>PYXC01001446.1:342500-495000 GCA_015244755.2 Tenualosa ilisha | reverse complement strand
ACAGAGAGAGAAAGAGGGAGACAGAGAAAGAGGGAATGAAGGAAGGACAGAGAGAGACAGAGAGAGAGAGAAAAGGATGACTCACGTGTTTGGAGGCTCCTGAGTGGAGGTGGTGTTGGGGGATCCAGACACAGGAGTGGGGATTCGCTCTGAATGCGCACTTGTCTACAACACACACACACACACACACACACAGACACCAAAAACCTTGAAACTTTCTCTGATAAAGCCCCCCCCCCATCTATTCCCCATGGCAAATCCCCTGACACTTCCTGCTGTCACTTCGGGCTCAGTAATGAGAAGACACATCAGGCAAGAAGACGTCACAACCACACACACAGACACAGACACAGACACAGACAAACAGACACATACACACACACACACAGAGACACACACACAAACACCTGCCCGGAGAGAAAACAGTGAAGAAAACAGTGAAGAAAACTCATATGGAGAAGCAGGCTCCACTTTCATCCCTATCCCTCCCCTCTCCTCCATCAAAGAGAGGGTGGCCTCAGTAGGGATCATTACCGGCAGATTTAGAGACCGAATCTCGCTTCAGGTCCCTCACCCGACACCCTACCCCCCCCCCCCCCCCACACACACACACACCTCCCACACCCCCACCTCCACTCCCCAAAATCCCTGCAGTTGCCACAGCTGAGTTTCGCTGCCGGCTCAGACAAGACCTTGACATTATGGATAAAAAAATGTGCTTGCTTTGTTTTGTTTCTCGAAAGGTGAGGGACTTCTTGTTCTCAGAGGAGAACTGTGAGATCTGAGCAGTGAGCTGACGAGACTTCAGGGGGAGCAGGGAAAGAGAGCTCACTGAAAAACCCAAAGAATGGATCTGGCCCCAATGCAAGGCCAATGGTGTGACTGATTCTGACAGTACACTGTACGGTTTGAAGACTATAGAGTATTTTGATTAGTATTGCATTATCAAGGGAGTATGGCATAGCCTCTGTACTGCGTGGAGAAGAGAGGGCATTTCACAACCAGGCAAATGAGGCTGTGGCCTACAAAAGAGGAAGTTTCTATGATGTGACTGCTTCTGACTGATCACCAAATGAAGGAATCAAGTGACTTCAGGATGTGCAGGTCTACAAACCTCTGCCACCATGCGCTGTTTTTTTAAACAAGCCCATAGCAACTTCAAATCAACACAACATGCTGGACCCACAGATGTTGCCATACAGACCAAAATAGGTTCATAGGTCATTTCCCCTGATTCATTCCTTCGAGTGTTTAAGCTTCCCTGACAATGTCTCATTGTCAAACTATTTACGTGGACAAACAACACACACACACAGAAACACATTTTCTTCTGTTTAATAATTCACACTGTCAGTGCCTTACGCTGTCACCTAGAGACTCAAAGGTCAGGGGTCAGGTACATACAATCCCTAACTGGGGGAAAGGGGAGGATCTAATCTCCAAAACTCCAACGTCAGCCGAAAAACACCACTTCTTCTCACAGATACACGCTTGGAGCCAAGGAGTGACAACTTTATGCGATTGATAAAGAAAGAAGAAAAAAAACCTTATCCAAAGCCCCACCCTTGGGTGTATCACAACATGAGTCTCTGTTGATGAACTTGAGACCTCTGCTATTACACAACACATCACACACACACACACACACACACACACACAAAACACTCAAAGCATGGGACTGAGATGCAGAGATTGCCGACTGTTTTCGTAGAGAGGAGTTTGATTCATGGCTGACACCACTGATAGATAAATTAAGCTTGTAAAAAAAAAGATAACATTCTTATGAGCCGTTCCCTCCAGAGGTATCTGTGGAATAATCAGTAATTGGGCCATTTACGAGATAACAATTAGTTCAAGAAGGAAGGAGACAAAACCATACATACAGTATACTGTGCAGTTTGAAGACTAGAGTATTTGACTAATATTTTATCAACAAGAGATTGTGGCATAGCCTTTGTACTGTGTGGAGAAGAGAATACATTTCACAACCAGGCAAACAAGGCTGTGGACAACGAAAGAGGATGTTCCTATAATGTGAGAACGAAATGTTGGTGTGTGGAAAAATAACCACTTTAAATAGTATGGTTGCTCAATCGAGGGTTCGACAAAATGCCTGTGTCTGTCAATGTGTCACAGTGCGTCAGTGGGCTTTCCATGTTGTGAATAGCTATACTATTACTATTACTATACTACCATATACTTATACATTACTCTACTACCTAGCTATATACGATTACTATTAGTATACTACCATGCTGTAAATAGCTACACTACATTTACATTTATGCATTTAACAGACGCTTTTATCCAAAGTGACTTGCATTTGTCTATCAATTAATCAACTATCAATTGTTCAGGGCCAGTCTCCCCTAGAGCAACTTAGGGTTAAGTGCTTTGCTCAGGGGCACAACGGTGGCAGCTGGGATTCAAAACCACAACTTTTCAGGCTACTTGTACGCCAGCCAGGTTCCTTAACCGCTACGCTACCACCATCCCCGCTACCACCATCCCACACTATCACTATACTACACTATCACTATACTACACTATCACTATACTACACTATCACTATACTACTTTGCTTTTTACTGTACAACCTTGTTACCTCTCATTTGTATTGACCAGGAAATAAAATTAATAAAAAAAGAGCTGAAAATGACTATGCTGTGGCACATAGAACCAAAACCCAAACAAACAGAAAGAGATGCGGTTCAGAAAGCAAGTGTGACGGAGGGGAGGATACCTTCCTCCAAGCTGCAGCGATGCTCTGGTGCAGTCCGTAGGGCCGGAGCGCCTGCAGGCCCTCGCAGGTGTTGTACATCTGCCTGCACACAAAGATAAAGGCCCCGCACACGGCCATGTGTGACTCCAGGCCTGCCAACGCAGGCAGGTCCCTAGCCAGCAGTCGCTGGGTGAACTGTACCACTACATGGGCCGCCGAGATACTAAAGAGAGGAGAGAGAGAGGGAACAGAGTGAGACAGCTGGCTGGTATTTCTACATCCATCCATACACAGATCATACTGGTGTTCTGAGAAGATTGTCCAATAAGCTCTAGTAACACCTCTACAATGTTACAGGCAGTAACACAAACAGTGCTGTGTGGTGAGGTCTGATATGTTTCATGTCATGTTCATCTTAACTTAGTGAAAAGGTGGCTACTGTTTCCAATCACCCAACAATTCATCATAGTAATTTTACTCATGACCATCGTGATCATCCCCATCATACATCAGGCACACAAAACAGAGCTAATGAAGACCCGCTTGACCTGAGTGAAGTTGAGTGAGCTGCACCTACCTGTCCCCGTCGGCCGACAGTAGGTTCCTGTCGTAGAGGAAGAGTGAGAGCCCCCTCTCTGTAGTGGCCATGCGTGCCAGTGTGTCGGCGACGTGGATCAGCGTGTTCTCCAGTGACCTCAATTTGACCTGCGGGCAAAGGGCAGAGGACTGGAGATGATCTAACATGTGATGTGTACAGAAAAGTTGTGAAGGAACATGTCAAAATGGCTAAAACTGAGTATGCATGCATGACTGTGTAACTATTCTGCACAAGTTAGTCTGCATTCGTTGTAAATAATATAAAGACACTCTGGCACTCAATCAATCAATATGTTTCACACTCATGAGCAGATACTTTTATTTCCTTAGAAATAGTAAATAAAATTGATCAATCTGAGCACATTTCAATCTTTATGGATATCGATGGCATTTGGTGGACGTGAGCAGAATGTGAACAATCTGAGCAGCTATGATTCAGCTATGATTGAGTGACAATGGTAGAACACAAAAAGCATCCCTCTGGCAGGCTGATTCCGCAGGAGACAAAATAAACACAATGGCACAAGAGACTGTTTATGTAATGGCCTGGCTTTTTAACACTCAATCGGTTTAATCTTCAACACAACCAACAATGACTCAACCCCGATCGTAGACTATCAAATAGAACAGAATTGTCTTATGTAACAAATGCCTATCTATTGTTAAATGACTCAACCCCGATCGTAGACTATCAAATAGAACAGAATTGTCTTATGTAACAAATGCCTATCTATTGTTACATTTTAAACTGCTTGCCTGGGCCACGCCTGTCTGGGTCAGAACTAGGTAATCCGAGTTATCACCCGGAGAAATGCTGTGTTAATTCTGTATAATGCACTCCTATGAAGTAGATCTAGTATAAAAATCTAATTACCGTTCTATATAAATGCTCTTTTGAATGGTACTATAACAACTGTAATAAACGGCAATTTAATTATAGGCTATAACCACCCTGAAAAGACCTAACTAAAACTAAACAGGTTCCTTTATAACTGAGCTGCAAGCTTTTCTATGTTTTAAATTGATGTCTATACCTTAAGTGGGATAATGGCCTACAAGGTGTGCTGTTATATAGAATTAATGAACTTAGCGGAGGAACTTCACTCCTCCTTCAGTGTCAGTGTATATGCATCATAACCGATTATCTTAACTGCTTCGTTCTATGGTCGCTATGATACCAATGATATTAAAACAACTCAATTGCTAGGTTTGTACTAATAATTAACCCCCAATCATACCACAACGAGTCTGTAGATTTGGCCTGCTCAATCTCATTCTAATCATAAACAGATGAAAAATTCAGGAGGTCTGTTCCAAGCTTAAGGTGGTGATACTGTCCCTCACCTGTCTCCCCTTCAGCAGGGCGATAACAGGGGCCAACAGGACCTCTAGCACCACAGGTTGGTAGAGGCAGTCCACCGCACAGTCCACGCGTTCACACAGCGTGTGTAGCACCTCCATCACCAGAGTCGTAGGTGACAGGGAGTCTGAAATACACACACAAACACACGGGGGCACGCATGCGGGAGAGATGTGTGAAACATGTGAAACATGAAAGTCATACTCTGGCTATTTGTTGGTGTAACATGACAGTTTGGAGCTTAGGGTCCCTCAAGGTGATAACGCATCCCATTAAATATGTAATTTGGCAGCATCAAACCCTTGCCTTTTGAAGGTGGCTGAGGTTGAATTCCTCGTAAGAGCTCAGGATGTGCTACTAATCTCTTCTCTGTAAAAATACGCATGACTCTTCCAACTGAAGCAGTAAAGAGCTTACACTGGAAATTCACTCTGTCCAGTGGATCATTATGACTCAGTGAAACAGAAGGAAATAATCTTTCTCAGATGTGCTGGCGTTCCATGGGCAGGCGGCTATCAATGACTGTGCTGGATAAGAGAGAACAGGCCCTGAGGGGGAGTCTATCTGCTGTGACACTTCCAGACAAGGCAGCACTATAACATCTGATAAATGATTACCCCTTAACCCACACTGCCTGTTTCACCGCTGATAATTAGTCTTTCTAATAGGCATGAAGGGTGCATTGGGAAGGGGAGAGGGTCTATTATTTCAAGGGGAGGTCTTTAAGGTGAGCCAAGATCGGGGTGTGTTTGTGCATGAGGGTGCGTCTGTGTGTGAGTGACAGAGATAGAGAGACAGACAGAGGGTGAGTGTGTGTGTGTGTGTTTTACAGGGTTGACACCCAACACACACCTGTATGACTGGCACCATCAAAGGCAGGTTTAGGGTGCTGATACATGATTTGGATGAATGTCACCACCAGGTCGGTCAGCGTGACAGGATCTGAGACACAGAGATGACCATCATACCATAAAAAGTCTGATCTCTACACACAAATCATAGTCATTCATTCACATCTCATCAGTACCATGCTGCTACAGTGAAAAGTGTTTTATGTTAGCTGTCCTTTATTACAAAGATTTCTTAAGTGCGTTAAATGATTAGAGTCCTACATGAAATCAATATGTCTCAGATGAATTACTCATATTGCGTGTCTTGGAATGGAGGAAATAATCACTGGGAATGCACCCATTACAGTGGAACAATAAGGAACAATACTTCCTTAAAACCCTCAATATCGCTATAAAGTCATAGTCTGCTAATGATCAATCCAAACTTGGCTGCCTTTTTTTTATTGTAAGCATTCTAGGCCAGATTAAGACTTACATCCTTATAGAAACTGGACCTGGAGAGTTCAGGGCCAAAGCAAATAAACGACATAAAAAGGCCGTTGTATCAGTCTGTTGTGATTTGAATATTACTGAGTCACTAACGCATAAAAAAAGCAAAGTTCATTGGAACATCAGGTTCTGTTTAGGATGCCTCGTGGCCTAATTCTTGCCCCTTACCTTTCCTGCTCTTGATGCGGATGGGGAAGAGTTTCCTGCCATTGGTGTACATGAGAAGTCTGCCAAGCATGCACAGTGAATGCACAAAGTAGACATAGTCCAGCTCTTTGCCGGTGTAAAGCATCCTCTGAACAGAGCCTAGGAAAACACAACGCACATTAGCTACAGTAAATATCATACACATAATAGACCGATCAATCGATAACTGAATACCATTTTGGCTTTGTTCAAACAAGTGAACATGGCCTATAAGTTCAGCCTCTAATTGCTGGGAGATATTGATCAGGCAGCTGAGAGTGTAATGGATGTCAGCTAGCCTAGCTGTACATGTAGAACGTTGGTAAAACTCAATCCCGCCCTTGCCAGTCAACCAAAAAGGCTCCAAGTCATACGACCAGGAGGCTCTTGAGGAGTCATGAGAGAGGTTTACCAATATCTCGATCTGAGGTTGCTGTCAGGTTGCAGGTTCAAACCCAGGCTGGACCGCGTGGGATGACCTTGGTTACAAAAGGAAAGGCCTAGTATGATTGAGCTTAAATGCCCGGGGGTTCATATAGTCTGGGACCAGTCACTGTATCTGCCAGCACCCTATAGTCTGGCATACAGTATCTATCAGCAGAGTAGTTTTTGTACAGTCATTACCCATGTATTAGCTACACTGCATCCAAACCACTCAATGGTGTTTCATGCAAATTAGTAAAAAATGTATTGAGCACACCCTTGTATTGACTACAGTGGTCAAAAGCCTGATAAATCAGATTTTGATCATGTTGTAAAGATGCCGTCAGCAATGCTGGTGGAACACATCTGTTTCTGTTTGGGTTTATGTTTATATTTCTAAGCAGATGCTTTTGACCAACAAAGCGTACGTTTTATTTGACCACATGACCCAACAAAACATGCCAGAGTGGTAGCTCATCCCTGCCTTCAGTCCCTCTGGAAAAACTCGGTGCTATTGTTTGGGGGGCAGGCAGGCCATGCTTTTTTATTTCCAGTTTTCGGGAACCTGGGTATTGTAAAGAGATCAGTTTTTTTTAATGACAACCCAGGAGAATGAAGAGCTAGCGTATCAAAAGTGTTGTGTGTTTGCAAACCACATAACATCACTGACTGCACCACTAATACAAAAAGCATTCCCCCGTAACTGATTAAATGTGTTGCTGCTTTCAGGTAAGCAATTTTCCAGTTGTCCAAATGGGACACTGGGGTACTTCCTATTGGGGAAGGTGGGGTCTCATTTTCAGTCTTGAAATTACAAATCACAAACCATCCATTCATGATACAAGTAGAAAGAATGCAACAGTAGAGAGATGCAACACTAGTTAAAAGGAAAATCCTTGCTTAAATTTTTGTTTAGATTTTGCTTATGTATTAAGATTTCGCATGAAGTAATATGTCTTAATCTCGTCTTGAAATAAAACATACAGCTGCTTCCTTTTCGGGGAGGCCTGGCCTTGGTTAAATAAGTGGGACAAAGACGCAACAAAGATAAGATCTTCCTGGACTTCACCCAGTTGATCAATAATTTTTCAGTGGTGAGGATATGCCTTGACACAACCGTCATTAGTCATCTGAGTACACCCTTCTAAAATAACGAGGGAGGTTGTTAAGCATCTACGCTAGGCCAAGGCTCATTAAATAATACTTCATCTTCTCCTTGAGCAAGCTGACAAAAGGAGAGTTTCTACCTGCTCACTAACAAGACAACCTCAGTTCCAGTCCCCACACACACACACACACATACACACACACACACACACACTCAGAGAGAGAGTCAATATCGATTCAGGTTAACCTGTCTTCCTTAATCTATTTTTTTTTTTCCCAGATCAGTTTGTTCCTTTTTCTTTGTTTTTTTTTAACTCCCAAACCCCCTTTACACACTCTACAATCTGATTCAATTTGGATAAAAATCAGGCAAGCCTGTACTCTTTCTTTCTGTCGGCCACAAACAGGACGGCCTCTGTGGGCCCAGGCTGAGGACAGCAGACAGGAGAGAGGCCGCAGGCGTGCGGGGGGGGTCTGATAAATCTACAGGATGTCAGTAGCAGGGGAGCTAAGCTCCACTTACTCAGCATCTCTGCCTCCCACAGCTACTCTTCTCTGGGCTGGGCTGAGAGGAATGTGTATGTGTGTGTGTGAGAGAGAGAGAGAGAGTGAGAGAGAAAGAGTGCGTGTGTGCGTGCGTGCGTGCCGATGTTAGGGTTGTTATATGCACCTGTATGTGTGAATTTAGGCATGTGCTTGTATCTGTAAATGCACAATGACAAATGGCATAGAAACTGCAAAAGCATTTTTCAGAGAGCCTGCAGAAGAGAAGAGAAACTGTGTAAGTGTGTAAGGCTAAGAGAAATAAAATACAGGAAGACAAGTCCTCTCTCTTTATGTGCGTGCCTGAGTGTGCGCGAGTGTGTGTGTGTGTGTGTGTGTGTGTGTGTGTGTGTGTGTGTGTGTGGGCATTGCTGCACAGTAGGTGAGAAAACACTTGCGCCCCAGCAAGAACCCTAGGGATTCAGGCGATGTGTAGGCAGCTTTAGAGAATGCTATTAATCACGGACTGCAGGCCCAGGGCTTTTGGGAATAATATCCAATTTTCTCCTTAAACGCTGCAATTCGAAGCACATCCTCGGGCCGCGTGCCACTGCCAGAGGACACCGCGAGCCAAGCCCAACAGAGTTTATGGTTTTGGACTGTGAGGGGAGCTGTGTCCGTACTGGTTGTGCTGATCTGCTGGTGCTCCATGGCGTGGGTGAGGTCCGTTGTCTCGTCCCTGGCTGGGTCGGAGCTCTCTGAGTAGCGGATGCACTGCAGCACAGCAGCCACAATCTGACGGAGAGATGGAGAGGAAGTGGGATAGAGAGGGAGAAAGAGAGAGAGCAAGAGAGAGAATGAAGAGAGAACTAGCGAATGAGTGAGTGACCTGCATCTTCTGTTGTGGAGAGCCCCATGGAAGTGCTAAGAAGTGTGTGTGTGGGGGGGGGACTAAGTGTACCCAAGACCAACACTTACTACACCCCTGGCTGTGCCTGAACACTTAGGCCTAATTAATACTTACTTTTTCAGTGAAAAACACTAAATTAAACATTGGCTGTCCTCTGCTTTTCTGCAACGAAATTCACAAAGAAGGAAGATACAACCGCTTGATAAGGCTTTTTAACAAGCGGCTATAATATCCGGCAATATTCCAGGTCTATTTTTTTCATGCTGTAGTCTAGGCATAACCAATGCTAAAGCTTATTGTTGTGGACATGATAAAATGCCATTTGTAATATTTTTCATTGTAGTCTAATTTGTTGTTTTGCATGAATGAACACTGTGAAACTGTGAATGACAGAAACGAAGTGCGCAAGCATTGTGCCTTCCATAACCCAAAGCATTATACACCCATAAAATAGCATTTTAGTCAAGGCGCCACTGACTTGAAACTGGGTTTGTCCCGTTCAGTCACGGATGGCAGATGGGGACACTCAAACTAGTAAAACTTGAGCTTTGTGCTGGACCACAGCTCCTACCTTAGCTGACACACCTGTGAGAGCACATGTTAATCATCTATCTAGACAATGTGTGTGTCTGGCACAAAAAATGTACAATGCGTTCCTACCAAAATAGCAATGACAGGTTGCATCAGCTGCAAAAGCACAGTGCATCTTCACACTATAGGTCCCCATATGTTATATCTTTATCTATATTTGTCAATCCTGAGCTCACCAGCAAAGTAAACTAATTAAATGTTATTCAAAGAGTATTTAGTTCAAGTAAAAAGGTTGAAGTATGTAAATTTGATGAAAATGAAAAATTGCCACTGATGTAAATCAACTAAGACAATCATAATAACACTGAAACTCACTAACTGAAGACTCCATCACTTGAGTGAAATGAAAAGGCTTTTGTCTCTTCAATCTAGAGTGCAGGACTAAAGGTGAACCATGTAAAGTGTTCTAAGCCAACAAAGAACTAGTAACTTTGACAGTGCTTGGCAGATGCCCGGGAACAAGGCGTACCAAGGTGTACTTCAGCAGAGGTAATCACTTTTTTCACAGAGTCATTGACTATTGTGCCAAGGGTGTTCCCGGGTGTGCCTTGGCCTGATCTGATCAGTCGTCACACTGCAGGACAAAAACCAACAGTCCTAGACTAACTAACATAGACTAACTAACTAGACAATACTATTGTAAAAGGCGCTGTGTAAATATTATATAATTGAATATATCGGATAAATGCATCTTTCCTAATACAGTACACATTATTGCATCACATCGAATGTGTCTTAATATGTGGATAACAACATACTAAGTGTCTCAATATGTGAGATAATAAACCATTCTATATTTTTTTTATTATTACTATTTTACTTAATCTTTATTTAACCCCCCACCCCGTTGCAAAACTGAACACAGAACTTAACGAACGTTTGTGCCTCTCGTTCCGCTTTCACCCTCTCTGGCCTAACCAAATGCAATATCTTTTTCTGTAACTTGCCTCTGGCTAAAACATTTCATTGCTGTTAATAAATTGTAATTATTAACTTAATGGAGAACCATCAGGGAGGCATATACCCAAAGGGCCTGCGTTTGTACTGTACAATGCAAGTGAGTGAGGATGAAACATTTACTTGTCAACGGCTGGCAAGTTGCTTCACCAAATTTGGAAGAAAAAAAAAAAAAAACACCAAACAACAATATCACCAACACAATCAAGCCTGTCATGAGGCCAACCTCATCATGCTGATGCAAGTGATCCCTGTGACATCGGTACCACACCTACTGGTTTATCGCAATCACCCCTCCACACGCTCTGGCTCTTACTCACCACAGACTTGTACTTCCTCTCCAGAAGACGCAGGACCACGGTTCGGCTGTAGTAGCCGTGCTGAAAGACAATAGGAGGGAGAGTGGAAGGAGAAGACAGAGAGGATTTATAGGCTTCATTCCCTCGATCTTGTTCACTCTGACTTAGTGCATGCTCTACAATAACACATTACTCTACACTGGCTTCCATAGAGCACAGAGAGCTAGGTGCTTGTGGTTGATATGTTGTAAAGATTTTGATCGATTTTGATTGTAAAGATTTTGAACTAGAGGCAAAAAATGTGAGTGTGGTTTTATATTTTTGTTGATCTGGAATCACTTATGCACCATTCATTTTTTGCCATGTACAAGGGGTGCAATTCCTACAACCATAGCAACTTCATTGGTTGCAAGGCAATTCCCCATTGCCACCTAACTAATTTGCTAACTGGTTAGCAACTAAGGTTTTCAGAAAGGAACCCCAGACGAACAACATTCTATGATAGTGTGCTAAAACCAAACCTCTAAACAACTTCCTGATGTATTAAAAAAAAATGAAACCAGTAAAGAAAAAACTTACCATCCACTTCTTGAACCATGTGGCCTTGGTGTCGAGCAGAGCGAGGAGGTGCAGGGGCTCTAAGGCCCTGTCTGTGCCGAGGGGCCCAAGGCTGGTTTCTGAGTGCAGGGAAAGCAGGGCCAGAGTCCCCTCCACTATCTCCTCCATATACCTACACAACACAGGAGCCACACCAGGAACCACACAATTAAAATTAGTAACCAACAACACAAAATATTTTTTTACTCAGGCAAGAGTAAGAGATACAACTTCAAATAAAGCAATGCTACACTGCTTATGAAACAAACCACTTTAATGATAGTCTGTTTATCATTGAAGTGGTTTGTCTGTTTAGTAAGCAGTGTTGCGGTTCCTGTTTGCTTTATTTTAAGTTGTATCCAGTGATATAGCGACAAAAATACAATCTGTCAAGTTGTGCAGGCCCCCTCCAATCTTATAGAATAAGAGACACATGTATAACAAAACTACTGCTCTACTCCACCATTCTGGATAGATCATGAAACCCGACAGGGTCAAGTGTCATAGCCTGCCTCAATCTAACAGGAAATGCTCTAACTGAAATGAAAAACAGCTGTCTGAGGTGATGTGACTCATGGAAGTGAGTCACATCACCTCAGATCCATCTGCTTGATTCCAGCTGGTTCCAAGTTCCTGCTGCCTTCAACTGTTTGATTCAGCATCACAGTGACTTCTTATTGTGTTTGTCCTCATAAGGTGGCTTTTAATTACAGTATTTCAGCAATAGTGTATGACAAGACTTACTTCTCTGGGTGTCGTATCCAAAACGAGGTCACTTCCTTTTGAAAGTCGTTCATTAGCCGCATCTGTGACAACAGAATATAGAGGCAGGTCATGCAAGGTTTCTAATTTTCACTCTGCACTGCATTTCAGCTAAACGGGAATATAGAAAAGCATATGTAAACATGGAAGTATTAGCGGTTAAGGAACCTGGCTAGTGTGCAAGTAGCCTGAAAAGTTGTGTGTTCAAATCCCAGCTGCCACCGTTGTGCCCCTGAGCAAGGCACTTACCCCAAGTTGCTCTGGGGGACACTGGCCCTGAACAATCGATAGTTAACAAAAAATGTAAGTCGCTTTGGACAAAAGCGTCTGCTAAATGCATAAATGTAAATGTATATTTGAATATGTTTCTGTATTTATCCATGCAGTTTTTCTGGCCCCTAAATACATATTTGTGTATAATACACTCACTTATATTTTCTCTAACTGACCACCTATGAAGCAGTGCCAGTTTTCTGGTCATATTACACAAGGTAGTGTGGTCTGACCGACGTTCACAGCACAGCAACTCTGTAACTTGTAACCGAGATGGTTTTTAGGTCTGTTACACTGCATTTAGGAGTATGGGGAAGCATGGGATGATTCTACAAAAGCCAAGACAGGATAGAGTCATTGGGTATGATGCTTGATAACAACACTTTTGATCATAGCAACTATCAATTTAGAATCAGTAATGGCAGTTTTGAATGAATCGATGTGTGGCGGAAAGAAAGTAGCTCTGCAAATGAGCCTGTTGGCTATCAAAACGTAAATTGTTTGCAAAAATTGCAAAACACAGCGCAGACATGGCAACAGTGGTATAAGCATCATATAAGCATTCGCGTTGGGGCCTTATCGCCACCTCGAATGTGCATTATTCACAGATATACGCACGCCATGTTGTTCTTTATCCCTTACATAGTTAGCATGCATTAACAGAAGGTCATAGTAGAGAAAAACTGGATACGTTACCTGTTTGAGCAGGCGTGCCACATCCTGCCAGTTAGCATCCATGCCTTCTCTGGCCACAGGGAAGCTTAATTTGTGGTATAGAAAGTCATTCTCCAAACTTTTAGCTAGTCAAAAGGAAGAACAAAAGAGATACCCATTCAAGGTTATGACAGCCTCTGATTCAGCACCAAACCTCTGATGTTGCCACTGCATTATGAGATTCATAGAGAAACCAAATGAGCTCATGGACAGGAATGTATAGATGAGAAGAGGAGGGGGGACTTATGCCTGGGATTATGTTTGATTTTTAAACGCTCCCAACTCTCATTGAAATTCTCCTTAACCCTGAGCTGCTAGCAAGATGCGTGCAAGGGAAGCAGGGCCCGCCGCAGGTCTTGAGTTGAGTGAAATGATTACCTAGGCTGGTGTAGATTTCCCTGGTGACGCTGAGCGGGCAGGAGGAGAATGTTTTGGCGAAGAATCGTAAGACCTTATCCTGTGAAGGACACAGGCAAGAAAGCTCAGTAAACAAGGGTCATGACATGGAGACACACACATACACATGCACACACACACACACACACACGCACGCACGCGCACACGTGCATGCACAAGCACAAACATGCATGCACACACACGCGCACACACACACACACACGCACACACACACACACAAACGCGCACACGTGCACACACAAGCACACACATGCATGCACACACACACACACACGCACACACACAGACACACACACACACGCACACACACACACACACATGTACACACACTCACACACACACACACACACACACATATAATGAATTTTTTTAAAACAAGGGAAGGCATGAACACATGAGCAAATCTCTGAGCTAAACTCAGCTAAGATATTGTCCAAGAAACAGACAATACGTCTCATGTTTTGCTCCATTTTTTCACACAACAGTCTAGCAAGGTTTTAGGGAAAATTCACGCCATTTTCATGTGACAATGTAGAGATAAACAGGGAATGTGTGTTTAATTTTCACGTACATGTGTGAACAGTAAATACAGATCTCATGAGATCTCCATGTGAGAATTTGGAACAAAAGCAAAACCAGATGGAAAGAGTTGCTTGTGTGAAAATGGGATAATATGCATAATTATGTGAGGTGTGTGCTGTGTGTGTGTGTGTGAGATCGAAAGATTGAGAAACATAAAATCCAAGGAAGTGAGACTGTGTGTGCATATGTCTGTCAGGAGGTTGTGGCAGGGTTTAGGTTTTAGGGTGGGTCAACTCTGTGTGTGTGTGTGTGTGTGTGTGTGTGTGTGTGTGTGTGTGTGTGAGAGAGAGAGAGAGAGAGAGTGAGTGGAAATGGGTAAGTAAGTGAGTGAGTCACTGAAAGTGAGAGAAAGAGAGTGTGTCTGTGTGTGTGTGTGGTGTGTGTGTGTGTCATACACTCAGATCAGGGTCAGGATCAGCAAGGGCTACAGACAGGTTCCTGCGAAGGCCACTCCAGCTTTCACAGCTCAGGACGTCAGAAGGGGGAGCACAACACAGAGACTGAAGAGCATCCCACCGCACCTGCTCGTTCACACACACACACACACACACACACACAAACATACACACACACACACACACAGGTACCAACACACATGAATATGTAATTAAGTTGGCTATAAAACCACTAGTACATATGACATTTTCCTACAGATTCCAGTCAAAATCACTGACAGAATAACAGATGCACACCCTACCACTACCACCACAGACACACACAGAAACAAACACACACACACACAAAGCATATTAAGATACAACCACCAAAAGTACGCAGACCCTGCGTCTCAGCAAAAAGCTCTGTCCTAGTGTAAAAAAATAAACAAATAAATAAACAGAGCACAGAGCAAAAGCGATGATGGCACAGGGTGGCGTATACCTCCTTGGGCCTGCTGGGGTCCAGCTTGTCAGCAATCACCTGCAGCTGTTCGTGCTTTATGAAGGCGTAGCTCTGCGGGAAGGAGAGGGATGCATATGTCAAGTCAGCAGTGTATCTACAACAACTCAACTATGACCGGCAGGCAGAAAAATAAAATAAAAATCTACCTAAGCAAGGCAACACAGAGAGGATGGTTCCCAACTTCCTGAAAGTCAGCACATCTATACATCCCATTTAATGTCCTAAAGCAACTGAGGTGCTCGTTAAAGTGGCACTAATATTTATGCTGGAGAACTGGGGTGCTTACAACAGCCTGTTCAATTTTCTGCATCAGAGGTGAAGCATGGCCAGGTTAGCAAATGGTAAAATAGCCTAGAGACAGTGACAGTACTTTGTGTATTTTTTTTTTGTTTCCTTCTGTGAATTCATCTATTTTCCTCTGCTCTGATACTTCATTTTATGAGATCTTTACATTAATTTCACATAGTATAGGAATAAGGTAGATCGGGAAGTCATCGATTTATTTTAATGAGCAATATCAATTACCTATAAATTGGCTACAGAGTTGATTTAGAATCTTTGGCAATGATGCAGGAATCCTTGAAACATAAAGCTAGAGGATCAGTACTAGGCTGAGAGAGGCCATTTGAAAGTGCTGTGAAGGAGGCACCATAAGGTATTACCATCTGCTCTTCTATGGATGTCTTAACCTTAGGAATAGGAGAAGCCAAACAGAGATGAGGGATAGGATAGAAGGATGGATATAGAGAAAGAGAGAAAGAGAGAGAGAGAGAGAGAGAGAGTGACAGAGGGGCAGTAAGACAGACAGACAGGTAAGCAGGTCCACCTGATTGAAGGAGGAGTCACTGTCAGAGCAGTTGTCTGTATAATGGCTGCTGGACTGCTCATGCTGCCCCCTCCGCTGCAGCTCCTCCTTCTTCAGCTGGTCCTCCTCAAACTTGTTGATGAGGGACTCCACTACCACCATCATAGTGTTCTTCAGGCTCTGCATCATCTGCTTGTACCTGAGGGAAAAATAGAGTGTCAAATCACACTAATTTGCATCGTTCCCTAAAATGGGAGTTAGAAACATACCAAAATATGAAAAATAAAATATGCTCACAATATGCATAAACTGCTGGTCAGCAGCCTCAGGGGAAAAACATCAATCAAAAAAATAAATAAAAATCAAACCTTGCACACAACCATGCATTATACATTTTGTCTCCCTGTCTCAGTACACAGAAACTACTGAATAGCTTTAAGGGCCAAATTCTGATACATAAAGTCAATTGCAGTGTAATGTCCTCTTCATAGCCAGTGAAAATAGGAATGAATGAGTTAGTGTACATACTCGACAGACTCTCTGGACTTCCTCGTCACAGCGTGCACTAACGTGTCTTGTCCTGTGCCAATAGCATGGCCCTCTCCCCTGGCGCAGTTCTCGGTCTCCTTGTCGATCACAGCCCCAAGGCTACTCTCCACATACTGCCGCAGGTACTTCACAAACTCGTAGCTGGATCGCACACAGAAAAAGAGCAAGTGAAGTCAGTGCTTTCCGAGCCAAGCAAATAAACCATCAGACGACAGGGACAGAATAAGAAGAGTCAAATAAGAGTGTCAAACATTTCAGCCACTTTAATTTAGAAAGGCAAACAGCAGCCAACACCTTGATTAGAGACCCCAATTAAATGTTCTGACTCCCTATAAACGAATGAAGTTTTGCACAAACTAATTAAAAGAGGGCAAAGGATTTGACTTTTAAAATACACATGCTACTTTACTGCTGTACAATGACTGACAAACTACAGAAAAGGTTTTTACATTTTACCTAAAAGTTTAGTAGACTTACAGAGACCAAACATAACCATTAAAAACACATTTTATAAAATACTGAAACCATATCGTTACCATGGCCCCTAAGCCGTGATACATACCGAACCATGGGCACACTGTAACATTGCATCCCCACCATGTATGTATCTATCTATCCATCAAGGCTTTCATGTTTCAGTGCATGCTCATGGGTGCTTTCTCTTAAGCATTCAGGCTAGCTTCCCGCACTTGTGAAAACTGACTTGTGTAACTGTCAGAGATTCTCACTTGTGAAAGTTCTTATCAGTCTCCTCCAGGTGTAACAGGATTTCTTCAGCACACTCCACAGATGGGGCTCCAGAGATGCGGTCTTTGGTGCTTTTCAGCAGCTGCTTCAGGAGAGACTGCAACTCCGCCTCATCCTCTGCCGAGAACTGAGACATTGCCTGTCTGATGCCTATGTAGTCGGTAGACTTTCTACACAAAATGAACAAAACATGTCAAATATGAACAGCTTGAAAACATTAGGACATTTAGCAGAGGACACTGCAGGTTGGATGGTGTTGTTATCATGAGTAAAGTGGACAGGTAGACACATTGTCCTAATAGGCCAGCTCTTCTGCTACAGGCCAGAAGTTTGGACTGACCATCTCAGGCCACTCATACAGGGGAAAACAGACATCTCCGGAAATCAATCAACTAGGCTCGGCTGTCCGGCTGGCACTCTACTGCCTAACATTATGTTGGTATTGTCTGGCTATGTTAACGATCAGCCTCGAGATTGCTACCACGGACAAAAGACAGTTTCCTTGCATGTTTGTATGTTAAGGATAGCTTTTAAACATTAGCAACCTACCAAACGTAGGCTATATCTTTTCCATGCACCGCCTACTTCCAGAAAATAACACCATCACAATTGCCATCATTAATCGAACTTATTTTAGCAGATGTATTTGCAACTGAAAGCAAATGTTGGGTTCTGCATATTATCTGTAAATTAAGTAGTATGTGCAGTGGTTAGCTAAGCCCAGCAAACCTGGCCTGTTTACACTATACCAAAAGCCTGCAGTAACACAGCAGGCAGCAGAGATGTTCCGTGCGACAAGGACTAAATGTCTGCTGAAATAACGTTAACGTCGGCGAGCGAAAACTCATGCCCAGACTCAGGACAGAAGACGATCTCAACGTTATCGACAGACGCCACTAGCTTGCATTGCATCAGGTATCAGCATCACTAGCTTCCTAGTATCAAAGTGTATCGACTGCAGTCTCTATGGAAACAACGTGGCGCGTTGAATTATGGGACACTCTTTTCTAAACCGCTCGCGTGCGAAAAAAAAACGTTAAGCGAGAAGACTGCATAAAATTATGCAATTCAGTACACAGATAATTACTCCACAAACTTAGTGTGACGATAGTAAGCGAGCTACAACTATTTGATATGTGCCTTATCTGTGTCTGCGACTTTAAGATGGTATTCCCGAAAAGTCACATGGTTATGGTTGTCAAAATCTCTTCCGGTATTGGATGCGCAAGCGAGCTCCTGTCTAAGCGCTGCTGTTTGTGACTTAAGATCTTCTACTTTATAAAAGTAGTTTTATTTCAGTATTGAATTACGCAAAGGTACAGTGTTTTGCTGATGTGCTAATATAGATCTCAGTATAGTCTGTAGTGTGTTACACGCTGTAGTTGAAGTTTTCCTAGCTTGCTCGCCAGTCAGTTAAACCCAAACTCGTGACAGCTATGGCTGCGGTGGACAGCTTTCACCTTTTGTACAGAGAAATTGCACGGTCCTGCAATTGTTATGTAGAGACGCTAGCCCTAGTCGGTGCATTGTACACAGCCAGTAAAGCCGTCATTGTAGCTCGGGGCTGTTATAAACTGCTTAGGCTTCATTTTGTACCTCGGCTTGTCAACAACAGAGACCTTGTGCGATCATTTGGAGAATGGGCAGTCATTTATGGTGAGTGGGATAGTAGTTTCCTTACATTCTTCATACTCTAGTCGTAGACTGGTATGCCTAAATATGCATCACAGTGGGTGTATTGTATATGCCTGTCTATCTGTCTGTGTGCAAAGTTTTTCTTGCTTTGTTTGATATAGGGTCATCCGAGACACTAGCAGTGGCATATGCCGAAGAGCTGGCCAAACACGGCATCAACATTATTCTGATCAGCCCTGACATCAGAAGTCTTACCAGTACAGCCAAGGGCCTCTCTGAGGTCTATGGTGTGGAGGCCATCTTGGTTGAGGCAGATTTCTGCCGAGGTCAGTCTGTCTGCAAACCCATACAAGATGCCATCAGGAACAAGGATGTGGGCTTTATAGTGAACAGTCTGGACCCCTCTCTGGACCTTCGTCAGAGCTTCACTGATCTGTCAGAGGGAAGGTTCTGGGACACGTTGAACAGGAGCATCATGGCAGCCAGTCTTGTGACACGGCTGACCCTGCCTGGAATGGTGGAGAGAAGGAGAGGGGCGGTGGTGAACATCTCCTCCGGGGCCTGCAGTCGACCCATCCCCAACAAGGCAGCTCTCTCAGCATGCACGGTCAGTCTCGGCAGCATATTGGAGTCACTGATTGCAGCCATTGTTCTAATTTCAGGTGCACCTCCAATATGGGATTGTGATGACACTCTGTAGGCCAACACAGACACTGGCATAAATAAATCTATTCATGGCACAGAATGCAATCTAGTAAGAATTCCCAAAATGCCAAGGTAATATCCATGGAAATGTTCCAAAGGCAAATCAAGTTTAAATTAGCTAGAAGAGAAGTTTACCTGCCACAGAGTAACCACTGAGTGTTTACAGCCAGTTTCCTTCAATGTGGAATTTTAGAAGGTTTGGTACTTCAGCAAGGACAGGCAAGGTCACCCTAGCACACATCTAGCCTTGTTTTCTGGTGAAGTTTAGACACAAATCCCTGTGGGTTGCCTGTATGAGATGAAATGCTTCAGAGCACGTATTGTCCTGCCCTTATTTCTGTTCACTCTCTTGTTAGGCTTACCTGGACGGCTTTAGCCAAGCACTGCACTATGAGTTTGGCCACAGGGGCATCTTTGTGCAGAGCTTGGTCCCTTGTAGTGTGGCCTTGCAGGCTCCTGAAGAGGGATGGCGGTCAGTCACTAGCAGATGGCTGGTCCCTCCAGTGCAGGTCTATGCCCAGCATGCTGTCTCCACCTTGGGTATCTCCCATCGGACCACAGGCTACTGGCCACACTCCCTCCAGGTACAGTGCATTGAGCAATACGATATATGTTTTTGTCACTTTTATGTAGTAAGTTATGGCTTGATTTTTTTAAATCAGTTTATTCATGTAAATAATGAAATTGTTTCAGCTTGAGACACAATAGACATCTAGTGTTTGGCGACCACTTGGACATGAGATAAAAGCTTTGTTTTAAACATGTGTGAAACAATCATCCCTTATTGTTTTTTCCCCTACCTCTCCTTGTCTACACTTTCCTGCAGCTTGGACTGGTCCATTGGATGCCTGAGTGGATGTGGATGATTGGGTCCCGTATATTGGCTACCACAGCCTGACACAGACACCATGCTTTTCCATGATGTCACCATATGTTGATCCATGGAATTGTGATGCACAATCCACCCTCTCCAGGTTTATGCCACATTGGAAACCTGGATATGATGGAGTCTATCATCATAAAGGTCAAAATAAATTGCTTACTTACAGTGAACCCCTTTCCCCACTGTAGAGGATGTGAGGCATTATGGTTTTTTTGTCCCTTAAACCCGCTTTGATTTATGGCTTTCCTATGCTTTAGGTGCAGTGTTTATTTGCAGTCCAACGTGATTTTCTTATCATGCAAAAACCATATCAGGTCCTTGGAAATTACTCATTTTCCTCTTGGTGTGATTTGTGGGAACTGATTGTTTTGATGAAGAGTGTTTTACTCTATAGAAGTGTAATTCATTTCAAAGAACGAACAGGTGGATTTTCTATTTGTATTTACTGTGGTTTCTTTGAGAAACTATACTATTTAGATTGGTTTGACTTGAATCATCTACATAGGTTCAGTTGTGTTATAAACAACTATTTTGAATACATATATAGGCACTCCATTTAAATTATAGATTAAAAAGAAATTATAATGTCATAAAAATAAATACAAAATACATATATATTTATAGTAGTGTGGTATTATGACTCAATGCCTGTGATCTCTGATGCTATACAATATCACTGACTTGATGTATTGTGTACTCCTAATGGAATAGATCTCTAGCAGAGGATCTCTGGAGAATAGCTGTGCACCTGTCAGAAGTGTCTGGAAAACTTTAATAAAAAGTTTAAAGGTTCAAGTGTTGTTGATGGTGTTATTTGGATTTTGTGTTCTGTGTAATATACACATGGATAGATAGATAGATAGATAGATAGATAGATAGATATAAATAGATAGATAGATAGAGATCTGCCTTGTTTCTAAAACTGATTTTTTATTTCATCCACAAAGAAATATGTATATGAAACGTCTTTGTAACATCCACTCATTCACATCAAAGTGCACCACAGTGAATATCTGTATCATGGTTATTCAACAACGTAGGACAATGTGTAGGAAATGAGTGTTTGGTCGCAACACAGACTATTTGATAAAACAACAGAAATGCATAAATGAGATGACAAGCATGACAGGGGAGCTGTAGTTTTGTTTTGGTTTGACTAGAGCATCAGCAGGAAGAGTGACCTTGTCCCTTTCATCTTTGAGGTCCTCTGCCACACTGCAAGACGAGACCTGCCGTTCACATTTCTCTCTTAGGTAAGCATAACTACAAGAAATAGCCTAAGGAATAGTTTGGTCTTGTTCTCTACTCTTATTCTTTACTCTTTTACAATGTGCTGATTAATGTCTTACCAGACAGTCACACTTGGCACTTAGATGTGTGTTATGTCTTGACAACTACCTCGGGCTATGTCTTGTGGGTTAAAGTATGTTTGTATGTGTGCTTGCTGTATGTTTTAAGAATTTCCCTTTGGGTTGATTGAAGTATATCTATGTATCTGTCTGTCTGTCTATCTATGAGTATGTGTGCATAATGATATTTACAGTAATGCCCTAATTTGTTAATCTCATACTTTAATACTTCATTTATTGCTGTATGATATATGATCAAACAGGAAAGAAGTGTAGTAGGGATTTTTTTAGTAGGGGTATGAGAGATAATGTTAAAAAATAAATGCCTAATTAAAAAGGGAGAAATGGCCACATAAATTATTGTTCCAATAAGTGGGGGGACTCTGTACCCTCACGTCCAACGCCCAACATCACACCCTGGCTCTGGAATATAATAATTGTGTTGCTGAAATGTTCGTTGATTTTTTAAAATTCATTTTATGTTGAAGTTGTTGAATTTGCAGCCAAGAAATGTATAACACAGAGAGCTGACTCATTGGAAGTCAGACAGTTAACTAAGAGTGAAACCAAACTGAATGAAGTGAGGGTGTGTTTGGATATGAAATTAAAGTCTTCACTTCTTTTAGCACCACTTTTAGGTTGAAGTATTAAATAGATATCTCTACTTCATTGTGCCTTATTTAATCCTCAGACTTGGAGACTGATAAATGTGAATATATGTTCAAAATTAAAACAAATTGGCTTGTAAATGTAGTTAAAATAGTGGCCACAAAATATTTCAAATCACAGGTTTTCTTGTTAGTTTCTGGGACGTTTGAGACTGTGTTAACAGAATAGGAAAATGTTTGGGTTTCAAGAAGGCCAAAGCCTTGATTTACACCAGACTTGAACAAACTGTTCTTCAAAAGAGATAGTCATGGATCTTGGGTTTTATCAGTCAGTAGAAATGTTGGTGCGAAGGACAGTTATCCTTGAGGTGCAGTAAGTAAAGTAACAGTTGGGCAAAAATCAGATTGCAGGTCAGTGTGTCCCCAGTTGTCATTCTTTATTTGTTGTGATCACATTTTCTGTCTCTTTGCTCTGTCTATATTTCTCTCTTTCCCTATCAATTTCTCTCCTTTCTCTCAAAAACAATCCAGGTTTTTCCACAATTAACATAGCAAAACTGGATATGGGTGAGTGGGACTTCCTTGGCCGGCTGCTAGACAAAGTGCAGACCCACTCCACCGTGATAGGGAAGATCTGGCTGACCGTCCTGTTTGTTTTCCGCATCCTGGTCCTTGGGACGGGCGCCGAGAAGGTGTGGGGCGATGAGCAGTCTGACTTTGTCTGCAACACGGAACAGCCGGGCTGCGAGAACGTCTGCTACGATGATGCCTTTCCTATCTCACATGTGCGCTTCTGGGTGCTGCAGATCCTCTCGGTGTCGACACCCACGCTGTTCTACCTCGGCCACGTTCTGCATGTGGTCCACATTGAGAAAAGGGTGCGTGCCCACATGAGCCAGCAAGTCCCAGATCCACAGGTGAACCTCTTACTCTTGAAGGGCTTCAAAGTGCCAAAATACAGCAAGGACAATGGCAAGGTTAGCATCCGTGGTCGCCTGTTACGCAGCTATATCATCAGTCTCTTCTTCAAAATCCTGCTGGAGGTGGCCTTTATTCTGGGGCAGTATTACCTATATGGCATCACCCTGAATGCCCGCTACATCTGCAGCAAGTTTCCCTGCCCACACAAGGTAGACTGTTTCCTATCCCGGCCCACTGAGAAGTCAGTGTTCATCTGGTTCATGCTGGTTGTGGCCTGCATCTCGCTGCTCCTTAGTGTGGTCGAGATGGGCCACTTGACTGTGAAGAAGATCAAGAAGTGGCTGAATCGGCGGCAGGACTACACGGTCACACCCATCACACCCGTGCTGGAGCAGCGTGACCTCAAGGCCAAAGAGCAAGTGATCGAGAACTGGCTGAACCGGGAAGTGGAGCTGCTCCAGAAGAAGGTGACGGAGCAGGCCACCAAGAGTGTGGCATCTGAGGACAACAGTGCCAACATGGAAGAGGTGCACATCTGACCCTGCAACAGGTGCCGGGGGGCAGCCTTTGCAAACACATGGCGCTCTCACACACTCCATGGCCAATGTAAACATTGCCTGAGTGGAGGGTGTTGCGTGTCTGGCTGCAGTATTTTAAAACACATGTTCAGAGATCATGCCTCAGTAGCCTACAGTGTATTGTCGATTGGTCTTTTTTTCCTGGCAACAAGTATTACATAATATGTCAGACATAACTGTTTTTACTAATTGTTTATGTTGTTTACCTTTTTTCCTCATCATTCATTTAAAGCATACAGTATGTCTGCATGGAATTTTAAGTAATGGCATATTTTCAAATAAAATACATTGTCTGGGATTATATTTGGGTTTATGAACCTTGAGTGTGTGTTAAGTTGAAATCATAGAGAGAGTGTAAAAGTGATCAATGACGTGTTATTATAAAGACCTCTTGTCAGTCATTTTGTTAACAAACCTTGAATAGAGACAAGTGTTTCTAAACTTTCCAGAGGAAAATGAGTGAACCTCTGTATTGCACTGGGCACTTAATCATTAAACCAAAGACTGACGTGAGATACTGACAACTTAGCTATCCAATGCTTTTGGTCTACAACACATAAATGGCGTGAATTTTTCTGTTATCCTGTTGGGATAGGGAGAACTAAAGTATAGATAAATACCAGAGATTTGGCTTTATGGCAGAAAAAAAGACATAAGTGCACCTCTGTCAATTATTAATTATTCCCAGTGAACAATGCGCTCAAAATCCAGTGTCTCTTTTGCTGATCTGACGTGACAGACGTCCCATATTCTGGGCATTTCGCAATGATCAAGGGGGCCAAAACTCAAGGTTCAACCCCAGCAGGTGATTAGTCGGGCTGAAGTTGAGCAGGTGGAAAGTGTTGTTTTCAGCTCAAGGTAAGATTCCTAAAACAGATGTTGACTTCTATTTGAGTAATTATCAGCTTGTTTGCCACAGACAACTGTTTTTTTTTTTACTTTTTAACTAAATAGAAAAAAAGTCTACCAACTAAATATTCTCGACTGCTCTCAATACTAATTATGGGATTGTGGTTCTACCATTGTTTCTTCCTAATTATTCCTATTAGAACCAGCCAGATGTTGTCAGCCAGTCTACAAGACTTCTTAAAGATGATTTTGTAATCTGTCTATTCACACTTTAAATTTAAGCATGTTAAAAGGATCTGTATGTTTCTTTATTCTGATTTTAATAGAAATGTGGTTCTCTGTAATTGCTGTAGAATTTCACTATCTGCCGCCTGTCATTAATGTTGGAATATTAAAGTTAAAAACTGTGTACTTTGGAACTGCTCTCTGAGTGACACTTGCTTAAGCACTAATATCTTCCTTTTTGGATCGTTCTGACAGAGGAGACTCTGAATATAACGCAAAATGGGGGATGGACTTGGATTCCTCTCATCACTGCTGGAAAAAGTCAATGCTCACTCCACAGTCATTGGGAAAGTATGGATGACCGTCCTGTTTTTGTTCCGTATCATGGTACTGGGAGCTGGCGCGGAAAGCGTCTGGGGGGATGAACAGTCCAATTTGGTGTGCAACACACAGCAGCCCGGTTGCGAGAACGTCTGCTATGACTGGCAGTTTCCAATCTCCCACATCCGCTTCTGGGTGCTGCAGATTATCACTGTGACCACACCAACCCTGATGTACCTCGGCCATGCCATGCACATCATCTCCAAGGAGAACAAGCTGCGTGCTCGCATAGAGCGTCATGAGGCGAACGTGAAGATGCCCAAGTACACTGACGACAAAGGCCATGTGCGGATCAAGGGGAAGCTGTTGTGCAGCTACCTCACGCAACTCATCTTTAAGATCCTACTGGAGGTTGCCTTCATTGTGGGCCAGTACTACCTCTATGGCTTCGTCATGGAACCCATGTTCTCCTGCTCCAAGTCGCCCTGCCCGTTCACGGTGGCCTGCTACATGTCCCGCCCCACCGAGAAGACCATCTTCATCATCTTCATGTTGGTCATGGCATGCGTGTCGCTCCTGCTCAGCGTGGTGGAACTCTTCTTCCTGCTCTGCAGCAAGTGCCGCAGAAGCGGGACCAAGCAGCGCTCAGGCCAACGTTGCACCTCACCCCCAGCCTCCAGCCCCCCGAGCTGGAGCCCCCGCATGGAGATGGAGACGGTGAACGCCCAGAACAAGCTTAACGCTTACACTGACGGCCAGAGCTTGGGAGGGAGCCTGGATGGGGCCAAGGATGAAAAGCTCCTGGGAGGTCACTGAAGCTGATGTGAATGGCATGCATGCATGTGCGGTCTGTGTGTGTGTGTGTGTGTGTGTGTGTGTGTGTGTGTGCGTGTGTGTGTTTGGGGGCGAGGGGTTAACACAAGGCAAACTTTTTACAAAGAAGGGGAGATTTTTGTCTTTGTCTCCATGTTATTGATGAGATAGTGGGTGTGAGGGTGTGATTATTGATACAGTAGTAGTAAAACGTTGTACTGTTGATTAATTTATCTGCTACCTGTTATAAATCAAGTTTTAAGTTATTTAACTGTTTTTTTTTGCACGCTATTTGTATTTAAGTCAAAAACCTTGTCATGTAAAATATAGCGTTTAGACCTCTTATAGGACTGATACTGTTCACAATTCAAATCCTTGCAAATGTGTATTGTATGTGTAAATGATCCTCAGGTTGAACCATGGAAGTTTGTATGCCTTGTGTATCTTTAATGCTGTTTTCAATAAAAAAAGATACAATAAATATAAGCTCTGTTGTGATGCCCTTTGAATGGACCCAAAACATCAATCCACCAGACCTCCAAATGAATCAGTGAGGAGAAAATAAAATAAACATAAATAAACGGAATGAGAATGACAATAAATATGACTAATGTCATATCATATAGTCTAAAAGAAGTATATTTCAGAACGTAACAGAATATTTTATTCCATACATTGGTGTTGAAATAAAAAAAAAGTTTTCGAAAGTTTTAGGCAATCTTTGCCTACACATACCACCAAGCTCTTACCTAACACAGATGCAAGAACTTGGCTTGCAAGCATTACCAACAGTTACTAATTGACAGTGATAGAAGCTTACTTGCTTGTTCACTGGTGTCTGTTGGCAAATTTTAACAGTGATGTTGTGCTACAGCATTGACAGTATTCGCTGTGCTCCTCTTTGGCCCCCAGAACTACACAGAATGTGGCCTTGATGGCTTTTGGGGGTGGTTTAATTATCTGTTCTTCATGTCACCAAATCACATAAAACAGATTTGATGGTCATATGAAAGGTAGTACAGATCTACATTCAACAAAAACAAAAAATATTATTGAACTGTAAATTTTAGGAATATATTTGAAAAAGCAAATATACCACACTATGTGCTGCCACTAAATTTGAAAATGAGGTGGACTGAAATCATTATGTAGCAATGGGACTTATATTCTGAGTCCAGTTTGCATGTCCTCACCAGAGTCATACTTATAAGGCTGATGGAGAATTAAAAAATTCTGATTTGGACAAAAGTCTTACCTCTCAGCATTGTCAATCATTGACTGCTGTATGTACACAACTTTTGACACACACTCTTTTCCTCGTGTTTCTGATTTATCATTTGTAGATGTCAACGTGACAGGCCTCGTGTACGCATGGACTTGTGCAATTTTTAGGTAAAGTTCAAGGTAGACTCCAGACACAGACATTTGATCATTCTGGCATCTGACTTTGCAGTGTGTAATTTAGACTGTGGCGAGACAGGCATAAGGTAAGACATTTCCATCATGTTTTTTGCTACCAAGGAATAATTCTTTATATATTTTTTTATTTTTATTTTTCAATCTTTTATTTATTTATTGTTTTACTCCACATGTTGCCTATGTCTATGTTATTTTTGAAAGTGTGTCATGCTGCCAGTTGATTTATTGACAACATTATTTATTCTGCTGATACATACTACATAATACGGTTTAGAAAATGAATTTTCCGGTAATTTAATATTTTATAATTTTTTGTCTGTCATGTTTTTGCTGTTGAAATGCTGAAGAAACTATATGTCTGTATGTCTAGCTGGCACACTGTTTAAAAGGTGTTGCTGTTTTAATTTAAATGTTACTGCATATAAGTTCCACATTAATAAATAGCATACTAATGAACATACAAGAGCAGTTTATTCTGAGGAGCTGTTTGATGGTAACAGCTGTTTAGTAATGATAGTTGTTTGGTTTGTTCTGAGTAGATTTTTCTAATCAAACAGAGGACTTGTTTTAGCTTCAGCCATATCAAACACCTTTGTCACAATTTCACTAAAATATTAGGTGGATAGCAGCCTCTGACTTGGTTGTGCCAGATGTGCCAGTAACCATAAAAGAATAGCAGTAGGGTTTTCCCCTATAGAACATGCATCTAGTTGTTGACACATCCCTCCACAATTATATCATGATTCCCTGGATGTTTGGCAGGGTCTAGGGTTTAGTGATGTACAACCAATCATGTCAACTAATTTTAGTGTTCAGATTTCAGTAATGTACGACCAATCATGTCAACTGTTCCTAGGTATTATAGCACATGTCAAATGAGAGGTAGCCAGAACTATTTGGCCAGGGCTTGGTCTTCTTCTCATATCTCTCTGGCAATTCAGTATGTATACTTAAATCATTGCATGCAATTTTCCCCTAGTTTCTTCAAGAGTTAAGTTTGTCATTACTATTTTTTCTACAAACAGGGCATCAAAGGAAATAAGACAAAATGGGAGATTTAGGATTCCTGTCCAAATTGCTGGAAAAGGTGCAAGCCCACTCCACAGTTATCGGGAAGGTGTGGATGACTGTGCTGTTCCTCTTCAGAATCATGGTGCTGGGAGCTGGTGCTGAGAAAGTCTGGGGCGACGAGCAGTCCAAGATGATCTGCAACACCAAACAGCCAGGTTGCAAAAACGTATGCTATGACCAGGCCTTCCCTATCTCCCACATTCGCCTCTGGGTGTTGCAGATCATCTTCATCTCCATGCCCACCCTCATGTATCTGGGTCATGTCATCCACATCACACACAAGGAGAGCAAGCTCAGGGCAAAACTGCAGCGCAGTGCTGAAAAGCAAGGCTTGAAGATGCCCAAGTACACGGACGAGAATGGCAAGGTCCACCTCAGGGGCAGCCTCCTGGGAAGCTACATGACCAGCCTGGTGTTCAAATTGATCCTGGAGGCTGCATTCATCCTGGGCCAGTATTACCTCTATGGCTTTGTGTTTGTGCCCCAGATTGTGTGCGAGAGGGACCCATGCCCCTTCAAGGTGGAGTGCTTCATGTCCAGACCCACGGAGAAGACCATCTTCATCATCTTCATGTTGGGGGTGTCCTGCTTGTCTTTGCTGCTGACCGTGGTGGAGATCTTTTACCTAATGTGCCGGGGAACCAAGAAAACTCCCAGCCACAGTGAAGGACAGAAGATGCTGGCTTACAGTGCAGGGAAGATTTAATACTAATCAAGTTCAGTGGTCAAACAAGAAAACACACAGACAACTCAAAGTTACACTCTCATAGAGAACATAGAAGATTGTGATTTCTGTTTACCGGTATGCATTTACCAACCTGGGAATCTATAAAATAAATATGGAGGAGAATGGACCAGAATTATAGATGATAGATGATGGATGTTCAGTAATGAGGAACATTGGTGTATTTATTTGCTGTTTTTTTTACCTGCATTTATGAGTCTGTTCCCTGTGCAGACACATGGAAATTATGATGGACGACTTCAACTTTTTGAAAATTATGTTGATATGTGAGAGAGAGAGATTCTATGAGAAATGGCACTAGAAAAATAATACTCCAGGTGTTCTAGATGTACGAGAAAATGAAGTCATTAAAAAATTTGCCCAGCAATTTCGCCAAAATTCAACTGAGATTATGTTTTACTAAATTCTCTCAAAAAAACTTTCTTCCATTATTTTTTAAAACAATATTAAAATGTGGCATTTGCAATGTTAATAAGGAAATGTGAATAGGAATGCATTATTTTATGTTTCTATATTTATACTGTTTTATTTTGTCGTTGCACATTTCTTAAATAAAAGTCTTTGAGAAAAGGTACCAACTGTCTTTCTTCTCTATTGTTAATTCATTATCATGTTTTGCTAGGCTGTCAGTTGCGTGCCTCATTCAGTACAGGAGATAAATGGTCACCTCATAAACAACATCCAATGGGACTCCACCAACAAACCCTGCTATGTGCTTGACTGCTGTGTTTGTCAAAATGAGCCCTTTTCCTGTCAAAAAGATGATTTGCTTTAAAATGATAAAAATGAATCAAAGAGTTAGTGTGACATGTGTGATGGAAAAACTTGCTGGTTTGGTCGCATTAAGTTAATGGAAAACCGTGTTGGCTTTTGTTATGGCCCTAAAAATTAATTCAACTTAAGAGTTAATTTCTTGAATGTCTGCTGGAAAGTGGGCTATATGCAGAAATTTTTGGTAAAACTTTTTTTTGCAGACACATGCCGAAATACATGCCTTAAACTGAATTTTTCAACTAAGAAGAAATACAAGTTTAAAGGCCCACTTAATCGTTACAAGTCAAAAAAACTAGAAATTTTCTACAACTAAGCAATTTTCTAACACTAACAGTCTTAGTGGAGTTTTTTCAACTTTGTTTTCATCCCTGCCAAAGTCTGTCTGAACTCTGTGTACCCTGAACAAGCAGAACGTGTGCATCGTGCTCACTTCACTTCATGCTGACCCTTCGCACTCTTTGGGCAGATAACTCAGTCTATTCCCACCAGATAGTTACTCTCAGGGCACAGTCTCAACAAAGTTTATTATATTTGCGTGGATAAAAAAAAGATAACGTTCGCAATACAGTATGTGGTGTGATTTCACTGTGGTAGGACAATCAAGAAGCCAAATAGTTGCTCTCTCAGCAGGTGTTTTTATAAGTAATTTTTTTTTGCATGGATGGGACAAAGATAAGGTCTTTGAGACACAGTGCAGTGTTTTCATTGTAATGTGACAATCAAGAAACCAGACTCTGATGTGCGGTCATGCTTGAGCTAACAGCATTCTGACTCTTCGAGTAACTCCATTGGTCAGAATGTTGTCCCTTGTAGTAACTGCGTCACCACTGGACAAATAAGGCAGCAGGTCACAGTATGGTCGTTTGCACTTGAAATCCTTGAAATCCTGAAACTGTAAGATTTCAGCTTTCAAGAAATTTTCAGTGGTGATGGTAACAAGTGGCATATGTTAGAAAGGGATTGCTTTGCTAACTTTTATTTCCTAAACAATTCATGACGACATGTCAGCTTTTCTGACCTGAAGTAAATCAGTAAGTAAAGTAAATAAAATATATTTACCACATTTAAACACAGCCATCACTGTACAAAGTACTCTACAGAAAGAAAAAGACTAAAAATAAAATAATGTGAAAAAAATGAATAAGTTAGTAATAATAATAATTGAAATAATACAGAAACTGAGAAACAGACATATATCAAAAGGGAAGGGCACATGATGTGAGATAACAACACCAGGGAATAAAATGAGCTTTTAGCCCAGAAAAAAATAAGGGCCGCATCTGACATGTGTAACAACTGGTTCCACAGCAACGACAACAAAAGCTCAGTCACCTCCCTGTTTGAGTCGTGAGCGAGGCACATTCATAAATCCTTTGCCTAAGGACCTAAGGGATCTGGGGACAGAGTGGGGCTGTACAAGGGCAGTGAAATAAGTTGGGAACTACCCATTAAGAGGTTTGGAAACAATTAAACAGAATTCTAAAAAGGACGGGGAGTTAATGCAAGATGAAGCAAGTGAGCTTGCTCTAATCTAGAACAGAACCTCTTTTCTGTTCAAAGAAGAACTGGAAAAAAACCCAAAGCTTAGCACTTTTGTAAGAGAGCTTTCTTTATTTTCAACTGACTTTCTTATCCGATAAGAAAAAAATGGTCATTATATTTTGCTTAAACACATTGCAGCAGTCACGAAAGATGGCAGACCATTTCTATCAACAACTTCATGGCAATTCTGGTATGGTGTTGATAAAAGTCTTTAGCTTAGGCCCCAGTCCACAGTTTACCCCTTGGACAGAGGGACAGGGACCATCCTGGTGGTAGTGGGAAGGGAAAAGGGGATATCGTGATCATGGCACCTTTCACAGCGGAGTAGGCATATTAGACTAGTTCAGATGTAAAACCCTCTAAGTCCATTGCAATGATATGCAATGAATAATTTTGATAAACTTTATTATCTCTCCAATTTGATTGTTTTGGCTTGAAGCGTTTTTTTAAGTGATAATAACATGCAGGTTGCAGTTTGATAGACATTACTTGGAAATTATTGTAAAAAAAAAAAGCTTCATTTTTGCATATTTCAGAGGATGGACTTAGAGAGTTTAGCATCTGAACAGTTCATGTTTAGACTAGTGCAAACTAGGGAAAGAGGGATGTAACAGAGTCTTCCTGGCAGAATTTACAGCCCGAACCAACAGCTGTAGTGCTGATGCCATCTCCTGGCCAGACAATGGGAGTTAGGACAAACGTCCTTGTTGTCATGGTTTTGCATGTTGTCAAGGCTCAACAAACTAACATGTATGGGACAAGACAATTTGTTAAGAGTATTGTTGAAGCAATTAACCAAGTCCTCGGTTCACAAACCACCAAGTTGTCCTTGGTGGACTAACCAATAACAGAGCATTCTGTTTGTCTTTTTATTAATTGTTTTATTTATTTTATGAAAGACAGGAATATAAACAGATTTACAATACCATAGACATTTCATACTCTCTCTGGCAACTAAAAATGAGCATGACTTTTCAAGATATGCATTGCTTAGTGCCTTGGCTTTATACAGTATAAAGAATATGAATTACCACAAAACATTAATTGATGAGGTCTACTGATTGTAACACAAAATAATAAGTGTGAAAATTTTGCATGCATAAGACTTTCTTTCTTTTCAGATGACTGCTTTATCTGTAATGCAATTACAAATCCAGATTCTCTGCAGACTATTAAGCTTACAGCCCAACATCAGACAGAACCATGAGAAAAACAACAACAAAACAAGCTGCTCTCAGACTCCCCTTTTTCCAGTGTCTGACCTTTAGCCTGTTATGCCAAAATACTGTTCATTAAATTTCAATAAGTGTTCTTCAGCAAAATGTCCTGTGATTTGTTGTCGTAGGTGCTGAGGAATAGTCCTGGGTCTGACGTTTTTTTGCCCGAGCACAGAGGAGGTAGACAATTTCAACAATGTTGAGCAGCACAGACACGCAGGACATCACCAACATGAAGATGATGAAAACAGTCTTCTCTCTTGGCCGAGACATGAAGCACTCCACCGTCCCATAGCATGGGTATGCCTTACACTCCAATTTCGGCTGCAGTACAAAGCCGTAGAGGTAATACTGACCGACTATAAAGGCAGTCTCCAGTAGGATCCTGACGATGAGGTTTAGCATGTAGCTACGGAACAGGACACCCCGGATGAAAGTTTTGCCCTTGTCATTGGTGTACTTAGGCATCTTCAACCCCTTGGTCTCCTCATTGTTTTGGAGCTTTTCACGGATCTTCTTCTCCTGGTGTATGATGTGCATGACATGAGCCAGGTAGATCAGTGTCGGGGTGGAGACAAAGATGATCTGCATCACCCAGAAGCGGATGTGGGAGATGGGAAAAGCCTGATCATAGCAAACATTTTTGCATCCTCGCCTGGTTGTGTCACATGACATTAAGGACTGCTCATCACCCCAGACTTTCTCAGCGCCGGCTCCAAGCACCATTATTCTGAAGACGAACAGAACGGTCATCCATACCTTGCCGATGACAGTGGAGTGGGTCTGGACCTTGTCCAACAACTTGGATAGAAATCCCCAGTCTCCCATTTCATCAGTTCAGTTTCAATGCTCTACATGCAAACAGATTACAAAAAGTTTCAACATCACAGACCAGTTTTAAGGGTTTGACAGTAAACAGTTAGAATGGACAAACTTTACTCAACAGGACCTACAAGTCCTCTTTACTGAGGAATTGAAACTGTGAATTGTAATTGAAATTGTGCAGAGTAATCTGAGAAATAACATAATATTATTAAAGAATGGACATTACACAAAATGGGTCAAAAATAATTCATATCAACAGTTCAATCTGATTTGTATCTAATGCAGAGAACTGTCTTTTCTAAAACATGACAGAGATGCCACAGGCAAAAGTTTACCTGGAGAAATGGTCCTGGCTCATAGACGTCTTATCAGATATGACAAAGGCAATGAGTATGATGACACCTCTCTTAACCCTCTCTCTTGTTATGCCAAATGAAAGGTTCTTATAGCGCCAGATAAATCACCAAAATTCACCACCCTTAGTGTCATCCCACAGATGTTGCAACTCTGGTTGTCTACTCCTCCTCCAACCGTCACGTACTTCATGAGCCTGTGTCAGGGTTCACTTATAGTGCAACAGTGCACAAGTCTATAGATCAATACATTACCAATACAGAGAGACATTTTTGTTGTTATCTCGTTATAAGCATGGAGCATATTGTGGGAACACTGACACAGTTAAGTTACAGATGCTTTCAGTAAACATGATGTACATGGATGAGATTATATTTTCCCTATCTGTAAATAAAATAACTTTCCACATAATTCCATATGAAAGCATTGAAAATGCAGAACCATTTGACTTCAAGATATTCTGGTTATGTATAAAAACAACAACAACAACAACAACAATAATAATAATCATAATAGTTGAGCTACGTGGCTCAACTGTTCTTCAAGATATATATGTATGTTTTTTTTGTTTTTGTTTTTTTTTTTGCTTTTTCTGAAATATCTATTTCATCTATTGTAGTGGATTCAAGGTCATCAGTCATAACCTACATACACACATTTCTTTCACACTAGACGATATGAAGTGGATAAAAGGTCAGTGACTTTTGATTAAGAAATCTTTAAGAAACAGGGAAATGTAAAAATGTGAAGTTACTCGGTACTGGTTACAAAAGGCCATGCGTGGGATGTCAGTGGGCGTCAACAAGACTGTCTGAATCACTCAGCCACCTGACCATGTTCTAAAAGTGTATAAGATTCAGACATTGTCTTGATGTCCATTCAACAGTCTCAGTGGTGTTACAGTGGTGACATTTGCCATTTCAGTGTGGTGATCAAACAGGTAAACTTGCTTTTCTATAACTCAGCAAGTCATCCAGGTAGGGCATATTTTCATATTTAAATCAGGCTATACATGTTACATACATGTCAAACAGGTGAGCTTGCTTTTGAATAACTCAGCAAGTCATCCAGGTAGGACATATTTTCATGTTTCATGTTTCAAATCAGGCTAATCATGATATTATACATACCTCATACAGTTAAAATTTCCACAAATTTACTGTGTTATGCTACAGTCGTGTGACTGTTCCTTCCATTTTCTTTTCCACTTTATTTCTTTTTCTGTTTCCATATTACATTATTCATGATACATATTACATAATTCATGATATATATTACATTATTCATGAATACTTATACATACATAGTATCATGACAGTTCAGAAAAATGTCCTCTCTGTATTTTACACATTAGTGATTACAGTAGTAAGAGTGGTAATAGTAGTTGAATGACATCAATACTGTTTCTTCGAATAGAAACTTTTGCAATCTTGATGTTTGCTTTTAGATTAATCAACCTTTTTTATGGTATTATGCATATTATTTTTATTAAACTAATGATAGGTATAGAGTTATAGAGGTATCATGAGATAAGAGATCATCTCCTTGCTGACTAATTGAAAATAATGTCATACATATTTAACTTGTCAGAGGTTACAGCTACACCATCTATTCATCTTTTTGCTAGGCTTTGATCAGGCAAGATGGGAGATTTTGGATTCCTGTCCAAGTTGCTGGACAAGGTACAGACACACTCCACTGTGGTCGGGAAGGTGTGGATGAGCGTTCTCTTTCTCTTCCGCATCATGGTGTTGGGCGCCGGTGTGGAGAGCGTATGGGGTGATGAGCGCTCCAACCTGGTGTGTGACTCTACGCGTCTCGGCTGCGACAATGTCTGCTATGACCAATGGTTCCCCATCTCACACGTGCGTTTCTGGGTGCTGCAGATCATCTTCGTGTCCACGCCCACGCTTCTCTACCTGGGCCATGCTGTGCACATCATCCACAAGGAGAAGAAGCTGCATGAACAGGCCAAGAAGGCCACCACTGACGGTGGACCATTAAAAAGACCCAAGTACACTGATGACCGGGGCCGTGTACAGATCAGGGGTGCACTCCTACGCAGCTACATGGCCCAACTATTCTTCAAGATCCTCCTGGAGGCTGCGTTCATTGTGGGCCAGTACTACCTCTATGGCTTCCGAATGATACCTAATTTTTTGTGTGAGCGTTACCCATGCGCGTTAAAGACAGAGTGCTTCATGTCGAGGCCCACAGAGAAGACCATCTTCATCATCTTCCAGTTGGTGGTGGCCTGTGTTTCCTTATTCCTCACTATCCTTGAGGGCTTCTACCTCCTCTGCAAACAACTGAAGAGAAGAGATGCGCATCAGCCTTCCAAGCCCTTAGCTGTGAACACCAACAGCATTCCATTAACCTGGCAGCCACGTGTAGACATGGTGGACTCCATGAAGCAGAACAAAGCCAACATGTCCTTTGAGGGAGAAAAGCACCTGTGATTACTGCCAAAAGGACTATAGATACAGTTTTTTTTAAAGTTGGGAAATGAAACAGAATTAAACAACATTACGTGATCTTCAGAAAATTCAGAAGCTGTGTATTGTTGCTCTAAACAGTTAATTTGTATGTTTGATACATGTTGCACTTTACTTGAGAGAGATTTTTTGTTGTTGTGTTTCGTTTTGTTTCACACGTTTTTTTTTACGTCATCTAAGATTACAATTCTCTGAAATCAAATTCTGAATCACTCATTACTTAATACACTAGAGGACGGCATGTACTTCAGCCCTTTACTTGAAATACTCTATATTCTATAATCTATATTTGTGTGAGAAGGTGATTCCCCCCTTCTCACCGACGCTACAAACACTAGCGTTTGTTTGCTCGTGGCAGACGCCATGGTTCGCCTGCGCGAGTGGAGCGAGAGGGAGAGCGCCTCGTTCACACACACACACGCACGCACACACCGACACGCTCATGGACTGAAAATGTATGTGTTTTATTCACGGGAGCAAAGTACCGGGGGTTGGGAAATGCTTGTGCAACAGGGTAAGAGTTTCAGGGAAGTTTGGGGGCGGTCCGACGCCATTAAGCACCAGTGGTGCTGGTAGCGCGGTGCTCCGCGTTGCAGTTTCATTTCAAACATTCACTACACATTTCTCCCTGCCGTTTTACATTGCTAATTCAAACATCTCTGACATATAGTGAGGTACCCACTATCAATGTCCCATTTTCACACGCTACCCTCTGTTTAAAATCCCCGTTGTAACTCGAACACATCAACACATACTTACCTTCGTCCAACACCACTGTTTCCCTGCGGAAGCGCGCCCGCTGGGGGAGCAGAGTTTTTCATCAGTCCACGGAGCAGAGGTCGGGTGCACTTTGCACAGGGGTGTTTGGTTTGGGTTATTTTTATGTATAAATGTTTATTTAAATTCGATTGGTGTTTTTGGGATATTGTATTGGTGATGGGTAAATGTAGTATTGTTTCCTTTGATTTATGTTGTTTTGTTGTTATTGTAAAATATCATTTGGGAAACCCAGGTTGTTTTGTGAACCCTCTGGTGGTGGTATGGGCCAATGAGTAATCATTGGTCCAATTTCAGGGAAGAGGGTTTTCCTATTTAACATGGCCCTCATTCTGCCTGGGGGGGCGAGTGAGGATAGGTGCATAGGCTTGCTGTGCTGCTGAACTGCTATGGCTGAGTATGCTATGTTGCTATGCTAATTGTAGCCTTTTTCTTTCTGGCACTTGTGCTAGCTGTATTCTGGTGAATGCTACCAGTGCTATTTTCGTGTATATACTTTTTTTTTCGTATTTTGTTTGCACTCTTTTCTTACTGCATTTTCTTTTGGGAAGCTGCAATACCTTTTTAAAATAAATCCGCATATATTTTTGGACACCTGCTTGCCGGTTTTCCTCTCCTCTACGTAACATCCTCCAGTTTGCCACACCCGCACTCGGGGTGACCGCGGCGGTCCCTCACAGATGGTGTCAGAAGCGGGACACGTGACGCCTTTTTGAGAAACTGGAGAAGAGAGGGGGAAGACGAGGTGCCAATCAAGGTCGCAGCGTGAACCAGGGCCGGACCTGGCTAAGAATGGAGGGCCAGAGGCTGTCCCGGGAAGACCTGGGTGACATGGAGGAGAGGGAGGAGGAGTTCCCAGGTGGTGATACTGGGGCTGAAGCCGTTGGAGGTGTCCAGTCAGAGGGGTCTGACCTAGCCACCTTACGTCAGCTCCTTGAAAGGACTCTAATGGTGCATGAGAAAGAGGCCTACAAGCAGGAACAGCGCTGGAGGAGTGTCCAGCTACAGCTGAACCAGCTAAGGGAGGATGTGGAGGCTGAGCGGAGACCATCACCTGCACCACCCCAGGGTCCACCACCAGGCGGGCTTACTCCACCTCTAGGGGGAGCCCAAGCACGAGTTCCAGCACCTGCAGCTCCAGATCCAGCCCCAGCCGCTCCAGCACCGGCAGCGCCCGCACCTGTGGTTCCACTTCCAGCCGCTCCAGCACCAGCACCGCCCGCACCTGTGGTTCCAGTTCCAGCCACTCCAGCACCAGCAGCGCCCGCACCTGTGGTTCCGGCACCTGCTGCACCCGTGACATGGTCCAGGGCCGCCATCCCCAGGCTTGAAGAGGGAGATGACATCGAGCAATATCTCACCACCTTCGAGCGCCTAGCAACGGCGTACCGCTGGCCGAGGGAGGATTGGGCCGTGTTCCTGGTGCCCTACCTCACCGGTAAAGCCCGCAGCGCCTATGTGGCGATGGACATGGACCGTGCCATGGAATACGACCTGGTGAAGGAGGCTATCCTGGCCAAATACGAAATCAACCAGGATGTTTACCGAAGGAGATTCCGCGAGCCTGACATCCGGCCAGGAGAGACCCCCCGTGAGCTTTACACCCGCCTCAAAGACCTGTTCCAAAAGTGGATTAGGCCGTCAAATAAGACGGTCGAAGAGGTCGCTGAGATCCTCATCTTGGAACAGTACCTCCGCACTCTGGCACCAGACATCCAAGTCTGGGTGAAGGAACACAATCCCCCAGATGGCCAGAGGGCGGCGGAGCTGGTAGAGAACTTCATGGCAGCTCGACGGGGCCAAAAGAACTTCCGCCTGGAGTTACCCCCACGGCCCGCAGCACGAGGTAGGTCTGAGGGGTTAGGTCATGGTGGTGGTTCAAGAACTGCAGAGCCCCGTAGGATGCCTGTTCGAACTTTTCCGCCTGCCAAGCCGAGGAGTGATCCTGAGCGAAGACCTGAAGGCCCCATAGTATGCTTTTACTGCAAGCAGGAAGGGCATATTAAGCCTGAGTGTCCCCATAGGAGACCTAAGTACTCCACCCATAGCTGCATCCCCAGACCAGGAGAGGGCAGTGTAGGTTTCCTGGGTAGACTGCAGACCATGCCCGTAACTGTGAACAGTGAAAGTGTTACTGCTTTGTTAGACTCTGGAAGCACACAGACCCTGATTCAGCCCCACCTAGTGGAGAGAAGGGACATCCTACCAGGGAGAAAGCTCAAAGTATTATGTGTGAATGGTGATGAACATGAATACCCTGTAGCTGGTGTTTACCTTGAAATCGAAGGCCAAACGTATCAGGTCACAGTAGGTGTGGTAGAGAGGCTCAGCCACCCTGTGGTGCTTGGTCAGGATATAGTGGTGCTCCCTGAGCTATTGCAGACTGTGAAGCCAGTGAATATGGTTATGACAAGAGCCCAGAGTCGAGCACAGGCCACTGCAGAGACCGGTGAGACCCCAGAGCTCCATGACTGGAAAGAATTAGCCTTTGCCAATGCTGATATCCCTTTCCCAGCCCGGGTAAAGACAAAGAAGACCCTTAGACAGCGTAGGCAGGCTAGACTCATTGGCTCTGTTGAAAAGGACTTGCCTGTTTGCCAGTCGGATGAGGATTGGGGTGAGGTCCCAGAGAACTTTAGCCAGCTACAGAGGGAGGATGACAGCCTGAAGGGAGCGTTTGACCAGGTTATACAGCAGCCAAGCCTGTCAGGCGAATGCTATGTGGTGAGAGAGGGCCTCCTGTACCATCAGCCAGCGGAGGGCAGGGCAGAGCAGCTGGTTGTTCCATCACAGCTCAGGAAGAAGGTGTTGATAATGGGGCATGACATCCCATGGTCAGGACATCTAAGTAACACAAAGACACATGAGAGGATAGCTGCCAGATTTTATTGGCCAGGCCTTTATAAAGATGTCCAGCAGTTTTGTAAGACCTGTCCTAAGTGTCAGCTAACCAGTATTAGGAAGACCAGCCCTTATCCCCTGCAGCCACTGCCCGTGATAGAGACCCCTTTCTCCCGCATAGCCATGGACCTGGTAGGCCCCCTAGAGAGGTCCCAGACAGGCCATAGGTACATCCTGGTAATATGTGACTACGCCACTCGCTACCCGGAAGCCTTTCCCCTGCGCAAGATCTCTGCCCGACCTATAGCCCAGGCCCTATTACAGCTATTCTCTAGGGTAGGCATTCCCCAAGAGGTCCTCACAGACCAGGGCACTGCATTCCTGTCAAGGACAATGAAGCAGGTCTATAGTCTGCTTGGCATCAAAGGCATCCGAACCACCCCATACCATCCTCAGACCGACGGCCTCGTTGAGCGTTATAACCAGACGCTCAAGGGCATGCTCAGGAAGTTTGTGGCAGTCAACGGGAAGGACTGGGATCGTTGGCTGCCCTACTTACTGTTCGCGTACCGGGAGGTCCCCCAGGCCTCCACCGGCTTCTCACCATTTGAACTGCTCTACGGCAGACAGGTGAGGGGCCCTCTGGATGTGCTCAGAGAGACCTGGGAGGGGCCTGCAACACCAAAGACCCGCAGTATCCTGGCACATGTCCTCAAAATGAGGGACAAGATGGAGGAGATGGCAGAGTTGGTGCGAACCAACATGGAGCAGGCCCAGACACAGCAGAAGACCTGGTATGACAAGGCTGCCCGGCAACGACATCTCCAGCCAGGACAGAAGGTCCTGCTGCTTCTGCCCACCTCAGAGCAGAAGCTGCTTGCTAGGTGGCAGGGGCCTTATGAGGTGGTGCAGAAGATGGGTCCTGCCACCTATGAGGTCAACCTGCCAGGTAAAAGGAAGCCCACTCAAGTGTTCCACATTAACCTGCTGAAGGAGTGGCACGAGAGGGAGCCAGGTCTGCAGCTTCGGGTGCAGGCTGTTTCGGAGGAGGAGGAGACTCCGGAGCAGTTCTTCCCCACCAGCCAGCAGTCTGCCACCGTGGACCTGTCCCATCTGTCCTCCTGCCAGCAGGGGGAGCTGGCGAGCATCATCCCTCCTGGCCTTTTTCAAGAGAGGCCAGGCTTTACAACAATGGTGGAACACCCTATTCCCCTCAAAGACACTACCCCGGTGCGGCAAAGGATGTACCGCGTCCCAGAGCGTCTTCTGCCACACCTCAGGGCTGAGGTGGAGGAGATGCTGTCCTTAGGGGTCATTGAGAGGGCGGCGAGCGAGTGGAGTAATCCAGTGGTGCTGGTGCCAAAGAAGGATGGGACGATGCGGTTCTGCATTGACTTCCGGCGTGTGAATGCACAGTCCCATTTTGATGCGTACCCTATGCCTCGGCTGGAGGACTTAATAGAGCGCCTGGGCAAAGCGTCGTATATCAGCACCCTGGACTTGTGCAAAGGGTACTGGCAAGTGCCTTTGGTAAAAGAAGCCAGACCCTACACTGCCTTTCGCACCCCTCAAGGACTTTTCCAGTTCATTGTTATGCCCTTTGGCCTGCAGGGGGCGCCAGCCACTTTTCAGCGGCTTATGGACTGTGTGTTGGCTGGCACGGATTCGTATGCTGCTGCTTACCTGGACGACGTTGTCGTATATAGCGCCACCTGGGAGGACCATCTGCAACACCTAGGTGATGTGCTGAGGCGCATTCAGGCAGCGGGGTTAACCATCCACCCACTGAAGTGTGCCTTGGCTAAGGAGGAGGTGCAGTACCTTGGCCATGTCCTGGGCCGGGGAGTGATCAGGCCGCAGACCGACAAAGTCCAGGCCATACTGGACTGCCCAAGACCGCAAACAAAGAAGGACGTCCGGTCGTTCTTGGGTCTGGTTGGCTGGTATCGCCGGTTTGTACCAGACTTTGCCCGGCGAGCAGCACCCTTGTCGGACTTGACCCGAAAGTCTGGAACTACTAAGATCCCGTGGGGGCCAGAGCAGGAGCAGGCCTTCTTGGACCTGAAGGCGGCGCTCTGCCATGACCCAGTGCTCGAGAGCCCAGACTTCACCAAGCACTTCACCCTTCAGACGGACGCATCTGGAGTGGGTCTTGGTGCAGTGCTCCTCCAAGGAGAGGGGGACCAAAAGAAGCCTGTGGCTTACATCAGCCGTAAGCTGTTCCCCCGCGAAACTAGGTATGCCGTCACAGAGCTGGAGTGCCTAGCGGTCAAGTGGGCACTTGACACTCTGAAGTATTACCTCTTGGGTAGAGACTTCACGCTGGAGACAGACCACCGCGCCTTGCAGTGGTTAGGGCGGATGAAGGACTCAAATGCCCGCATCACCCGTTGGTTTCTAGCGTTGCAGCCCTATCGTTTCACTGTTCAGTACAGGGCAGGGAAACAGAACCCTGTGGCAGACTTTTTGTCCCGCCACCCTGTTGGCGTGACTCCAGAGGGGGACGGAAATGTGAGAAGGTGATTCCCCCCTTCTCACCGACGCTACAAACACTAGCGTTTGTTTGCTCGTGGCAGACGCCATGGTTCGCCTGCGCGAGTGGAGCGAGAGGGAGAGCGCCTCGTTCACACACACACACGCACGCACACACCGACACGCTCATGGACTGAAAATGTATGTGTTTTATTCACGGGAGCAAAGTACCGGGGGTTGGGAAATGCTTGTGCAACAGGGTAAGAGTTTCAGGGAAGTTTGGGGGCGGTCCGACGCCATTAAGCACCAGTGGTGCTGGTAGCGCGGTGCTCCGCGTTGCAGTTTCATTTCAAACATTCACTACACATTTCTCCCTGCCGTTTTACATTGCTAATTCAAACATCTCTGACATATAGTGAGGTACCCACTATCAATGTCCCATTTTCACACGCTACCCTCTGTTTAAAATCCCCGTTGTAACTCGAACACATCAACACATACTTACCTTCGTCCAACACCACTGTTTCCCTGCGGAAGCGCGCCCGCTGGGGGAGCAGAGTTTTTCATCAGTCCACGGAGCAGAGGTCGGGTGCACTTTGCACAGGGGTGTTTGGTTTGGGTTATTTTTATGTATAAATGTTTATTTAAATTCGATTGGTGTTTTTGGGATATTGTATTGGTGATGGGTAAATGTAGTATTGTTTCCTTTGATTTATGTTGTTTTGTTGTTATTGTAAAATATCATTTGGGAAACCCAGGTTGTTTTGTGAACCCTCTGGTGGTGGTATGGGCCAATGAGTAATCATTGGTCCAATTTCAGGGAAGAGGTTTTCCTATTTAACATGGCCCTCATTCTGCCTGGGGGGGCGAGTGAGGATAGGTGCATAGGCTTGCTGTGCTGCTGAACTGCTATGGCTGAGTATGCTATGTTGCTATGCTAATTGTAGCCTTTTTCTTTCTTGCACTTGTGCTAGCTGTATTCTGGTGAATGCTACCAGTGCTATTTTCGTGTATATACTTTTTTTTTCGTATTTTGTTTGCACTCTTTTCTTACTGCATTTTCTTTTGGGAAGCTGCAATACCTTTTTAAAATAAATCCGCATATATTTTTGGACACCTGCTTGCCGGTTTTCCTCTCCTCTACGTAACATCCTCCAGTTTGCCACACCCGCACTCGGGGTGACCGCGGCGGTCCCTCACAATTTGTAATCCTTCACTTGAGTCATTCTATATTCTATATTCTATATTCTTTTGTTTTGGATCGTGTGTGTCTGTATTTAAGAGTAGCTTACAACTTTTTGCGATGTACTTATTTACTTTATATGCAAGTTCGGACAGTCTATTCCCCTCATAAACATGTTGGCTTATGATCAGCAACAGATTGTGACTTGCCCTATTCTAGAGAATCAGTCTTACTGGCCAAGTGTATTTACACACACAAGCAGTTTGGTCTCTGCATTTGTCCCAGTTGTGAATTAGTGAAACACACAGTGAGGTGAAGCACACACTAACCCAGAGCAGCGGGCTGACTGCTACGGCGGTGCCCAAAGGGAGCAGTGAGGGGTTAGGTGCCTTGCTCAAGTCGCTTAAGCCATGGTCCACTGGTCGGGGATCGAATTGGCAACCCTTTGGTTCCAAGCCCAAAGCCCTAACCAACAGGCCACAGCTGCTCCGTATTTACACCTAGGGGTACTAAGCACTGAACATTTACATTACATTTACATTTAAGCATTTAGCAGACGCTTTTATCCAAAGCAACTTACAAAAGAGGATAACATTCAAGCTACAACACAATGAAAGAAACTAACAAAGAGTGCATATTGCTAACATAGAACTGCACTATTTTAAGTTGAAACTGCAATAGTGTAATAAAGTGCAGTATAAAAGAGAAATTAAGTATAAGTTGTTAAGTGCATTCTCAAAAAATTTACGCCAGGAGATATTCTTGGAAGAGCTGGATCTTAAAGAGTTTCTTGAAGGTGGAGAGGGTATCAGTTGATCTGGTTGCACTTGGAAGGTCATTCCACCTGCGTGGAACCAAACATGAGAAGAGTCTGGACTGTGAAGCAAAACTGTGGTGTATGTGAGCATAACGAAGTATTGTGCAAAAAGATAAAGATGGAGAATGAAGGGAGCAGCTAGCACCACGGTGACCAAGCGAGGTGTAGCCGAGAGAGAGAGAGAGAGAGAGAGAGAGAGAGAGATCTCCTGCAGACTAAAAGGCCCACATCTATCTGACTCCTAATCATACCACCAATAAGCCCACATCACCAGAACCCGATAACCCCCCACCCCCACCGCAGGCCAAAGACAGACAAAGCACACAGAAGCCAACAACCCTGGCAGACAGACCAGCCCAGCATGCAAAAGCTGGAGCATCACAAAATCTTAATTTACAGTAATAGAAATGTGTTTTAAAAACAGTACTAGCTTTAGCTATTTGATTCTAAATTAACTTGATTAGATATTTTTTGCTTTTTTCTGAAATGTCTGTCATAGTGGAACTAACCCAATCAGTTACTTTCATACACACATATTTGGTACACCAATTCTTTTGCACTGGTTAGATTAAGGAAATGACGCAGCAAGCTGAAGTGACAAAAATGACTTGTAATTGAGAAATCTCTTTGAAAAAGAGGAAATGTAAAAAGTTAAAAAGTCCACCACTCGTTACAACAGGCCATATGTGGTATGTCAGAATGTGAGACTGACTGAATCACTTGCACAACCCTGTTACAAGTGATTCAGACATTGTCTTGATTTCCATTTGATAACTCTCAAAGTGACAGTGGTGACATTTGCCATTTCAGCGTGGTGATCAAACAGGCAAGCTAGCTTTTGAATAACTCAGCAATACCATCCAGGTAGGACATATTTTCATGTTTAAATCAGCCTATACATTCTATTATACATACTTTATACAGTTATAATTTCTACAAACTTTACTAAAAACTGTATTATGCTACAGCCATGTGACTGTTCTTCACATTCTCTATCGTTTCTGTTTCTGTTTCCATATCATTTCATTCATGATTATGGTTTATACTTTTTATATGGTCTTCTACATACATACTATCATTCATGATTATGGTTTATACTTTATATATGGTCTTCTACATACATACTATCATGATTCTTCAGGAAAATGTCCTATCTGTATTTTTTCCCCATCTGTGTTTAGTGATTACACACACACACACACACATTTGTGACACCTGAGGAGCAGATAGGGCTGTCGCCAAAAACATCTTGAATTTCTGACACATATTCTCACCTGCGTATCTGTCCATAGGTGCCTGTCTAAATTCCAGTGTCTCAATAAAGCCTTAAACCCTGGCAATCTGCTTCCTGCCAGTTCAGTCTTTGAGGGTTGAGTATTTAGGGTTAAGGGAGACATTGGGATTCAGCCAGTGACTTCATGACTTTAGAATTTGATGCAAAAATGGATACATGATATGCTAATCAGCTTGGACTTGTTGTTCGTCTTCTTCCACCTTATCTTCTTCTTCTTCTTCTTCTTCTTCTTATTTTGACAGTAATTGTGATTCTCTGAAAACAATGCTTTGTGATGTTTTTAGGGTACAACAAACTAATGGTAGGGTATGAATGAACTCAAAATAATCACAAATTTAACTAGTTTTACAGCTAAGTAAGATTACAGCTACACCATCTATTCATCTCTTTGCTAGGCTTTGATCAGGCAAGATGGGAGACTTTGGATTCCTGTCCAAGTTGCTGGACAAGGTACAGACACACTCCACCGTGGTCGGGAAGGTGTGGATGAGCGTTCTCTTTCTCTTCCGCATCATGGTGTTGGGCGCCGGTGTGGAGAGCGTATGGGATGATGAGCGCTCCAACCTGGTGTGTGACTCTACGCGTCTCGGCTGCGACAATGTCTGCTATGACCAATGGTTCCCCATCTCACACGTGCGTTTCTGGGTGCTGCAGATCATCTTCGTGTCCACGCCCACGCTTCTCTACCTGGGCCATGCTGTGCACATCATCCAGAAGGAGAAGAAGCTGCATGAACAGGCCAAGAAGGCCACCACTGACAGTGGACAATTGAAAAAACCCAAGTACACTGATGACCGGGGCCGTGTACAGATCAGGGGTGCACTCCTACGCAGCTACATGGCCCAACTATTCTTCAAGATCCTCCTGGAGGCTGCGTTCATTGTGGGCCAGTACTACCTCTATGGCTTCCGAATGATACCAAAATTTTCGTGTGAGCGTTACCCATGCGCGTTAAAGACAGAGTGCTTCATGTCGAGGCCCACAGAAAAGACCATCTTCATCATCTTCCAGTTGGTGGTGGCCTGTGTTTCCTTATTCCTCGCCATTGTGGAGGGCTTCTACCTCCTCTGCATAAACCTGAAGAGGAGAGATCGCCACATGCATCAGCCTGACATGCCCTTACCTGCACACTAAGTGCTACCAAGATAACTAGATAAATCCAACTCACACTTGGTTTGGTGGTACTGATCTGTGCCAATTGGGGAACTGAGAGTGTGCAAGCTTTGTGAGAGAGTTGATTTATCTAGTGTAGCCTTAGCAGACATTGTGTGTGTGTGTGTGTGTGTGTATGTATGTATGTATGTATGTGTGCGTGTGTGTGTGTGTGTGTGTGTGCCATCCATTTTTACAGCAACTTCAAGTTGCATTTTCTCCCCCATATCACAGACTGTAGGTGGAGCCAGGATTTGTTTCTAAAATTGCCTTCCTCATGTTGTGTACTACTTTGTAAAAACACAGTGACAGTGTCAAAAAGTTTTTCTTTAAAATCACAAGCTGACAAAAAACATGACATCACTGTTTATTACCAGATCACAGTGGAGCTTTCACATCTGGCCAGTGCTGTCTATGTCTGTTATGTTTTTTGACAGGGATTACTGTAATTGCAAAATTATATCATATGTTATATGGGCATTACGGGACATGTTGGTTATTGTTTTTTTGCCCCTCTTGCAAAAGAACAAAGAATTATAGAATATAAGTTATTCTAGAAGTTAGGAGTTATTCTATACATTTAGTTTTTTTGTGAGAAGAAAAATAAATGTCATTAATAAAATTAATGATCACTTAAAGAGGTAGGCCTATTTATAATTAACCTGTATGGGCTAATTTGACTCACTATGGCAATCTTTGCCTTCCTTGACTGCTTTTTTACTTTGTTTCTACACATATATTGTCTATGTCTCTCCATTTGTCTTTGCTCGTGTGTGTGTGTGTGTGTGTGTGTTTGCGTATGTTTCCTGACTTTATGAAACTGTCCCTAACCTCAAAAATATTACACATTACATGCACCCTCTACTATAGAAGTAGTTTTGATAAAAGCCACATAATATTCTAGTATTTTGACATCAAGAGAACAAGAATAGCTGTATAAGATTCCTGAGTGGTAACAGAAATCAAATGACTAAACTCAGGTCCTTACATTGTGGTATTCTAATGTGTGTGTATGATGTCTCCTGGTTCATCATGATCATCATCAACAATGATGACTGGACGTGGGGATGTGTGGGCGGTGGTAGCATAGTGGTTAAGGAACCTGGCTAGTGTGCAAGTAGCCTGAAAAGTTGTGGGTTCAAATCCCAACTGCCACCGTTGTTCCCCTGAGCGAGGCACTTAAACCCAAGTTGCTCTAAGGGAGACTGGCCCTGAACAATTGATAGTTGACAGAAAAAATATAAGTTGCTTTGGATAAAAATCACCAGTGTCAGCAATGGAGACAGTGTACTTTACTATTCTATAGACATAAAGGATTATAATGGAAGGGGGTAATTTGTCTTTGGGAGATAGCACATAGTGGAGATCTTCATCAGAGGCCTCCACTGGCCTGGACTTTTTGAAGGGTCTTAGATTGGTATTACATAGGTCAACATCATTCCTTAGAGGGAAGAGGGGGTTAACTGAGCTGTCAGCTGCTGCTCCAGATTTGTAGAGGGTCCTGCACGTGTTTACTCATAGGGAAACTCAGTTTGTGTCTGACTAAAAAGGAGGCTGAGACCTCTTGCTCTATGCTATTTTTTCAGTATAATATTTTTCGTTTAGTTTTTTTTTTATTATTACACACTGTCTGTAGCAAAGGCAATTACTTGAAGTAACTCATTAGGATGTCCTTCAATATGTTCAGCAGACACATTTACTCACATGTCCATAAAACTTTGTTTCTCATATGTCTTGTTTTATACATTTACTAACATTGAGATATTGAGAATATTGAGAGATTGAAGAGCAACATATGTAAAAACAACATAAAATGCCTTAAAAATAAATAAATAAATAAATAAATAAAAGGCCTAAAATCCGGGTACAACCGGAACGGAACAACTAAATGGAAATTGCTGAGGCACATACTATGTCAGCATTTCTACCAGGAAATGACAAGATGGAAGGTTGTTTAACATTTTCCACTGGAGGCCTGTGCAGTAAAACAAAACAGACATTATACAGACAGACAAGAAATACAACATCGCGAAAGCATAGGAACACTGTTCAGCTCAACAGGGACCACATCTATTCAATATCAACGTAATTGTACTCCACTTAGCAGTAGAATGAGCTTTCTGCTCAAAAAATGCTAACGATGATTCAGTATGTGGAATGTGATCATTTGAGTGCATTTCACTGGAAGCATATACTGAGATATATGTTGATGAGATGTTCTGGAGATCCAAACAACTCAACTTTTTTCTGCTGTCTTCATTAGTACATATGAGTATGGAATTCCAATAGGAAATTTTTTCCAACTGTTGTGTTATCATGACACAGAATGAAGCCCTTGTTTAGCAGTTTGCCGATGATGGGCCTGGAATGCCTGGCATTTGGTACTATCTTACCCCATTCCTTCCCCTGTTAAGCCTGTTAAGTTTAATTTATGAGCTGTTTGGGAGGGGTGGGCTGCAGACAGAGGCAGTGAATGTGAAGTCAGTTTAGTATTGTCTTCAGTAACTACATAAAGACATATTCTGCAAGGGAACTGCAGTCACTATTATTTCTGTCTGCAAGTTGCCACCGAGGAGCGTTCAACAATGGGGGGCTACTCCTACTTCTCAAAGTTGCTGGATAAGGTGGAAGGCCACTCCACAGTCATTGGGAGAGTGTGGATGAGCTCCCTGTTCATTTTCCGGGTCCTGGCACTGGCGGCTGGAGCCTCACTGGTGTGGTGGGATGAACATGCCCTTTTTGTCTGCAACACGCAACAGCCTGGGTGTGCAAACAAATGCTATGACGCTGCTTTCCCTATCTCGCTCATTCGGTTCTGGACCATGCAGGTTCTGTTCGTGTCAGGACCAACCCTGGTACATGTGCTGTACGGCATCTATTCCATCCATCAGGATGAGAAGCTAAACAGAGAGGAGAGTCAGCCACAGAGGGAAATACTCAAGGTATCCAGTAATGCACAAAGTGTGGTGGGAATTGAAACACCAAGAAACCCTCAGCTGCATCATTATGTTATACGTATGTGTTTCAAGATCATCCTGGAAGTTGTCTTCATTGTTTGCCAGTACACTCTTATTGGTTTTGTGATGGAGTCTGAAGTCCAATGTCCCTGTCCCATTTCCGTGGACTGTTTTGTACCACGTTCTACCGAGAAGAACATCTTCAGCATCTTCATGGTTGCACTGGCTTGTGTGTCTTTGCTATTAAATGTGGCAGAGGTGACTTTCTCTCTCTCTACCAGAAAGGAGCGTAAACAATCCAGTGGGAAACACAGCAGTTCTTCAGCACCAGACAGCTGAATCAAGTCTACATCCTACATCCATGAAAGTATACATCCAGAGGGTACAGCTAAGATGATACAGCTAAAACAATAAATGTGCTAGGCTATGTATGTATAACCAAATATTCATCTTTTTATTGCAATTACTTAAATTAATAAAGGTATCTTTATTATTACTACTTCCTGATATTAATCCAGATTAATAGAGACACTTCAGTAGTACTATATTTATGTATATAAAGTTAATTTTTTTGTTTATAAACTTTTACAAGTTTAATTATTTATTCAGTTATTTCCTATTTATACCACTGCTTGGTTAAATTTCCTGTTGCCATGCCTATTTAGAATGTGCATTATTTCCTGATAACCGCACACATATAAAGTAGTTCCAATTTTCTGGTTGTATTACACTTGCATATCAATTCGTCCAACTTGCTGTGAACTTTAAATGAACCATTTAACTGGGTTACAATTTAGCGGTCTGACTGACGTTCACAGCACAGCAGTACTGTTGTGACCGAGATGGTTTTTAAGTCTGTTATACTGCATTGAAGAGTATGGTAAAGTGGTTCTACAAAGCAAAGACTGGATAGAATCCTTGGGTATGATGCTTGACAACGACAGATCAAACTAACAACCCACTTTTGATCATAGCAACCATTCAATTAGAACTACTAACAACAGTTTATCCCAGTAAGTTTTGAATGAGTGGATGTGTTGTGGAAAGAAGTAGTTCTGCAAACAAGCCTGTGTTAGCTATCAAAATGTGTAAACATGGCAACAGTGGTATAAGCAGGATAGTGAACTCCATGGCGTGCATATATCAGATATCAATGCATTCCAAAGTGTAAAAGCCACTCAACTTCTTGTCATGGCTTTATTACCACTTCTGCTTTGCATTAACAACTGATATATGCATGCCACGTCATTTATTATCCCTTAAATATTATAACATAGGAGAGGCTATTTGGTTACTATCTGCTTAATCTGTCATCATAGTAGACACCTTTGGAAAAAAAAAGATTTATGTTCATATGCATGCCTGATAATCTTTCTAGCACATTCCTTATTCCAATAAATGCATTTAAGCCATAATGAATCACTTTCCTAACTTTTTTTACTTTGTTAATTTCACAACAGTATCATTGTGGGCTGGTCACACATTTCTATGCCATTATAACATTTACATACCTCAGCATTCACAAAACTGTGATACATCTCAGAGAAATTCATACTATATACACAATTAGACCTGATCCAAAGGGGCGGAGCCAGAAGAGGTGCCTCGACAGCGCTGGACTCCCCTGGAATCTGATTGGTCACCCCAGGTGAGGCGCAAGAAGGGATGAACATTTGTGCAGTCAAATCACTGAGAGAAAGTGGAGAGGTTCTACAGTGAAACTATCATTATGATGTAGGTTTTAAGGAGTAGCTCACTACTTAATCATTTAAAAGATGTCAACTTGTGCAAGTGTGTATTAGGATTAAAGTTAACTTAATGAAGTAATTTCTATGTGAGCTATGGTGGCCATTAACATTCATATGGATAAATTAGCAACAATCAAAGTTTTGCATAAAGTAATATAATAACGTATAGCTATCGGTGTTCAAGACACTTAATTAGCAATTTGAGATGAATTCAGGCTGCAATGTCTGCCAGTTCAAACTAAAATGATGTGTCTTCCATGCCCCAACACAATACCCATACTGTTTAATTGCTCTCGCACTATTCATCACACACGCACATGCACATCTTCCATATCAAATAAAAGTATAATCTGAATTTACATGTGGTGTCATTTGCTAGTTGTTGTCACAAATACTTCACAAGAAAATTAAATTTGAAATTATGTTACATATTTGTGCACATTTCCATCTCCTGACTAAAACACCAATTTTCTCTCCTTTGGATTCCTCTCAAACAGTATTTGTCACACACGCACACCACGTTCATTGCATAAAAGTGCATAATCTGAGCCTTCAAATTGCTAGTTGCTAGTTGCTGTTGACAGTAAATGCAACACTGAGCTCAACTAGGGTAACCAGACGCTCTCATTTGCTCAGACATGTCCTCTTTTTGAGACCTAAAAATTTGTCTGGGCAGCATTTTAAAATCGTCTGGGATTTTGTTCTACTAGAGCCTCAAATGGCCTACATCAAATTTTCATGTCATTTCTCTGTGCATCACAAACTAATCACACCCTTCCCCTACTCAGTTCTGCTGCAACAGTGGAAGTGAGTAGGGCCAGTGGTGAAGCAGAGCCTGACAGTTTCAGATTGTGAATTTTATGTTTGCATTATGCAATGCAATATGTTTTTATCAAGTCAGTGAAAAGAGAGAAAAGGGAAAGATATAACAATTCTTTAAAACCAAAATTTGAAATGAGACTAGAAAACAAAGAGAGGAAAGTATAGGTTGAAAAGAGTTTTGAGTGCTTTTCCGCAGAAAGTTACTTGAGCCTAAATAAGAGGAATTTTGAGCAATTGAGTGTGTATGTGTGTGTGTGTGCATGCATATTTGTGCGTGTGTGTGTGTGTGCATGTGTGTATGCCCATGTGTGTATATTTGTGGTTTTAGCACCCACACACTTAACACTCAGAGGTCCAGGGCCTTTCAGACACTTAGAGGCAGTCTGCTACACTTTGACATTTTTAAGTTTTTCATCTAACTAAAAACACATATGCAAAAGTGGCACACATGGTTATATTCTAGAAGACCTTAGGAATAATAATATAAGTGAATAAAGTGAATGTAATGAAATTAGTTTTTATTACAATTCTGTGTAAATACAACTACACAAAAACCTATTTTCAAAGGTCTTCAAACATTGTAAAAAAACACACAATAAATATGTCTGGCCAATCTGTGTTATTCAGAGGTGCTCAAAGCCAGACCACACATTTGTTGTCATACTCAGACCCCCTGAAATAGCCTTGGCCACCCCCTGGCCACCCTATGTACAAAATTCTAGCCCTGCCACTGCTGATCCAAAAAAACACTGGACATACTGTAGTCAGACATACACAGACAGCTTGTGCTGCATTTGTCTGTTCAAAACTGAGACTCTGTTCTTACCCCATTAAACGACTGCAAAGAAGAGTCACTACTTGTAAAAATGAGAGAGAGAGAGACAGAGAAGCAGCTGTACGGGAATGCACATGTGCACATGGAGATGGTGTGTCAGAGTGGTTTCCCTGGTTTCACTACAGACACGCACCCACATACAAAAACTAACACACCTCAGCATGTGTGAGTTCAGTATGGTGATGACTTTGGGATAGAAACTGTCCCTCAATCTATTTGTTTTGGCTGTTATGGACCTGAAACGCCTGCCAGATGGCAACAGGTTGAAGAGATGGAAACCGGGGTAGATATTGTCCTTTAGGATGTTCCTGGCCCTGCTGAAACAGCAGGAGTTGAAGATGGTGGCAATTGAAGGCAATGTGGCAATTTTTTGTGAGGTGTTGGTCACCCTCTGCAGTCTTTTCCTGTGCCACACTGACACAGCGTAGGTCATTATACTCTCAGTGGTGGCACGGTAGAAGGTCACCAGCAGGTTTGTGTGAGAGAGAGAGAGAGAGAGAGAGAGCACAACATATCAGTACTGTTTGTAGTCTTGCATAGTTTCTGCAGCATTTTTAATCACTCCAGCAGTGTTGTTTCACACAAAAAAAGGACCACGTCTTTGTATTGCTGCATGATGACTTTGGAATGGTCTTCCAAGTGACAATATGTACAATCTGATTTCAGGTCTAACAGCTGCCGATCTCTAATGCTTAGTGGTTGATGGAGAACAATTTGTTTTAGTGTTTTGTATGCAAGGGTTAAGCATGTCTTGCAGCACAGGTGAGAACACGCCACATTTCACCAGTAAAAACAAAAGATGTCGCTTGCCAAAGCCTCACTGCTGATTCAGGAACAACTCGCAGAGCAATGTCAGCCAAACAGAAAATACTCCTTCTCTCAAATGCCTTAACTGCTCAACTTTCAAAGAAAAGCCCAACTCTAACTCTGCCATAGTCTATACCAAAACCTATTTAAATGACCGGTATTTCTTTGGCCACTGTTAACAGCCCTGTTGTTATCTTGTTAAGCCCACCCAACAACTCTCAAAAATAGAGCGTTGTAATTGGTCTTACCCAGGCTTAGTAAAACCTTATAGTGCATGACTAGACATACCTGCCAAGCAAAACTATTTGCTACCACTTGGGTGTGTCTAGATTTCTAGGCTAAGTCAGAGTTGCATTTAAAGTCAACATGCAATGTATAGCCATAGCTTGTTGCTAAGTGTCTTTATTAGCCTATTCTCTGTGCATAAGTCTGTTCATAAGACTGTATAATGCAGGCACAGGCTACAAATGATGTAAACACAGAGAAACCAAAGAAATTGTATCGGGATACTCTTGTTTTGATAATTAGTGTGTATGACTTTGTTATGGAAGGTGTGAAGCCAAACCAAAACTGACATATTAGCAGATTAGTTGTGAATGATAGATAGACAGCTGCACTCTCGGATTTACTTACAAAAAACTCTGTAACTTTAGATGATGAGCTCTTGTTTTACACTTGGCTAAACGTGTGTGTGCTTGTAGGTTGTTGGCACATTTATTTGCTATGGACACACAAGTGCCTGCTTTACACGCCAGGCACGCAGCTTTATATGGAATGACAGTAGCTCTACAGTCAGACCGCGCAATCTGAAACTATCAGGCTCCACTCTCACTTCCACTGTTGCAACAGAACTGAGTAGGGGAAGGGTGTGATTAGTTTGTGATGCACAGAGAAATGACATGAAAATTCGATGTAGGCTGTTTGAGGCTCTAGTTGAACAAAATCCCAGACGATTTTGAAATTCCGTCCAGACACAATTTTAGGTCTCAAAAAGAGGACTTGATGTCTGGGCAAATGAGGGCTGGTTTACCCTAGTTGAGCTCAGTGTTGCATTTACTGTCAACATGCAATGCATAGCCATAGTTTGTTGACAGTAGTAAGTGTCTTTATTAGCTGTATGCTCTTTGCATAAGTCTGTTAATAAGACTATATGATGCAGGCATAGGCTACAAATGGCGTAAACACAGAGAAACCAGAGAAACTGTATCAGGAAACTCTTGTTTTGATAATTAGTGTGTACGCCTTTGTTATGGAACCAAAACCGAAACTGAAAATGTGTAAACTATCGTAACAGCTTAGGTGTAAATAATAGATAGCCAACGCTATGTGTCAGATAAGCTACAGGACAAAATTATATCAGATATGCAGATTTGTGTCATTATGTTTCTATTTTGTAAAGGTGAAAGATAATGAAAGAGCAATTTATTTAATATTTATCATACTTAAAATATTTTCTGTTCACTTTTTCTATTCTACAGTGATGTGGAGATCCCACCTGCATCAGGAGAGCTATAGATAGGTCTATAGATATAGAGAGCTCCACCCCAAGCCTAACAGCATCAACTTTCATGGAAAACAGAGTGATGCACATAACACTCCACCACCACTGTGGTTTCTTCCTGCAAGGGACCCTGGTGTCCAATGAGGGCAGGACAACCACACTCCTCTGCATCTCTTCAAGCTGTTGGTTTCAGAGGATGCCGTGGAAACCCTCTGAAGCAACACTAACAAGCAAGCTGCAGGAGCATCACTAGAGGTCCAATGTACAGATGGATGGATGTTGGAGTTGCTAAATTCTACAGGTTCCTTGGGCTGGTATTCTACATGGGTATGGTCAAGATTAAACAAGTCACTGACTACTGGAGGAGACACATCTTCATTGTCCCATTCCCAGCACATGTAATTACAAAGGACAGATTCAGAACCATCTTTTAGAATGTGTACATGAGTGACCCAGTTAAAGACATAGAGAATGATGTCAAGAAGGGAACCTCAGCCAAAGACAAACTGTTTCGTGTCAAACCTCTCATGGGCCATCCAGACCATCCAGAAGGCATTTTGTCATCCCCGCAGAAAGCTTTCTGTGGATGAATGCATGGTGGTTTTCAGAAGCCATACTATGAAACAGTACATGAAGGAAGTTGAAGAGGATTTTGACACACTTTGAGCAATTCATGGAGCTTCTTACAGTTGAAGAGGATTTTTGTAAACTCTTTTGGATTTGGGTTTGAACTGGGTTGCCTGTGACAGACTGTACATGAGAGCAGAGAGCCACAGTGACACTTGAAAGAGCCACTGGCTTCAGTTAGTCTGACTTTTTTACAGTTTTTTATTAAAACCGCATAACATTTCTGAATGCTCTTCTTACTTTTAAAATAACAAATTTCATTACATTCACTTTACTCTCGTATTATTATTGATGAGGTGTTCTAGAATATAACCATATAAGCCACTTTTTCATAGATGTTTTAGTTAGATTAAATATTTAAAAATGTCAAGGTGTAGTAGACTGCCTCAAAGTGTCTGAAAGGGTATGGACCTCTGAGTGTTAAAAGGTACATAGCATGGACTATTGTACCTTGTTCTCTGAAGTTCAAATAGAATATGTTCAACTTTAATTTATCAAAAATAACCTCAAATGCAATTTTACAAGCCCAATTACAACCTTACATTTACCGTATATTCCCAATTATAAATCACAGTCAATATATGAATTTTGCAAAACAACAGCAGCTCTGCAGTTAATACTCGGGGCAGACTATCTAAGGCAATTTTTCATTATCCTCAATGATCAATGTTTAATTCCTTCTTTAGGAAATCTGAGCGTAAATTTCTACTCTGGCCAGAGGGTAGCGGTAGTGCACCCAGCTCTGTTCCAGGCTCTCTGTTTACTAGGTCAATTACATTGAGCAAGCAAGCAGTATTTTCATAAATTTTGAACTATAGTGCTGATAGAGACATGCTAATAATATACAAGTACATTTATTTCGTCGCGCTCATCTGTATGACCACACCAAGAAGTCAAGAAGCCAACACAAGCAGACAATGTTCTTGATGAGTACTTATGCTAATGAATTTGCTTACTCAGGTCAGTTGGCAAACATGTTACATGTCCATCCGATGGCATTTTAATCAATCTGTCTCTTAAATGTGATGCTCCCTTGCAAATGACTTGGTCATTGCAACACATTTTACCTAGCATGTAGAGGGTGTAAGCACGCAAAAGTTGATGTAATCAACCCATTTGTGTCTGTCTCACAATATCTCATTCAATGCCAACATTTGTTCCCTGAAATTATGCTTTCCTTACTTGAGATAAGAAAGGATAGTTCTGTCACAGAAATTCCAAAAGTCTCAAAAGGATACAAAAAATCTGTTTAAGACCTACTGAAAGATCTCACCCTTGGAACGGAGCTCCTCCTCTCTCCTGTCCTTAGGCCTGTGTCTCTGAATGATCAGGAGCTCAGTGTAGCGATCTGCCAGAGGCACATCCTGACCAGGGAGGAAGTTGTACTCTTCCACAGTCACATAGAGGTCATAAATAGATTTGTTGTATTCTTTTGAAAATTCTGTGAAAGAACAAAGGTGTTATTGAAATTATTTCTATCTATACAAGCCATTTTTGTGAATCAACATATTGCACCTGGCTATTGACTTACCAAGATCCTGTACTTGTCTGTCTGGTTGGGTGAAACCTAATTAAGACAATATAATAGAGCATATGTCAAAGTACTGAAGGTTAGCATATGTAGGTCTGTGCTCTTCCGTAAATTTTCCATACTTTCATCAGTTGCAACATTAGCTGCACCATTGCTATAAGTACAGAGAACAGAATCACTCTGTTCTACACTGAGCTCTTGCTTGGATCGCTTGTGCCCTCTGTCTACCAGACCTGCTCAATGCACTCACTCTCACTCATGGTTGAATGACTCTCTTCACTCAAAGTGCACCAACCTCAAAGCTGCTGAGAGGAAATGGCACAAAACTGATCAAACACAATTCAAGACATTGCTATCATCTTTCACATCCAGTGTCACTTCTGGAAAAAAAACATGACGAGATGCACAATGCTTCTGACACATTCACTTCTCTCTAGTAACACAATAGGTGTGAAGTCCACCCTGAGCCAGAATGGTCGCTTTCACCTTTCATTTGCACCTTCCCTCCAAAAAATCCTCTGGCAGGTGGCACAATGTCATCCTTACAGTTGCATCACATGAGTGTATGTTTTGCAACACAACGAGAGGACCAGCCTGTCTATCCAACACGCACACGTGTGCCTATTATATCTGTGGGGCCTGTGAACATGATGAAGGAGTTCTTATTTTCATCTGCAGGCATGGTTGCAGACTGGTAGCCATGGTAGTGCACCCCCCCCCCCCCCAAAGAAAAAGCTGTTATTAGTCAGGTTTCACTCTCACTTGCTCTAGCAACTAATTGAGTCACCTTACCTCAGCTGAGTTGAGTTGAGTTGATTGAACGAGAGGAATGAATGGCGAAGGAACAGGTGTTCTCTTTTTCATGCCACTCCACTATTAACTGGTTTAGCCCTTGCATAGAAGTAATCAGAAGGTAGCTATGAAATTGGATGACAAGTGTAAGAGATCACACATGAGCACTGATCCTAGAACAGTAGGAGATCCAATTCAAGAGTACTCACCAGTGAGTGAGTGATTATTGAGCAGGTGATGTTGAAAGGCTTAATTGGCCCATCTGGCACAGGGTGACGGCAGCTAATTGGAGGCTCACAGCTATTTAAGGCAGAAAGGCAGTGAGGTATTTTTGCTTTGGTTGGTGTCTCTGGTTTTTGTCTGAATAAGGTTGTTTTTGCTTGTTTTCATATTGGTGCCTTTGGTGCAGGTGTTTTTTGGCTTGGACTTTGGGTCTTAGGAAAAAATGGTGAGTCATCCATTTCTACTTCCTACTGATGACTGTCAAAGTTTGAGTTGATCAAGAATGGTCTCCATTTGGATATTCTGTGTCTTTCTTCCAGAGGGAGTGCATTTCTATCCATATTGGCCAAGCTGGAGTGCAGATTGGAAACGCGTGCTGGGAATTGTATTGCTTGGAACATGGTATCCGTCCAGACGGAATTCTTGTTGGAGATGAACTTGGCTCAGCGAAGTCCTCCTTTGGCACATTTTTCAGTGAGACTGGTACTGGGAAGTATGTTCCTAGGTCAGTATTTGTTGACTTGGAGCCGTCGGTCATCGGTAAGTAGAGTAAGTGTGAGTCCCTATGGGCTCTGTGCATGGAGGGCATAAAGTCATTCTAGGTCATTCTTTTCTGGTGAATGTCTCTTTGTGATGTAAAGTGGGCTAGATTGAGGCATAAGGCATAAATATTAGTTGTATAGAGAAGTAATTCTAAGTAAGCATAACTAATAATCTTCCCATATTCGTTGCCAGCTCATAGCCTCAGTATACAATTGTTTGTTGGCTGTGCAAAGAGCCCATTTCAAATGAACGTTTTGGTTTTTGGACTTCGAATTACTAAAAGAAATTTTTGACTGTTTCATGCCAGATGAGATCCAAGTTGGACCCTACCGTCAGTTGCACCACCCAGAGTGGCTGATCACTGGTAAAGAGGATGCAGCCAACAACTATGCTCGTGGTCACTACACCATTGGAAGGGGAATTATCGATCCTGTTATGGACAGAATTCGTAAAATGGTAAGGGACCAATTCTGTGACCAGTGTAGCTTGTTGCTTCAGTTGAGGCTTGCTTTGTAACAGCATAGCCACACTTTTTCACGTTGGGGTTCTAGAGGGTTCACAGCAACCAGTAATGACACCTGAGGTGCTGATATCCATCCTGTAGAACTTGCAGATCCTGATTTGAGTTTACTGAAGGGCAACCAGTAATGGTGCAACATGAACTGGACTATTGAAATTTGTTTTTGTCTTTCAGTCAGACCAGTGCTCTAGTCTTCAGGGGTTCCTCATCTTCCACAGCTTTGGTGGAGGAACTGGTTCTGGCTTCACCTCCCTGCTGATGGAGCGTCTGTTTATGGACTACGGCAAGATGTCCAGACTGCAGTTCTCTGTCTACCCTGCTCCCCAGGTGTCCACTGCTGTGGTGGAGCCCTACAACTCCATCCTGACCACCTACTCCACTCTGGCGCATTCGGACTGTTCCTTCATGGTGGACAATGAAGCCATTTATGATATTTGCCAACGCAACCTTGACATTGAGCGTCCGTCCTACACCAATCTGAACCGCATCATTGCCCAGATCGTCTCCTCCATCACGGCATCTCTGCGCTTCGATGGGGCTCTGAATGTGGATATGACGGAGTTCCAGACCAATCTTGTGCCCTATCCCCGCATCCATTTCCCCCTTGTCACCTACTCGCCAATAATCTCTGCGGAGAAGGCTTACCATGAGCAACTCTCAGTGTCTGAGATCACAAATGCTTGTTTTGAACCAGCCAACCAGATGGTGAAGTGTGACCCAAGGTGTGGCAAGTACATGGCCTGCTGTTTGCTCTACCGTGGGGACGTGGTGCCCAAAGACGTCAATGTCGCCATCGCTAGCATCAAGGCCTGCCGAAGCATCCAGTTTGTGGATTGGTGCCCCACTGGTTTCAAGGTGGGCATCAACTACCAGTCACCAACAGTTGTGCCGGGCGGTGACTTGGCCAAGGTGCAGAGGGCTGTGTGTATGCTCAGCAACACGACTGCCATCACCAAGGCCTGGGCTCGCCTGAACCATAAGTTTGACCTGATGTATTCCAAGAGGGCCTTTGTGCACTGGTATGTGGGGGAGGGCATGGAAGAGGGGGAGTTCAGTGAGGCCAGAGAAGATATGGCTGCACTGGAGAAGGACTATGAAGAAATTGGGGCAGATTCAGAGGAGGCGGAAGAGGAAGAGGAATACTAGTGTACTTCTAAAGTGTCCTGTTTTTTGTTTCACTAATAAATTTTGGCATTGCAAAGAAAGGTGTTTTGTCAAGATCTCTCAATGTGTGTGTAGTCTGGTGCTGCATTAACTTGTTTAGTTGCAATGCAGAATGAAGTGTGCAAGTTGATTCAAAAGAAATTTGCCAGCATGCCTAAATCGTGAGTTAATTCTTGTAAATCTAACATCCAACCCTGCAGTCAGTACTGTCATTCTGGCTGAGGGCTTGCTGTTGTGAGTATGTACATGCATATGCGTCCACAGAACAAAGTTGGTGATCTAAAATCAAATTTCCTTATGCTTGAAACCACAAGATTTCAATAAATTAAAGGTCCGTTCATCATCCATGTTAAGACACAGCTTTGTCTAACCATATTTACAGCGCATAGTTACAGCAGTGCTGTCAACTGTGCCATCAATGGGATGAGCTGGTATAGGCCTGCATTTGTATTATCATATGCCTAGTTACATTTTCATCACCTGGCCTAGCTAGAGAGGTGGCTCTGCCTGCCTGTTGTCTTTTAGCTCAGCTGCGGCTGCTGTGGAGGTCAGTGAGGTTGAATCAGGATGAACGGCGCACAGGCGACAGTAGCCTATGACAAATTAAACAGACAAATACAAACAAAATAGTAGAGCAATCCATAACATGTCAAATGTTTAAACAATAGCTTATGTTGAGAATTCAATATCACCATGTCTTAGTTTTCTTTCATAGGAATAATCAAACTGGCACCCTTTCTGGTATTTGATCTTACTTAAAAATTGAAGAATGAATGAAAAAGTACCAGACCATTAAACCATACCCTTCTCATTTCTGACCAGATGGCCTGTTCTCTGGAGTTTCACATAAACAGTCCACGCAAGTGCAACATGAATGTGATCGACAGCTCCTTGATTTGAGGTCAGTGTTTTAAAAACTTGCTCTGGGAAAAGCTTACAGCACAGCCATATAATTGGTCTGTTGCCAAGGAAATGGAAGTGAGTGGAGATAACTCCAGGAAAGTTGGAATTGTAGACGGTCATCACAGACACCGAGTGCTTCCCACTGCTTTACATGGGAATGGGGAGTTGGCAGAGGTTGGCTAATTCATGATGCAATTTCACGCCTAAATCCTCAGATTATAATTTCTGAATATTCCTCATTGCCACGTGCCTTTACTAGCAAATTGGAAATACACACACTGAGCTGTACTATATTATATGTATATTACCTTTCATGGATTATTTTTTATGTTATCTTCACATTTGGTGAAAAAACATTCTCTCTGGGAACTTAGATGTCTGCCTTACATTTAAGAACAGTAAGAGAAAAAAATGCAAGAAATGCCAAATTCTTTAAAACCAAACTCTTTTAATCCTACTGTAGATTCAGTTTGACTACTTGTACATGGCTACCATGAATATTTGTACAAAAATGCAGTAAAAATAGTATTGATTAATATATACAGATATCTTTCTTTAGTGTAGGCAAGCAGATTGTACATGTAGATGAAAAGTACATCAATGGTCTTGCACAAATAGACACATTACAGATAATGTTTCTCAAAGTCAGTGACATTAATTCCCCACCAGACTCTCAAAATAGAACACAGAGAATATCATGTTTTTCCCAAAGAAATGAAAGCGAGAGAGATAACAGAGAGAATAAAAAGGTCTGGACATCTTCAGGATAAGCACACCTATACAGACAGCTCCAAATATAGGGTCCACAAAGAAATCAAGATTTTGGAGAAAGCAGCTGATGTGTACACGTTTGAGACACGGATCTAGAAACTACTTGGAAGTAATGGGTTGAAAAGGCTAAACTGGGCAGGGATGAAAGGAGTCACCATGTTGTATATCGCACGCAAGAGACTGGCTCGACATGCGACACATGCAGGAAGTTGGTGGGTGTGTATGTGTGTTGCATTTGTGTGTGCCTGTGTGTGTATGTTTGAGTATACGGTGCAGGCCTCATTTTGGGTCCTGTAACGTCTCAAGTGTCTTATTCTGTGCATAAAGACCCTACTGAGCATAGGGAGGCAACACAGGATATAAACATCCCAGAAAAAGAGAGAGAGGATGAGGAAGAGAAAGAAAGAGAGGACTGTACTGCAGTGATCTCAGCCTAAATGTACTCCGTTCCCTTCTCGAGCTACGCCATGATTTTCATTTTCATCACAAACGTGTTTGCTTGGACTAACAAATTGATCCACGGAACGAAAACAAAACAATCAAACAAACAAACAAGCAGCTTTTTGAACATTCTGATCTACAGATTGTGTTATCTACTGGTAACACAATCCATTTACATTCAACACCTGTGTACACCAAGATGTGTCCTTTACCACCCCGAGGAGCTGTTTCATAGTAAAGAGACATTGCAGTGCTACAAAGTGAACTTTAGACGGAGGCTATTTTGTCAGAATATCCTAAACCTAATATATCATGTAATAAGAAATCTGTTGGCGTACACAATAGAATCTAAAGTCTGAATAAAGTTTGATCTTAACCAGACTAAGGCAAAAAAAAATTAGATTTTCTCTTAGCGCATGTAAATGTACTGAATACATGATATCACATGACGTAATCCACTGTCTCATTCCCTTGTCCTTCCCTTAAGTGTAAAGACCATCTGCTGGTTGCAGCTCAGGTGCCAGTCCTTGGCCCCAGAGCACTGGCTTGGGGTTCTGCGGCACAGCCACCTTTGTGAGAATTGCAGAATCATCTCATCACTCTTCATAAACCATACTGTGTTTCATAAATGCTAAGTTGGTTTTAAATGTGTTAAATTGATACTGTAACATTATATCACTGAATGATGCTGATAACAGCACTCAACATCTAAGGCATTTAGAATCTCGCCATTGTCACAGCAACATTATAACAACAACAACAATTATTATTATTATTATTATTATTATTATTATTATCATCTCTGGTCTGCCTTTTCAGATCATGGGATGGACTAACCCTTTAAGTATGACAGTGCAGTCTGGATGTATCTGTGATGTCTGCAGTAGATGGATGGCTTCCTGTTTTAAGAAGCCCTCTGTGAAGATAAATCCATTGCCAGTCCAAAGGTGATTGAGAACCAGCAAACTAAATGCAGGACAGATGTTAAGGAAAAAATGGTCAAAAGAACAAACTCATTCAAATGCACACACACACACACACACTCACACACACACACACACACACACACGTGCGCACACACACAAACGAAATCATCTTATGTTGCTAGCTATTGTGATTTGATGTCACAATCAAATAATTATAATTTGTTAGGTGAAATCTTTTTTCTAATTTAAAATCATGTAGACATGATCAAAAGTCAAAATCATCAAGTCATGACTCATGTTGATCTAAATATTTCTACACAGGTGAGAATATAAAAGCCCCCCTCCCCCCATATACTGTATATGGCTAACAAATTACTATGAGGACTTTGTCAGAAAATGTGTTTCGATTCATAAACATGTTATACAAGGTGCAGAAATTGGTGATTAACTTCTAGCTATTGAGAGGAATAAAGTGTTGCTGTTCTTGATTTAAGCTGCTGTAGCTATATAATTATCAAGTTACATGCAGACAGTAGCTTCACTGCAAGTAACAAAGCTAATAGCTTAACTACATTTTGGAGTTGGGTGGGTCTAGCTCAGGTATTTTCTGAATCTGATCGCTTTTCATTAGCTTAGTTATTTTTTTTTGCCATGTAGTGTGGTAGCTTTCCCATAAGTCACATTTCCAGAGCATCAGCTCACAGCAGCAAATGTTCCATCAAGGCCATGAGTGTCAAACGTACGGCCCTTCTCATCATGTCATGCGGCCCAACTCAAAAAGCTTGAAAACAGTCGTGGCTATGTAGCCTGCTGGAAAATAGTTTTATATATTCATGCACTTAGCAGACGCTTTTATCCAAAGCGACTTACATTTTATCAGCTATCAGTTGTTCATCTTCGTTGAATGACAGGGCCTTTTAGTGTGGCTGTCCCTAAACTCTGGAACACCCTCCCACTTGCACTGCACAATGCACTTTAGTCTCCCCTTTCAAATCTAAGATAAAAACTCATTTGTCCACCCTGGCCTTTTCACCCTAGTCTTGACTTTCTTGTGAGATTCTACTTCATTATATTTCATGGTTGATTTTGTCTGCTGTCATTTTTGTCACTTTTGTGTCTTTTAACAAGTGTCCTATGTCCTTACATGTTATCTCTACGTTTTTTTTATAATTATATTAGGTTACTGCACAGTGTCCTTGGGTAACTTAAAAGGCACAATGTTGAACTTTTTGGTGTTGACCACTAGAGGTCGTCATTACTGATTATTTTTTCTGTGGTTATTTTTTTTGGCCCATTCGTTGCTGCTCAATTATCAATCTCACCTGTTCTCCGTTAGCTTGTCATGTGATTAGTTTAGCCAATTATTCCAAAGTATTTAAAGCCTGATTTTTTTTGCTCCATCCTCACTGAGTCCTCAGCAGCAGAGTTCTAATGCGTGCTACGTCTGTCACTGGGAATAGCACTTTCCCGCTAGGTGTGAACAAAGGACAAAATTTTGGATTCAGTGTTTTATATGCCTATTATGCCATGATGATTGTGAAAGTGCTGTATTTGCTTTATAATTGTTGGTGGTGATGAGCTAATGTGATCATGATGTATGTATATATTTGTCTCTTTACTGTTTAAGTACACCAGGATTAGGAGTCTTTGTTGATATAATTTTACAAAGGCTCAGAGTTCTATGGCACTGTTTCTAATGTTTGCTGATTTACTGTCAGTACCTTACCTGGCCTTCAGAAGTCACATTTATAACCCACAATCACACAACATGAACAGAAACATACAGTACATACAATGACACAAGTCTTACTCTAGTTTCTGAAGAGTGGGACAGGACTGAATAAGGGAGAGAATCCTCTTTGCCCAGCTGATGTTAAGGCAGTCCACCTTCAGATGCACCTCCCTCAGACAAGGCAGAGAGTGCAGGGAAGATATCAAGATATCATTGTGCTCATCAAGATGTGGACTGTTTCTGCACATGTAACAAATCCATCATGCATGCAACCCCAATTTCAAAACGTTAGGACATTTTGCAACAATGTGATAATCTGCTTATGTCATAAACCAATATTTAGTTTGCAAAATGTACACAGACAACATATGAAATGTTGAAGAAAAGTCTATACAAATCTATTGCCAAGTGCATCTGCAAACACTGCCATGCATTCAATAATTTGTCAATGACACGGGTAGGCTATGAAGTGCCTGTTAAAACACCACAACAATGACACATTCATTACCTGCAACCCAAGTATGTGATTTCAACTCTAAGTAATCTAGACTGTAACTTTGTCCCCTTTAATAAACAAGCAACACCTCTAATTACACCGGCCCAAACTTATATCACATATTCAATAAGGACCTACCTGCACATATGTTTGAGATACCAGTTTCCTAGAAAACATGCTTTGTACAGCTACTACATTTGTATTATATGAATAAATTTACATGCTTTCGGGTCCTCACCGATCACTTGAGTGTCTTAAAGTCCGAAATTTCAAGAGGAGGTCCTTAAGGTCAAAGGTCTTCACAGAGGATTGTGACAGGGAGAGGGAAATAAATGAGACCATAGCTTCAAGCTTTCCTGCGGCAATTTCAATGCGCAGACTGAAAATAAATAAAAAGAAGGTCTGATGTAATGCATTAGTAACTGACAAACATAATTATGTTACAGATTACATAGAATAGGGCTGCCAGTTACAGTATGTAAATCACATAATGTAAAATGTAATGTACAGCTGACATAGAAAGCATGCCAACATGAAAGTATCATTCACACTAGAAGATTTTAGAGACGACTTTGAGGTCTCTGATGCTTGCATCATGGTGGCAGGAGGTATAGGGGTCATTCAGCAACCCAAAGGATTGCATGTTTTAGCCTGGCTCCACCTGACCCTGTCGACGTGTCCTTTGAGCAAGACAGAGAATCCCAAATTGATCAATCAGTCAATGAGCAGGCTGACACCTTATAGCACCACTGCATTCAGGGCATAACTGTGTGTGTGAAACCTACACAGTTTTCAAGAAGATTTTGCATTCACCAATGCTTAACCTGGTATTTGTGGAAAATAATTGAATGTTGTATTTTTTCATCAATTCTACAGTTGAAAATATTACAAGATTAAAAGGCATACCAGGCAAGATAGATTTTTGTCCCCCTGTAGTTGTTCATTTGTTGACAAAAACAGCAACAACATTGTACATTCTCACCAATTCATGTGAATTTCTTTGCAAACCAAAGAATAGGAACCAGCTGTGATTATTTTCATAGCGTTACGCTGACTGTCAAGATAATAAACATGATTTCAGTTTCATTCAGTTTCAGTTTTGATTAACACTGCCTTGCCTGCAAGTGTAATAGCCGCTGAATCTACACGAGAGGCGACCAAGAGAGCCCTCATTCACCTTGTAATTAGTGTTTTTTTAGGCTTCATTGTCTAAATTGCGGCTTTTCTAAAAAGGAAAGACTTGAAAACCCAGGTTTACCGCTTATTTTGGGTTGCCATACCCAGTTAAGCCAATAAACCTGCTTTTTGGGAATACCCCCCTAATGTGAGACACAGGAAACAGAAATACTGCAAATGAATAATACTTAATTGAGAGGAAATAATGTTTTGTCTCATTTTAGTCAACAAAAAATAAGTGACATTTTAGCACAGTTTTTAGTTTGTAAACCACATTTAATCTCATTTTTATTTGTCAACAAAATTACATTATATATTTAATTATAGTTGTCGTCACATGACCAGCATTTACTTTGTGTTTCGTCTCATTTCTTTCTTGTCATAAAGGTTTGTTAATGATGATATTTAGTCATAATTTTCATTGACGAAAGCAACACTACCTGTAATGAGCCATTTAATCACCAAAGTGACTACAAAGCTGGTAAATTAATCTAAAAGCATTGCCTGGTGTGCCTTTAAAGAAAATTCTTAGGAAGGGTTTCGTTAATGAGTCATTGTCAATGAGTCATTGATGCAAGAAAATGACATAATTAGAACAGAACATAATGTTAATATGACAAGACTGTGACTAGAGAAGTCATCTAATTTGTATGAGCCATTAGAATCCTCTAATAGAGTTGGTTTGCACATGGATCCTTACCAAAGGGGGCTGGTATCTTTAGTAATACACAGAGATGAGCAGAGGTCACTTTTGTTGTCATCTATAGAGAACTGCATGTTGGACTCCACAACCCTGTGAATGATACAGTTATGAATGAACAAATTTATGCTTCTGTAGTTTACATTTCTATGGTATGTACTGAAGTATTTTATAGCTTAAGACAAAAAAAGTCAATCAGCCAGTCAGTCTCAGGCTGCCTAGTGCTGCTGGTGGGTATAAGAATGACAGCATTTGGTAAAACAAAGACCGAAGTTGAAAACTCAGCTAACACACAGATGACGGCATAAGTCGAAGTCGAAGCCGAAGTTGAAAACAAATCAGTTAGCATTGGCTGCCGTTTCACTATTTGGTCTACATTATCGGTCATTCTCATTCCCACCAACAACCCTCAGAAGGGCAGGAAGGTCCCTTGAACAGAGCCATACCAGAGCCATTTTGCATTATGTTTTCTTATTCTTTGACTAAAATGGTAGATTTTTTTTTTTTTGCTACAATATTTATTTTGAGATGTTTGGGTAAAAGCAACAGTTCCGTGTCCATTGAATTGTCATTGCACGTGTCATTGGCACTGTCGGCTTTATTTATGTTATGTAGTTTCTGACTGGGTCATGTCATACAATTGTATACTAAAAGCCTCACTGGACAGCATTTTGAAGATTAATTAGCCAATTTCTACCAAAAGGGCAGCAGGTACCATTCAGGTTTACGGTCATGCCTCAGAACATTTCATACAACAAATAAATGTTATGGAGCCAGAGCAGTTGGGCTGCATCTGAAAGTTGGAATAAAATCCAATCAGCAACTTACTTAACTGTCTGTACACTGGGGTGTGTTTGGAGCAGGCAGAAGCTTCCAGCAGCCAAGCTCAGAGTCGCAGAATACACCTCCACCTCTACCGTCTTCAGCCCAGGCGCAGAGCACAGGGAGGAGAGAGGAGCTTCCACATCATCGCTATCAGCATGGCTAAAATATGGAAAACATGTTATGAGGCATCTAGAAAACATCACCATTACATAGCCAACATACAGAGAAAAGCAAGTTTTTGCAAAGCCTACTTCATCCTTGAATATTCCATCAGGTATGCATCAAATGTCAGGATGAAGTCAGTGAGGTTATATCTGGCCATGTCTAAAGAGGCTGACAGACGAATTGAGACGAAGTTAACTGTTATTTTTGATCCGTAAGTGATTACAGTGTCCATCCTGAAAAGCACAGATAAAATCGAGTAAATAGGCATCCTGTCGATCTTTGTGCTCACAGTAAGGAAAAATTGCATTGACTGCAAATATTAAAAACATCATTGGATCAGTAAATATAGTGATTAGAAATCCATATTTTGATTTAAAAATAACAATTATGATTTAATTGTCAGGCAAAGTACAAAGTGACTGAATAATTAGTATCTTGTGCTGAAATTAAGCTATTGTTTGCCAATGTGCTTCTTGGTCACTAAGTTTTGACCTCAAAAGAAGCAGCCTTTGAAATTGTGACTGAGATGGTGTAGGTCCTTGATGATTTTATTCTCACGCTTTATGTTTTAATTTTTCAATATGTCAAATTGCAGGACAAAAAAAAAAAACGCACGTTATGCCAATGGATAAGTTTCAGACGCTTTGCACAAAGTGAAACAATGTGAATGTGGTTAATGATCAGGCTAAAAGGAGACTATATCTATGGATGATTTGTGCAAGGAGTGGGAAATAGATAAACAAGAGAAGTGGCCCACGTAATGAGCCCTGAGGGACACCTTTTATAACAGGCGAGGAGGTAAAGTAAAAGTAAAAAGTAAAGTTGACTGGTATTTAGCGGACACTTTTATCCTAAATAACAGCGTGGGCCTCTGGAATTGAATCTGGGTTGTCAGACGAAACCACTGCTCCGAGGTGTGGACCTATTGTGATTAACAACTAGTTGAATGGTAATGAGAACTGGAAATAGATTTTGTATCATCAATAAATTAGATTAACTTTGCACTTTGCCCACCATTTAAATTATGGCCCTAAGAAATAAAATGATATAGTGTGTCACCTCACTTGACTGTTCTTGATGCATGTAAGTAGACAACATTTTACAGAGCAGGAGGGTGAATTTAAATATTTACCTGTTACTTTCAGCTCTTTCAAAAGAGAGGGTTGTGCAGTCAATCCACTTTTTACACTCGCTCATCCTGCCAAGCAGAGCAAGACAAGTCAGCAATGAAAGCAGGCCGTTTTACCTAGACTAATTTGTACTATAGAGCCATGCAATAGTAATATGTGCACACGGGCTGCTCCTCAACAGTTTCATTGTTGAGGAGCATTATTCTTATAATGTTGCTTAATTTGTAGCAGTTAGACATATGGTCTTTAGAAGTGGAAAATATCAACCACCAGCAACCTGAGTTCAGATGAAAAACCTTCTAAGTCTATTTTCAGAAATCTGCTCAAATTTTGTTATAATAGTATTTTCCAAATAATCACTATTAAAATGCAATTTAAATAGTATTATCAAGTAAAAACAAATCCAACTGGAGGTGGACTGATTATAAAGTTTATCACGATTATGCAAATATATTTCTGTAAATTCATTGCAAATAGACTTAAAGGGTATTGCATTTGAACTGCATTCAGTTACTAAGTTTGCAAACATCTGTCTGAACCGTTGACTTGGGAAAACACTTGTGTACCTGTGCACTTTTTGGTTAACACATTGTAAACTTACCTAGAAGCAGCAACAGAATGTGAAGAATGTTGTCTGTCAAACATAGTTCGGGAGGAACCCAAAGGATGATTGACAGCAATCACTCAACCCTCTTTCGTTTGTAGGATTTAACCCTCCTTACCGGCCCACTGCCTCACTCACACCAGCACCAGCATCATACTATGTACGTTACACCACCATAGTCTGAACAATGGTTTGGAGAATACATTGTGTCGCAACTACTGTACGTTGTTCCAAACATTTAAATTGCTAATTGATTGCTAATTGCAACTATGATAAACAGATAACAGACAACAGACAAATTTAGAAAACGTACGTTACTCTCTTTAAATTAGGAAAAGTGTGGAGAGAAAGTCTTCCAAGAGTCTGACCCAGAGTCAAGTATCTCACTCTCTCCCTCAGCTCCTTCATATCAGTCACAGAGTGCAGAGAGGAGAACAGGGCTTCCACATGGTCATCATCTGCAGTATGACTTAAACAAACAAAAAATGCATGCAGCTGAATACATAAACAAAATGCCTGCAGCTGAATATACTTATTATTATTATTATTATTATTATTATTTATAATATACAATACACAAATCAGTCAGTTAGACAAGCACATAAACAGACAGCTTACTTTTCTTTAAGAGTAGGACATTTTTGCAGGTATTCTTTGAAGTTGTTAATGTTGATGATGTCCATGCTTGGTAGCGTAAGGCACAAGGCAAGTGAGAAATCTGAGTCTTCAGTGTCTGGACCCCAACCTAGGGTCAGACTTAGATGTACACAGGACAGACATTGTCTCAGTATTTGATGATGAAAACAGACTGAATAAAACACCGTAACAATTTAGAGCTTGTATTGCATTACCTTCTCAATGGAATTTGAGAGGAAGTGTGCGTACACACCAAGTGCTACTAAAGCTAAAATCGTCAAAAGTAACTTACTCTCTACTGACAAGAGCAACTAAAAGGACAAAAGAGGCAAGCGACAAAATTTGCGTGACTACAACAAATAAACAAGTTAAAATCTAGGCCTACTCAACTTTACGCAAATTCGGGTGACTGAGTTAAAAACTATAACATGTTTCGGAGCGACTAAAGGGACAGAAGCGATGAGCGACAAAATTTGGATGACAAGAGCTAATAAAATTAGTAACTTTATGAAAATTAGTTATAACGTGTTTTGGCTGTAAGTGAAATGGCAATGGAGTGATCATGAGTGGTCACACAAATAAAATAAGTTAAAAATGTATCAACTTTATGCAAATTAGCTTTAACGTGAAATGGCAATGGCACATCATGAGCGATTAGAGCGACATGAGTGAACACACACATTTTAGCAGCTTGCTTTATGAGCGACGAAAGCGATTTCTGAGCCACTGGACAAATTAATTTCTCCATGACTATGATTGAAGTATCCATCTTATGCTATTCCAGACCATCCTTCAAGATGATCAGTTGATTATTCATTGGGTAACTTCCACTCATAGATTACACCAACACGGTTTTCAGTATGTGTTTGATGATAGACACCAAGACTATTTTTTGACACAGAAAAAAAACTTCACCTGAGGTCCGTGGCATTTTTGCTGACAGACACCAACATACAGAGGCTGTCCTTTTCATTGGGTATCTTGTAATTTTCTGACATCCTACAAAACATAGTATATATAATCAGGCATCTGCAGAACTGCAGGAGTGTCTCACGATAGGGAACCACACACAATCAGGGTCCACATTGTATAAATATTTTCTTCTCCTAACTTCCAGCAATTCAAGACTGTTTAATCGCTAATAACACCACTGGCGATCCACTGGCTTTTTGTTTTTTGGTTCTCCAATGATCCACTGGCGGCCTGCTGGTCATTTGCCATATATGGTACTATTACTTTTTGCTATAAATACCATATATGGTATATGGTGGCAAATAGCGGCAAGCCGGAGAACCAACAAGGGAAAACATGATTGGACCTGCTAACATTTTGATGTCTGGGATGCACCATTAACACCTCAGAGGTTCATTATATCAATATTAATTAATGTGTACCAAAGCCGTTGTAGAGTTTTGCTTGTGTCAATAAAAAAAGGATGGAAAAACGAGACGTTGTATTCATGATGTTAAATACCCCATTTCACACGCTGGAGGACGATGAGAAGGTGATAATCAAAACAGAGGGGAGACCAGTTCCAAAAATTGTCATTGAAAACCTGAATGGTAAGGTCAGTGTGTTTAACATCAAAGGTACCCATGGCTAACTGCAAGTGTTACCACTAGTCGTCTATGTTGGTAGGGAAATCTCAAACATGGTCTGTGCAGGGATTTAGTGACCTTAAAAATTTGGACAAGGCCACCAAGCGTCACGACAAGTGCAACTACCACGTTGGTGCAGCTATTCGCGTAAAATTGCTAGGTGGTGTGCCCGTTGATCAACTTGTGGACGAGGGTGTCCAATTGCAAGTGGCACAACACAATGCTAAAGCGCGGCGTAACAGGGATACATTGAGGCGTTTGATTGATGCTACGGCGTATTTGGGCATGCAGGAGCTGGCATTTAGGGGACGGGATGAAGGGCCAAATTCAGATAACAAGCGCAACTAGAGTGAGTTTGCAGATTAGTTGCAGTTTTTTTTTTTGTGTTTCAAAATAATTTCTGCCACTTTCACAATATTGCGGTGTAAAGCACAAAAGACAACTGATATCACCACAAACAAACTACACACACTACACTGTATGGTATCCCATGCTGACATGTGTCCTCAAAAAACAAATTAATTTTATTTAACACAATCCCCCTAAGAGCAAGCACCAAGACCCCTTTTGGTTTTGTAATTCTCTCTCTCTCTCTCTCTCTCAACAATCCACCCATCCCATCTACTCACATTTACCCACTCATTCACCCACCCACCTGACCACTTTACCCCGTCCTCCCCTATTTTTGTGACCACCAGTCGCCACTGATGTGTACACATGCACACACATGTGTACTGCTTTGCAGTGCTTTGTTCTATTTGTACAATTCAAATGATTAAATTATTAATTAAAAAAATGGGTCTATCTGTTTTTTCAGACTACTCAGCAAATTGATTACTGTTGTAATTTCAATTTTGTTTCAATTTTTAATTGGGAATGTTTGGAGGTTTTTGTTCAGAAGTCAAATAATGGCTCAATATTTAAATTTTCCATTTTTGCACTTGGGCTTGGACCAAACCATGAGAGTCTGGAGCTACGTTGGACAGTTGCGTTGTCAGCCCAATTGTTACGATTCAGGTAATGCAACATGTCTTGCTTGTGAGGTGTAATTTTATTTGTATTAGTTAACTCAGATTGTAGTGGTAATTTAGAGGGACCAGTGTTTCTGCAATGGAAGACCAAAGGTGTGAAATCATTTAATATTATCTTTGTGAGAGTTTGTTTCTTAACACAGGTAGCCAGAGCAGGCGTGTTTTTTCATATACTGAAGTTTGTGACAAAATGTGCTTTACTTTGCAATCGGCATCATAGTTGTTCCAATGTGGTGTAGGAGTTCAAAGAGTTTCTCACCATATAGAGTTACCCCACTTATGTTCTGGTGTAGTTTGGATGAGGTCTAGAGACATTAGTGCAATGTCAAGGGTGATGGCCTTCACTCTTTGAAATAAAATGTAGCCCACACATCTTTGCTTATGTAGAGCACTGAGGATGTTTGTCACGCTCTCAGATGTCAGGCAGTTTATAATACTAAAAAGAAAAAATAAATATTTAATTATTGTAAATGATTAATGTTGATATTTAATGATAATGTAATGATTATATATTAAAAATTCACTACACAATGAGATACTGTGTTAAAAGGCAGTGTAGATGTGTTAGAGATGATTCAACTGTCAACTGACATTATACCTGAGTTCATGTATAACCTTTCCTTCTCCCAGGGCTAAGATAAGGTCATCAACATCAGAATCTAAAAGGTCTTCTACATCAAACCTTCATAATAAGCATAAAGAATATATCATTCATATATAAAAAAACAATCAAAGATGAAACAATGTATCAACATCAACACAAAATAAATATTGTGATTGAGAAAAATAATAATCAATTTCGGCCTAACTCGACCAGTTTTTGTCAGACCAATTGTAATGACACATTGCAAAAACACATTCCATATACAACTAAATTTTATACTGTGAAAGAAGGGTGGGGGGCAAGGATGATAGCTGTGACATGTTGATAGCTGACACAAAAAAGTCAAAGGGTCACAAAGCTTTTTGTGGAGTTTTATCCCTCCCCCATGAATACATCAAAATTGGCACAAATTGGTCACTGGTTAAATGGAATTTTGAATGCATCAAATAACCAACTTAAGCCCACATTTCTTATTTATGTACTATATGTTTTGCTGTAATGGATATAAATAGTGCCAACTTTAACATTTTTAATTTAACGCTTTCAAATTCTCATGTTATGCAACTTCTTTGAAGCCATTTAGGATTCATTTCCTTGGTCTTTGGAACCTTTAATTGGAGCCTGAGCTTTGTCCAGAATATCTTTTTCTCCTTCATTTTTTCTTTCTGAACGACTTTGGGTCGAGTCTGGTTATAAACCAGACCCTCATTCCATGCTTTTGCTTCGTACAGGGGGGCTGGATATTTGGTAGTGAGATTCGATTGTTTGCTTGAGGTGTTTAAGATTGTAAGTTTAAGCTTGGATCAGCCCTTCACTGATAGCTTGCCTTGACTGATAGCATTCTAGCTCTATATTCACAACACCTCCCTCTGTTCACTAATTGAACAGGTTAAAATGTCTTCTGAGACAACGAGCTCAATGGGATCAAATCCAGACTAGCCCTGTAGGGAGATGATAATCGAGCGGAAGTACAAGGAAGGTATGGGCAGGTTACGTTGTGCTATACATAATAATCTCTCTTGGAAAATTAGTCATTATGTGGCATAGTAACAGACAATAAGCAGTATTTACTGTGTCAGTCAATCATGAGGTAACTCTTTACTTGAGGGTGTTGACATAAGACTGACATGAGCCTATCATGAACATTAATGACCATTCATTAATGTAACTGTGGTCATTAAGTGTTTTTCTGTTTTTGTCATGTCTGTATCCCAAACAGTGTGAACTTTACATTACAAAACTGAATGACGATTAATGAAGAATGTCATGAACATTCAATAATTGTCATTAATGTTCATGATACGTGTCTTCTCACATTAATGACAGACTCATGTCACTCTTATGTTGACACCCTCAAATAAAGTGATACCAATCATGGTTCATGATTCACTCACCTCAGCTCTTCACATTTGTACAGTACAGGCCTAAGCATCCTCAGGTTCTCTGCTGTTAGCCAACCTAAGCTCAGGCTGCTGATGCTTGGACTACACTGTAGGCAATAAAGCAGCACCCAGTAGTCTATCCTCTGAAGACGATGAGTTCTGAACTCAATACTCCCTCCCATGCTTTCAATAACTTGCATGACAAAGTCTCTCTCGTGGATCTCATAAAGGCAGTGCAGAATAAACAATGTTCCAGCATATTGACAGAAGGAAGCGGCTACTTTCAATAGCCACTCTTTCAACTGGGCTCGAATAGCTGCCACACTTCCACTTTTCACAAATGACCACACATCACTGTTTGACAGCCCAAAAATAAACAGCAAAACACGATCTTTCCCATTTTCTTTGATTTGCTTAAAAAAATCCATCTCTTTCAAGGAGGGAAGTAACATCTGTAGTTTCTGACAAGCCTCTTTCACTTCATCTGTCAGGAAGTATTGGAGTGCAGCAAAGAATTCCTGAAAGCTGAGATGCATGAAACTGTACATAGTTTCTCTGTAGATCTTCTTTCTCATCAGGAATTTGCACAGAAAAGGATTACGTACACTCAAATGGGGAAGCACCTCAGACACTGTCCTCTCATCAAACAGGACCTGATGTTTCTGCATTCCTTGTTCTGCCAGCTGGCCAAGGTTCTTCAGGATAGTGAGGTCAAGTTGTCTCGAACTTTCACAGTGATAGCTAATCAAAGTATAAATGAAGTGCATAAATATGGAGCTTGTTGTCTCAAAATCTCCCTGTGCATCTGCTGATTCTTGGAAATGCTCCCTGAAGACAGTGCACACAATCCAGCAAATGACAGGTACAAAACAGGAAGTGAAGAGAGTTTCATTTGCCCTCACACAGTCGTAGACCTTGTCAGAGAGCACTCTATCTTCAAAGAACCTGTGGAAGTATTCCTTTACTCCATCCTCAGAGAAGCCCAAAATCTCTGTAAAGCGTTGTGGTCGTTTGAGCTGCTCACTTAGTTTGTCAGATACAGTGGACCTTGTGGTAACCAGAACAAAGCTTTGGCTCAAGACATTCCCCTTAAGCAGAGAGCTCAGTGTGGCCCCGATTGGAGCTCGCACAGATGGGTCACGAAGAGATACTGAGGCACTTTCATTGAGTGAGAGCTCATCAAAGCCATCTATAAGAAAGAGCACTTTCCCAGGTGAGTCTTGTAGTATCTTTAAAATCACTGAAGTGAAAGTCTGATCACATGTCAGAAGATCTACCACACTGTGATCTCCAGAAAGAAGACTGAGTTCTTTGCAGTTAAGATGAAAGACAAGAATAAAATCTTCAAACAAGAGTCCAGATGCCCAGTTATGCATGATCTTCTGAATAGTGAATGACTTGCCATGACCAGAATGACCCTGAACAATGACTGCTTTAGGCATCGGTCCACGTTCACTAGATCTGAAAAGCTGGTCTAGGGTGATGCGCCTGTGTGTCTCAGTGGCCCTCTTTTGGTAGACATTCTGGAGGATCTCTCCCATGGAACGGAGCTCCTCCTCTTTCTCTTTATCTCTCTCCTGACTTCTGGATCTTTGAATGATCAAGAGCTCAGTATAGCGGTTCTCTAGCAGCACATCCTCATCCTCAGGGAGGGAATTATACTCTTGCACAAACTCATAGGTGTCAAGGACAGATGTTTTGTATTCAGTGATTTTTGAGTGTTGATCTACAAAAAAGGAAAAAGGAGCAATGTTCATGATATGTCATTTTTATTGATCAGTATTTTCAGTAGCATTAATGATGTGTTATTACCACAGTCCTGTGTTGGTGCTGGTTGTTGAACACCTGCAAGGAGTATGTCAGGGATGTATCAAAGCACTGAATAATCATATGGTTGGCATTTAAAATATAGTAGTATAGTAGTTCATAATTGTTACAGTAAGCACAATGCAATATGATAATATGGACCTACGCACAATAATGCACAAAATGCAAAATTAATGATAAATGAAATGTAATGACAAATTTGATTCATTGATTCAGGTTGATTCATACACAATCAAACATTAAAGAGTTGCCTACATCTTTCTAAATTAATATTATTACTGAGTGCTGACAGCAAAATGAACTTAAAGGAGAAATCCAGTGTGAATCAATCCATAGCCCTGTTGTTCCAGGTGGAAACGGAGGCAGAAATTTTAATAAAGCATAGAGCGAATAGTAAACCAGCACACTAATTGAATGGGTCACAGTAACTTACATTCAGTTCCATTTTTGCTATATGCCCAAATCAGTTAACATTAGCTGCAACCTTATTATTCAGTCTATGCTGTGTAAAAAAAAAAAAAAAAAAACTTTTTTTTTACTATCTGACCTGAAATGTAGTTTGAAAAGCTAACATTCCCACAAACATGAACATTTGACAGCACTGGTGTAGACACTTGGCTTCCCCCATCAGCTGAAATGTTGACAGCCACATCTTCATGAGATGAACCCTCCATAAGCAAGCCGTTGATAAGCCAAGATCAGAATATACAGAGGAAAGGCAGGAATATACTTATGGTAGGGTGATCAGCCAGCCTGGTTTTAATTAATACACAAAACATGAATTATACACTGTATTAGCCATTAACATGTCTGAATTGTCCACAATGTTTATTTTCAAAATTTTGGTCACCTTAAAGGATAACTCAGCAGAAGTGCTAACAGAATGAAAATGATCAAAACTAACATAAACTGCATGAACTAAATGAATGCAAAACTGGTTGTATGATTGGTAACACTTTGGTAAACCTTCTTATGTATGCTGATGACTTGGCTATTCTCTCTCCTAGCATCGCTGGCCTTCAGCAGGTATTGACTATATGTTCTGATTATGGAATGAAATATGGTGTGCAATATAATGCTAAAAAGAGCATTGATATGTAGAACTAAAGGTGACAAAGAGCTGTGTTTTCCAGATTTCTGTCTGTCAGGACAAATTTTGAGTGTCTGTAAGAAAACAAAATACCAGGGTCGCTACATTACAGACCAGATATCTGATGATATTGGCAGTGCCGCATGTAATATGCTCAAGCTAATATTTTGTCTAGGAAATTCCATATGTGTTCAGATTAGATAATAATCAAACTTTTTAAAGCATACTGTACTCCACTGTACACTGCATCCTTCTGGATACAGTATAAAAAGACTACACACATTATGACTGTTTAAGGATTCTAATGAGGAGACCAAGGTCTTGTAGTGCTAGTGCCCCGGCTCCACACTCACAAAGAATTTTATTTTAGTGTGCTATAGAACTCCTAAATCACGCTAAAGGTTGCTAACTACGAGTTTTCTCTTACAAGTTATTCTCAAAGCTGCTGAGACCTACTTTTATTTAGGAAAAATGCAACTCTTTGGATAAGATAAAAGCTCCATTGCTATGGTCTCATGCACAAGCCTGCTTGCATTTGCATCCATGACTGGTTGATGAGTGACAGGTGTGTGCAAGTAGGCTTGTGCTGCGTTATGGTAGTGCGCTGCTACTGTCTATGGAGACGACAGAGATCACAGGCTACAAATAAAATGGTAATGGGTTACACAGTGCATTGAGAAAGAGTCTAGGGCCTCATTCACATAGAAATGGCACGTTGCGGCCCATATCTGTTGCTGTCCGTTCGCGGAGTGTGTGCATCTGTGTATTCACACCAGATGGTCTCCTGCGCGAACCGGCTGCTCAAGCTCTCCTTCAAAGTCTATGGAGACTGTGTGCAGTGTTGAAAATTGACATTTTCTACCTTTTCCTCTAATTTCTCAGGCCTTCTTGGCCTGCAAGTGTTAGTTTTAGAGTTATCATTAAACAATCACATATCGCAACTAATGACGTTTAAAAAATCCAGTTATTTCTCCATCCTATGAAATATGAGTGGTGTAGAAATGACATACAATAAAGTCTGCTATTTTTAACTTATAATTACCTTGATATATCTTCTTTTCATGACTCACTGCGGGGAGCACTCTGTCATCCAGCCATGTGAGTCCCTGTGTAGTGTCTTCTGTTAAACTTACTGAATACACAACTTTAGAACAAGAAGGCTGGGATTGTATCCTGTACAGAATTGTGGAAATGACAGAGAACCTAAGGGACACGTGTTCTGAATGACAAAAATGTGAATGTTAAAGAACAGAATATATTTGATTGAATGGATTATAATGCATACTTTGCATGGGAATTAAAAATTACTTCAACATTATTTTTAAGTGATGTTAGGTTGAAGACCCAAAGTCTGGCCTTGGGACATAGGCAAGAAAAAAACGCATATAAAATGCCTCTTATTAAATACATTTTTAAAAAGTTCCCATACATAGGTTGTAAATGTGACAAAAAAAGTAGATTGCTTTAGTTTTCAAAATATCTGTCAAGGACAAGAAAAATACGATTGTCTGCATATTTATAATCTATGTGCACTAAATGTAGCCTAATTGCACTAAATATAGCCGGTATCAAATGTCTTAAATTACAGCCCGGCCTACCTGGTACTTATTTAGCCAACATATTTGCAATTTTCTGCTATTTCACGTGTTTTTACACCATGCAACACTGAAGCAGTAAAGGGCTGTACACTCAAAATTAGTTTCCAAAATATGCTAGTTTTAAGCAAATGCATAAAAAATTGTGTTTTGAGGGTTAGCCTGCTACAAACCATCAAACGTCCATAGACTGCAGTTCTAATCTGAGTAGAAGTACTGATGCTTTCGTTGGTCAACTGAAAAATGTGCATATTCCACGAATTAATGTATAGTTTCTACTTCTCAGACAGAAGACAAGCCTCACATAAACTGTATCTTGTGGGTTTTATTCTTGTTGGCTGACACATGCCAACTTTTTAAGCCATAACTCTGCTTAAGGAGGTCCGGTTGCACTTCATCCAACGTAATTATTCCACTCAGTTTACCCTGCTTATGGCCGTGTCAGTCCCTACTGTGCGTAACGCAATGTTGCCATTATGAATATGGCTCTGATCAGATCTTAGAACGTTGAGATGTACAATTGAAATCAATGGATCATTCTACAGCATTAGAGCCATGTAATAAACGTAAATACTAATGATAAAAACAATGAAATTAAATGAATCTGTTTGACAATTAAAGCATTTAGTTTTTGTTTCCATTTTACATAGTGTGCCAACTATTTTATGGGCTGTAAATTGCACCCTGTGAAAAGGAGTGTCCTAAAAGGGCAAAGTCCACATTTGCAGATAGGACACACAGTAGCCTAATACAAATAATATTGTTATGCCTTGGCCTACCATACTACTAACTACATTGTTACAAAGGAAATCATAAAATTAACACACAATTTTCTGCCTGTTTAGGGCTAAAGAAATGTTACCCTCAAATAACCACAACCACAATCACATTGTGATTGTTTATGCTTACATTTCCTAGCAAATGTTTGTTTCTTCACTCATACTTCTTCATATTGTAAGGGGGGGGGGGGGGGGCCTGGAAGTTACAACATACAATTTTCACTTTGTGTGGACACATTTGTGTTTCACATAGAAACATTATTATTCTATCTTGAGATCATTATATATACTGGCAGATGTTTCCCACACCACTTTAAGAACAGTACATACCTGTCAACATAAGCTGTAGGCCTACTTGAAACCAAGTTGTCAAAGCGAAGGTTAATCCTTCTCCATAAATGATGACCACAGTATGACTGAAATCCACTGGATGTTGAATTCACTGAATGGGTCATTAAGTCCATAAGGCTTCATTAGAGGAGCTGTAAGTCGAGCTTGGACTCAGTGAAGTGTCATGAATTTCTGCCACACAAACAGTGGAGTGCTTGCTTGGATCATGGCCACAGCGGTTAATGTATAACCAGAACTCAAAGGAGTGCTGTGGAGTGTCTAGATGTCTAGAAACGAGATGCACCTCATAGTGCTACACAATAAGACAGCCACACAGTGCGGCATATGCCATCCGAATAAAATGATCTCTGTCCATTTTTGTTAAATTTCATCTTTATAAATGAATATGAAAATTAAAATGAATGTATTTATTTATTTACACACAACACATTGGTTGCCATTTTCAGAGCAGAGAGCCCCATACTGCCAGCATTTTTGAGCATTTTGACAGATTTTTCAAGACCCACATAAAATTGTGTTCTATGTGTAACAGTGGCACGAAATTTGATATTTAACCGAATACACCACCTAGGGGGGAACACCACCTAGGACTATTAATATTACCCCACTATTGGGTAAGTAAACACTTTTAGGCAATATAAATATAATATAAATATAAAACGGTAATGGCATCCAACAGGTGACAGATAACACTGGTCTGATCAGACAAAGCACATCCACAAAGGCATCGATTGTCAAGAGTCACCGGTACAACCATGAATAAAGTAAACAGTTAGAACATACAGACATATAGTGCAAATAACAAAACAGGAGCAGACCACAGGCTACAGTATAATGCGAAATTAACGACCATAAACAGTACAGAAATAATTTAAACCTTCACTCATACTTGATTCACACACCTCACAACAGTCCAACAGTAATACTATATAGGCATACAACAACGACTGCGGTCAGGAAAACCAGGCCGGTAAACACTAGCGACACACTGAGAGGAGCAGGCTGCACCCTACTGCTATGTGGCACACTACTACGAGTAGTAAGAATAACCATTAACAGGTCAGGGAGGAGGCTTACCACAAGCAGCACGGAGAGAAGGGACAGCAGAAATCCAGATAACACCACACGTGAGAAATAGACAGACACAGACACACACAGTTCAATAAATTAACACTGCAAAATTAAAATCACCAAATGTGCACACAGCAATAGAAAAGTGAGGGACTCCACCACCTGAAGACTGGCTTGTTATGGGATGAGCCTCTGTACCTGCCCAAAACAAAAAAAAGAAAGAATACTGAATACAGGATAACACCGCCCAATGTTGGCTATTGATATTCCCAAAATAAGGGAAGACTAGTTGGCACTTATCTCAAGAGGAGCTGATCAAGATCCACCGGTTACACTATGCCAGCAGGGGAAAGAGTGCGGCCACCTCGGTTGCCGTGCCTGGATGCAGACACTCATGCACACACACCCACACACACACACACACACTCAGAAGAACAAGATCCGATAACAACAAACAAAAACAAGAAAACCAAGACAAGACACAAAAAAAAGAATACAAACGTAACCAAGTCACAGGAAGCACATAAACAGGATTACAATACAGAGCCCACCTCAATGACACAGCAATAAACCTCTTAGGCCCACCCGCCACGGAGGCTCACGGAGAGGTGGATAAGCTCGCCAACCAAACGAAATAAAATAGAAACAAATAACCAAAACGAAGCATGGGCCGACTTGAACTCAATGGCAACAGAACAGCAACTTGCCGCCGGTGAGGGAAGTCGTAGACGCGCTAACAATTCCACCATAGGCAACCAACGATGGTAAATAATTAGTGAGCCTCACTGCTCGACGTGATCAACACTTCAGATCGCACACTTCAGCTGATTTCCGTAACCCTTGAGCCACCGCCTCAACTACCCCAAACCTCGCCGTTGAGCCAGACTAATCAAGAAGACACTGGAATCGCAGAACCCTCAACAACGCAGCTCACACCCAACTGGAGACCTCACACCAGCCACCACACAGGTGCTCTGGCTACAACTTGGCAGCAGGAAGGAAAGGCCCACGTCACACTCAATGCTTACTGTATATCAAAATGAAAGTCCCGCCAATACCGGACTACCCGGGGCTCAACCAACCACAAACCTAGGACTGGATCACAGATCAGATTGAGGGGTGTAACCCAATCCGTCACATATGACTATATAAACACTGAAACTACCCTTTTCTTTTTATCATGAAGAAAAATCTTTTCTGTTCTTTAGTAATCAGCAATAAAAGTTAGGTTGGTTTCACCAAAAAACAAAAAAAAACAAGCTTTCTATGAAAAGAAACATTTCAAGCAGAACAGTGTTTTTGCCGCAAATATCTTCTGCTTTAGTGGCACCTCAAACATCTGAAGTGGTTTGTTTTTATGAAACAGCAAAAACACTGAGAATGGGCTTTTGTAGCATCTGGAGACAATCCTATACTTCTTCCAGTTGATTCAGATTCACAACTCTGGGTCAGGTCATACACAGTAAACAGCAAGTGTCTCGTTTAGCTTTCATGCTTCTTCGGCTCCTCATCTTCCACTCCTTCATCATCTTCAGCTTTATCCCCTTCTGCGCACATGCCTCCTCATCTTGAAAGTCTTCCCTCTTATTGTCCTTAGCCTGACTGTACTGCTTCCTCTTCCTCTAGTGCCACCACAAACCTTTCATGTTTCATGCTGTACAACTCTCTCTCTCTTCCTCCCTCATACATTTATATTTTCATATATGTATGCATATACAACACATTTGATTAGTGAAGTGTGAGACTGGCCAAATTCATTTGCTCTGTCCTCCTACCCAACAATCATCTCTGTTGAGTGTCATCCTTGCCTCCCACTGGCTGACTCCTGTCACCAACTCTCACTGAATGGACTGCAACTAACTTCATGGGAGTCCCATGCCAAGACCGACTCTCCTTCCTAGAGGCCCTGTGACTGACCCCTCCTCACAATGGCACCATCAAAATGCACCCTCCCAATGTTACCTCCATGATCGATCTCTCTCCTTGACTTTAACATTATGTCTGACTGCTACTACACTGTATTCCAGCCATAACGTTTGACAGCCACCTATGGCTTGACTACCATATAATGTTGTGGGACATTACTTTGGAATTGTTATGATCAGCTAAAACCTTGGATAAATTGTAGTCTATCATGGTAACTACTGATTGCACTTTTCCTGCATGACCCCTGGCAGCTGGGCTGGCCCCTTGAGCCGTGAAACTGCCCAGGGTTTCTTCCTAGGCTAACTACCACAAGGATTTTTTCTTTCCCCTGTTGCTCTTGGGTGTTCCTTGCTGTAAAGTGCCATGAGACAATACTATTGTAAAATGTGCTGTATAAATATAATTGAATTGCATTGAATTTAGACAGGGCAAATTAGACTATGGTTGGCTGCCTTAGTCTAGTCCATGTAGTATGTGGTCTGGTATCTGGATATCTGGTATGGGAACTTCACAGTTCAGGATTTTAGTACTTTGCAGATTAAATTCACATCCAAATAACAGGCTGTGAAGACTGCTGACACCTCTGTAGCCACATGGCTGAAACTGAGATTGAGGAGGACACTTACTTGATGAAATCATGGTCACCATAGTCTCCATGAATCTTTCAGCTGATGTATTGGTTTGCCTGTGTAATTACATCCCTTGATACCTATTAAACCACCAACCATAAAATCCAGTTTATGTTTTGAAAGTGTAGATATAACATCTCAGTTTTACTAATCTTAGTCAAATCTGCAACTAACCAATATTACATTTACATTTATGTATTTAGCAGACACTTTCATCCAAAGCGACTTAGATTTTGTCAACTATCAATTGTTCAGGGCCAGTTTCCCCTAGGGTTAGGGTTAGGGTAAACTTAGGGTTTAGTTGCTTTGCTCTGGGGCACAATAGTGGCAGCTGGGATTCGAACCAAACTTTTCAGGCTACTTGCACGCTAGCCAGGTTCCTTCCTCATGGTCCCGATGGACGCAAATTGCGTCCAAATTCACAGTCATTCTTCTCTGTTGAATTACTCCGGAACTATACATCGTAGCGAGATGGAACTTATACCAAACGAAACAGCAGAACCAGAGCTTTCCAACGTGTCCACTCGCTTATAATTGCGCTCAAGCATCGGCGAGATATTAATTTTTAAAAAGTCGGAAAAATCTGTCATATTAGCGCTCTGCGCAGCCATTACTCACGTTAAAATTACTCGCGAACCCGTGATCGCACAGACATGTCACGCATATCAAAAGAAAGTACAGAATCACAGCTTTCCAACGCCACATATTTCTGCATTGAATTTATCATGTTAAAACAAGGGATCAAATGTTTGCCAAGTAAAGCTTTGACAAATTTCTGTCTCACTCAGTGTTATCAGTCAATGCATAATTCTCACTTCTCTGTTGAATTACTCCGGAACGGTACATGCCCAAGATATGGGCTTAAAAGTAAAGGTAGTCAAATCACCCTGAATTTCTTCCAATAAATAAAAAAAGGCTCTTATTTCCGTCAGGCACAGACTACATATTTATCAACATTGATAAGCCACTGAATATCCCACCATCATGGTTCTTATGTTGCCAGATTCCAGACAATCTCCTCTACTCAAATATGAAAGATATCCCTGCTGACAGCATGCTATGGACAGGTACTTGCAAAAATACAAGATTTTTTTATACGAAACATGATTTTTTATTGGTTTATTATTATTTATAAAATCAGTGCAAATAGTAGCTCACAAATTGAAACCAGATCTGGATAGCCTAGACTGTTCTGAGAAAAACAAGATATAGCATGTATGTATGACCCTTAAAATGACCAAGATATGAGCTTAAAGGTAGAGGTAGTAAAAATACCCCAAAAATGGCTCAAGGCCCATATTAACCACTATGCAACATCTCAGAGCTGTTTGGTGTGAAGCCCTAAATATAACAGATGAGGGATGAAGACTGACTGCCTAGGGGCCAAAATTAAACATCATTCACTTCACAACTTGGAACACCAGTAGGCTAAATTTCCTGAGAGTAAGTCTGTTCAAATCATAATAGAACATTTTAGCCAGAACTTAAGTGTTACCACATTACTGCCTTTTATTTTCCAGCATTGACTCAAATCACATTTATTTTATCAAAGTTAATCTAAAGTTTGTTTACAGACCTAATGAAAATGAACAAGGAAAAATCATAAAATCAATAAGAGTGACTCAAAGAAAATTGCAATTTAAGAGAAGGGAATTTTACACAGGAAAAGAATAAAGCTTGTATCAAGCTTCAAAAATTTTTTTTAAATTATTTTGTATAAAAATCACTCAAAGTAAGCATTGTTGTTGTTGTTTATATATATATCAGTATTTTGTATACACAAACAATTGAAAAAGGATATGCAGGAAATACTTGATAACTCATAATCTGCCTAGAAGCAAAAGCTCCTTAAACTTTGGTTGGCTTCGGTGTCAGTTCAAAATCTTGCTGACATGGATTGGAAAGAGTCTCTGATGTATCTGATGATCTGCCTTGTTTCTTGCTCCTTCCCCAGCAGACAACACCTAAGGCACTGAGGGTGATTAGCAAGCAGACCACTGTGATGATTGCATAATTGTCCTGTTCACTGCTGCTATCTTCATCCTGGTCCAGCTTTGTTATTGGACTGGTTGTAGATGCATAGGACGTTGATTCAAGGGCAGTGGTCCTAGTCTCAGTCTTTGGTGACATGATCTTTATAGAGGCTGTTTGAAGGGCACTTGTGCTGCTGATTGTTATCGGAAAGTTTGTGGTCAGACTGTTTTTTGCAGATGTTGCAATGAGTTCTGAAGTTGCTGATGATGGCCTAATAGTTACCAGAGTGGTTGTGATTTCAGTTGTGGTTGTAGCAGTAGGCTGTACTGGTGTTGTTGTTGTTGTTGTTGTCTCCAGTGTGGTAATCTGTGCTATAGGCACAAACGGGGTAGTGGTGAATAAAGCATAAGAAGTTGGGATGCATGGGAATTCAAAATCTTCTTGGGTGATGATCTCTTGGCCTTTCAGAAAGTCAGGTGAGGCACAAAGTACTGCTGATTTTAAGATCTTTGGATTGGATTTCATCCATTTATATAAAGGTATCAGGTTACAGTCACAATCCCAAGGATTGTCATCCAGGTACAAATTACTCAGTCTTGGCAGAGAACTGAAAACATCACCAGGAAGCCATTTTAACTCATTTTTAGAAAGTCTTAGGGTTGTTACAGATTTTAAAATTTCAAAATTGTTTGATGACAGGATCTTAATGAAATTTCTTTGAAGATTTAAATATGTGACTTTGTCCAAACCATTGAAAAACTCTCCTTTTATAGTTTCAAAGTGATTCTCTGACAGATCCAATTTACGGAGCTTTGAAAGAACTCTTAGACCTCCTGGAGGAAGAGAGGTAAGATTGTTGTTCCTCAAACTTAATTCTGTAAGTTTAGGCATTTCTCCAAATACATTTGGAGGCAGATGTAACAGCTGATTACTCTGCAAAGTTAAAGTTTTTAGTTCTGGAAAGTTGACAAACATTTGAGGAGGCAACTGAGTCAAAAGATTGTTGTCTAGAGTTAGCCTTACTATTTTCGCTTTATGCTGAATTAATTGTGGTTGTATGTATGCTATTTTGTTGTTCTGTAAAGCAATCTCGATAAGACTTGTAGATTGTCAAACAAGCCATCAGGTAAAGATGTCAATTCATTTTCATACAGCCTGATTACTTTGAGCATCTTCAGTGTTGCAAACAGTGATGACGAAATGGAGTGAAGTTTATTCCTGGCCAGATGAAGGGTCTGAAGATTTTTGAGCTGATCGAATGTCCTGTCCTCAATGGAAGCAATCTCATTTGTGTGCAGATAGAGTTGTGCTAGTTTCTCAAGGCCGTCGAATGAGCCCTTTTGTAAATGTTGAATTTTGTTGTTTTTCAGGACCAGTATTTCAAGAGTGGTCAAATCCTGAAAGACCCCCAAAGGAACTGACCGCAGTGGTGTGTCTGATATCTCAATGATCTTGACGTTGTTTAATCCCTCAAATGCTCCAGGTTCAATCGTATCTGTGGTGGTACCAAGGAACTCAATCTTCTCAAGCTGAGGATTGGTGGCAAATGCTCTTTTGGGGATTGCACTGATATGGCTGCCCACAAAAAAGACCTCCTTGGTCTCAGGATGGATGACAGGAACTGATGTGACTGATCTATCATAGACATCTCTATGTCTGCACATCTCATCACAAAACTGACTTGAACAGCCAAGTAAAAAATGGAGCCAAAGCAATAAGAAACTGTGTAATCTAAACATTTCACCTAAAATGAGAAAGAAGAGCCTCTTTAACATCAAAATGAGCATGTACAGAATCATGAGTACTGTTAATAGCCTCTTTACATGCCAATCAGAGCCATCTGTAGTGTCATATACATTAAAAAATATACATGATATACATAATAGCCCTTCAGAGATATAATCAGAATCTTAGTTACACATCTTTATTTAATACCAAAATCTGGGGACTCTTATGCACAGTATATTTACATGTAGCCAATATCATTTATGGTCTTTGCAATATTTTGTTCTTCTTAGAACATATTAGACATTTCCGCTAAAATGACTAGGAACGTGCATAGAAACAGTAATACCAGAGAATGTTGAGAATCTAAGATCTTTGGTAATACTGTACATCGCCACACACATATTCGGTCACAGATGGGGATTGTTTATTAGCGTTCAGGAATACTCTTCAAAGTTCAATTATATTCTAACAGCTCAGTGGACAAAGCTTTGTCAGATATCAGGGGGTCACTGATACAGATAAAAACCCTCTGTAGAAACCACCAGTGGTTGTGAATGCCACTGTGTAGACTATTGATTTCATATCCTGTTCTGTTAGGCTTGATGGTTTGGCTTTTGTTGTTCCCAGGGCCTGGGTTCTTTAAGGGTCATTGTAGCCTAAAATATACGGTACATAAGCCAACAGTCATCAGTTTCACTTTTGATTGGCCACTGTGGGAAATCTTTTACAGAACAGAGAATGTAACCCGGGCATGTCTGAATTGGAGAAATGTGTATACTGTAGTATCTTAAGTAGTCATATAGGGACAGTCATGGTAATTAGGCCTATCCTATGGTTAAACAGTGCAAAATAACTGAATAGGCCTACCAGTAATAAAAACATCTCTCCAGCCTGTAGCTAAAATGTCAGAGTGATGTGTGCCTATTCTTTATTGCTATGAAAACACACCTCACCTGATTGGAGTCTTTGGATTAAATTCATTTTGGGGGAGGGGCTTTGATAGAATGCTGGTAGCTGACTGATAATCAGATCAAGATCTTTGTATAGGGAGGAAAAGTAATCTAATCACCCCCTGCTGGAAACGTTCCAACCTCTATGGCGAAATGAATGGGAATTTCTTTTTAAAAAATTAGCCTATATTTCGGTTCACACTCCGAAGTTAAGGCAGTGGTCTCCATATGATATGTATGAGTGGCAACTTTACTGATTCTGGTTATCATACTTAAATTTTCTCCCCTATTTTAATTGTTTAAATTTTTCTCTAATGCGGTGTTGGAAACTACTCAGTATGTAATGCACGTTAAGTTGCTTCCTCCACTTGTTAGTCAAAACATCAATTTGCCAGACTCACCAAACATTTTTTGTAAAGAAAGGTAATGATGTTTATCATGGGATTATAACCTCTATGCTACAGCAATTGGTGTTAAAGTGCTATTCACAGAAAGAATTGGTAGTGCGCGCATTATATCCAAAGCGTCATATAGCCCACAATGGCCTACTTTAGATTTGTAGTGATTCTGCCATCTAGTGGCCAAATAAGTAACACTATGAAATGGGAACGTGAGCAACAAGTGAATTTCCAAGACATTGACCTGGGACATCTGGATAACTGGATTGTCTTATGGACATTAACATAATTTAGCAACTTCAGGTGTGGACAGTGGCGGAGCTAGAATTTTTTACATAAGATGGCCAGGGGGTGGCTATTTCAGGGGGTTCGATTATGACAAAAAATGTGTGCACACACACACACACAATTGCTTAAAATCCCTCTGATTTAGGCTCAAGTAACTTACTGAGGGAAAGCAGTACTGTAGGGAAAGCACTCAAAACCCTTCTCAAACTATACTTTCCTCTCTTTGTTTTCTAGCCTACTGTGTAGGAGAAACAAATCTTATTTCAAACTTTGCCTTTGAAGAATTTTTAAATCTTTCCCTTTTCTCTCTTTTCACTGGCTTGATAAAAAAACACATTGCATTGCATCATGCAAACATAAAATTCACAATTTACTCACGTGCTAAATTATACACATCCTCATTCTGTAGGCTAGACTACCTTAAAAATATCATCTTCCGAACTAATGCAACCATGTCTATACATGTTCAGTTAGATCATAGGCCTATAGTAAATAGCTTACTTTACAGAAGAGCAAACAAGATCTCTGAACATTTCAAACTGGATTACAGTAGCCAAGAATGTAGCCGATAATTTCAGACTATAGCTGTGCTTGAAATATCTTTAGTTTTGGATTCAATAAGATTGTTTTGATGTTTTAACATCTCTTTTAAAGTTTGTAGAGTTCTTGAGATATTGTACTAAGGAAAATACAGTTATGCAAAATAGAATATGATTATAAGCAACCTAATGCGTTATCTGCCTGGTGAACCATTTATCACGGTAATTTAACCAATACTGCAAAGTTCAGGTTGTATACTTTCACATTATATACTGTATGGTAGACCATATGCTGTATTACGAAGACTGTGCGTGTGAGAGCAGTTCAACAGAGAAAAGGGTGTTGTTTTAGAGAGGAATGCAATATGCTCAATTGGTTAAATGATTAAACTGATTGAATTTCAAAGTAAATTTTTTCACGAACCGTTTATCACAGCAACTAGAAACTATTTGAAAGCTCGGGTTATGCATTTTATGAGATATTGCTGCAACTAGCAACAAGTACCATTTGAAAACTCAGATTGTGTACTTTTATGCGATGTGTGTGGTGTGCATGTGTGACGAATACTGTGAGAGTAATCCAAAGGAGAGAAAATTGCTGTTTCAGACAGAGATGGTGATATGCACAAATTTAAATAGCCTATGTAACGTAATTTCAAAGTTAATTTTCTTGAGAACTGTTTGACACAACAACTAGCAAATGAAATCACGTGTAAATTCAGATTATACTTTTCTTTGATATGCAATGTGCATGTTTAACGAGAGCAATTAAACAGTATGGGTATTGTTTTGGAGCATGGAAGACATTTTAGTTTGAACTGGCAGACATTGCAGCCTGAATTGATCTCAAATTGCTAATTAAGTGTCTTGAACACTGATAGCTATACCTTATTACATTAGGCTACTTTATGCATCTTAACTCTGATTGTTGCTAATTTATCCATATGACGTTTGACGGCCACCATATCTCGCATAGAAATTACCTCATTAAGTTAACCTTAATCCTAATACACAGTTGTACAAGTTGACATCTTTTATCTGATTAAGAAGTCAGCTACTCCTTAAAATTTACATCATAATGGTAATTTCACTGTAGAACCTCTCCGTTTCCTCTCAGTGATTTGACTGCGCAAATGTTCATCCCTTCTTGCTCCCCAGCTTGAAAAAAGCGCTTCTTGCAAAGACGTGCAGTGAACTGTCAATCATCAGTATTAGCGAATGAAATTCAAAAGGCACCTGGGATGGCCAATCAGATTCCAGAGGACCGTCCTCTGGCTCCTCCCCTAGCTGAGGAATGAACAGGAAACATTTTGCCTTGAGTTTCCATCATCACAGAATAGTTCTGTTTGTAATGACGGGGCTCTCACCATCTGGAACAAATACCCTTTGCCCTGTATAGCGCTTATGGTCCCTCCCCCGGAGTTAAGTTCCTGGTCGGTCGGCTACGGGTGTGGAGCGTGAGGAAGCTACAGTAATCTTTCCTGGGGCTAGAATAGTCTACCAAGGGTAAGGATTTAGCAGAGAGGTTTGAAGCAGAGCGGTCAATATTAAAGTTCTTTGTTTTTACAGTATTCGGGCCGTAGCCCTGAGTCTTTCTAACGGCGCCAACCACAAACGGCAGGCTTACTTTGGTAAAACATGGGCCCCGTGCAGGCTATTAACATGTGTGCCTATTCTAAACTTCATCGAGCCTGTGGCATATTGTGTGTGTTTCGACCTAGCCTATATTTTACATTTACATTTAGTCATTTAGCAGACGCTTTTATCCAAAGCGACTTACAACTCATCAACTATCAATTGTTCAGGGCCAGTCTCCCCTAGAGCAACTTAGGGTTAAGTGCCTTGCTCAAGGGCACAACGGTGGCAGCCGGGATTCGAACCCACAACTTTTCAGGCTACTTACACGCTAGCCAGGTTCCTTAACCACTACGTTACCACCACCCCTAAAATATTACATAGGCTTATGATTAACATTAGTGAGATTGGCTACCCTAATATTAAATGTTATGATTGGGAACTAGGCTATGAACGCAACAATTCCGCTCGTTAGTCAGTGGAAAGTGAAAGCGCTGAGGCAGCAGCCAGGTAGCTACACTAATGATCACATTGAAATGCTGTTTCTTGGGGGCGCTTATATCCTTTTCTATGAAATCATACAATTTCTTTTACTAGACAGTAATAGTAAATTATAGTATACGTGTTGACTACAGTTTATTAAGAGTATGGCCCATACAATGAAGCTTGGATGTCCCATATTACCCAAATTCACCCATAATAACAAGCAAGACATTATAAAAAAGAGTACATTATAAAAAATTTAAACTCTTTTTATCAACACCAGTTTGATCAAGTAAACAGCTAAGAGCCACGCTGGGAAGTTGATTTCATCACACCTGTGGCCTAGTGCCTGAGCAGCTAGCAGCTTTTAAAAATGAAAAGGTGACGCCAGTTAAACTCACCTCAGCATGTTGATTAACGTTACTGAGGGCAGTAAGAAAAGTTCGAATCTTGTTAATATCATGAATCTCATAAAGCAACTCTGTCAGTGTGGTTTATTTTTTTAACCATATATCCTATCTATAGGCAAGTCAGTGCTGATGGAGGGTCCATCACTTGAAGCCCTCAACATTTCAGCTGATGGAGGAAGCTATGTGTCTACACCAGTGCTGTCACATGTCCACGTACATGGGGATGTTAACTTTTCCACCAGCTATTCAGGTTAGTAACTAAGATAATTGAGTTAAAAGATCTGTAGATCTCAGTGTGGCTTGTTACTTGATTCCTTTCTAGTCGTGTACATGCTTAAGTGTGTGAGAATGTGAAATATGATATGAGAAATAAATGTGAAATATGAGATGTTTTGTTAAAAAAAAAAAAAAAAACCTTTACACATAAACATTTACACATTGGAAGTTTCATTCTAACCATGCAATGTAATTGAGAAAATACTAATATTATACAATGTTTTCACACAAAATGACTCCCTTGAGATTACCTTTACAATCCCTTTATCTAGGTATTCCTCAACCACCACCTCCAACACAGGACAGTCGTAAGTGACAGTAATATCCAATCCTAACTTATACTGATGAAAATCGGACGGGTGGGATGTTGTATGGCAAAAAGTGATTTATATGTTATAATATTTCTGCCTTTTTTGTAGATCACCAGTTAAAAATATCTGGATACAAAACAGATGTTCTCACCGCTTATGAGACTGTACAAGACTACAACTCTCTCCCTGGTGAGGATGTGCCTCTGGCAGAGCGCTACACTGAGCTCCTGATAATTCAGAAACACAGACTCCAGAAGGAGAGAGAAAAAGAGCTTCGTTCCAGGGGTGAGATGCTTCAGGATGTCTTCAAATCCAGGGCTGCTGAGACAGACAGCCACATCACTCTGGATAAGCTGTTTAAACCCAACGACCACCGGCCGGTGCCAAGGGCAGTCATTCTCCAGGGCCACTCAGGTCACGGCAAGTCTTTCACTGTCAAAAAAATCATGTATGACTGGGCATCCGAACTACTGTTCAAAGATTTTACTCTTACCTTTCATCTGGAATGCAAAGAACTCAATCATATCTCAGGAAAGCAGAGTCTAGTAGACCTCCTAAGGTGTGATCAGGAATTTACCCCAGTAATTTTAAAGATTCTGCGAGACTCTCCTGGAAAGGTGCTCTTTCTTATAGATGGCTTTGATGAGCTCAGGCACTCGTTAAATGAACTTTCCTCAGTACTTCCTAGCGATCCTTCTGAGCATGCTCCAATTGAGGCAACATTATGTGCCCTGCTGAATGGGAGCATATTGAGGCAGAGCTTTGTCCTGGTCACTACTAGATCCACTGTTTCTGACAAACTAAGTGAGCTGCTAAAAAAACCACAACGCTTTACAGAGATTCTGGGCTTCACAGAGGATGGAGTGAAGCAGTACTTCCAGAGGTTCTTTGAAGACAGAATGCTTTCTCACAAGGTTTATCAGTATGTGAGGGCAAATGAAAAGCTCTTCACTTCCTGTTTTATTCCAGTCATCTGCTCGATTGTGTGCACTGTTTTGAAAGAACACTTCGAAGAATCAGTGGACGCACAGGATAAGTTTGAGACAACAAGCTCCATATTTGTGCATTTTATTAACACGCTGATGAAGTATCACTGTGAAGGTTTTAGAATGCCTAAAGATGAGCTCACCCTCCTGAGGAGCCTTGGCCAGCTGGCAGAAGGAGGAATGGAGGAACATCAGGTCCTTTTTGATGAAAGTACAGTGTCTAAGGTGCTTCCTGATTTCAACAAACGTAATCCTTTCCTGTGCAAATTCATGATGAAGAAGAAAGTCGACCGAGAAACCCTGTACAGTTTCATGCACCTGAGCTTCCAGGAGTTCTTTGCTGCTCTCCAATACTTGCTGATAGATCAGAAGCAAGCTTGTGAGAAATTGCAGAAATTACTTGATTCCACAGTTGAAGTAGATTTGTTTAACCAAAGGAAAGAAAACTGGAGAGATCAAGTTATTCAGTTTCTTTTTGGACTGTCAAATTGTCATTTGCAATTTGTGAAAAGCAGCTGTTTACAAGCTATTCGAACCCTGATGCAAGAGTGGCTTCTGAATGTAATTAAAATGAAGAGAGAGGGAATTTCTATCACTAGCCAACCTGCAGTTGTGCTATTTATTATACACTGCCTCTATGAAATGCATGAGAAGGAGTTTATCATGAGTGTTTTTGAAAGCTTAGGAGGGCTTTGTTTTGGCTCTCACGATTTGCAGAGGACTGATTACTGGGTACTTCAGTACTGCATACTGTGCTGTCACAGCATCAAAACACTGTCCTTGTACAAACTGACAGCAGAGAACTTAAGGATAGTAGGGCCTGCACTTTGCAAATGTAAAGAACTGTGGTGAGTACCTTATTATTATGAGTTCATTATTTAATTGCGATTACTAAATTGTATATTATGACTACTGGGTCCATATTCACAAAGAATTTTATCTTAGTGCAAAGAGAACTCCTAAATCACACTAAAAGTTGCTAACTAAGAGTTGTCTCTTAAAACTTTTAGCCACTTTTAGTTAGGGAATGCCTTCAGATGTTTTATGAATTGATCTTAGTGAGTTAGGAGTCCTCTGGACTACTTCTAAGTTGTCCCAGACTTAGGTGCTGCTTTCAGCGCTAAATTTCTTTGTGAATTACTCTTAGTCAAAAAAATAAGGAGTCCTAAAGTTATGACTGATACACCCATTATTTTTAGAAGTTTCTCTTATGTTCGCCTTAGGAGCGTTAGGAGCTACTTTTAGCCTGATGATTCTTTGTGAATATGGGCCCTGATCTATTATGATTGTATTTTACTGACCAAACCAAACCAGCTTTTTGACCAAACCAAATGTTCAAAGTCAATGAAATCATGAGAGAAATATCATGAGAAAATATATTGATGACTGTTAATGAAGACAGCTTGTTCTGTGTGAAAATCTGTGTCAGATTTACTGTAAATTCATGTTCCTTCTTTGATAGCCATACATTTTCTTCTGATTGTTGTAAAGGTTTAAAATCGATCTGTCAGATTCTGATGTTGGTGATCTGACCTCAGCCCTGGGGGAAGGAAAAATCATCCATGAACTAAGGTAACAAGAAAAAGAACAAAGTTATTTATTGTTTTGTCTGGAGTCACTGAACAGTCATTTGTTTTGAGGCACTGAATGGAACAATTAAGTAGAAATCAGACAAGTAATTTGATTAATTCTGCCATCTAAAGAAACATGATTGAGGCTGACTTTAAATGAAAGGGTATCTCTTCAAACAAATGCAGGTAACAGCCTTAAGTGGCCCACACACCACCCGCCAACCACTTCGTTGCTTCTTGTCTGCTTTTGAGTAGTTCAGGGGTTTGTGAATCAGTTCATTGAATTAGCATTTGTGTGTGTAGGTGGAAGAACTGTGGCACATTTCAACACATAGCTCTGTTGTTTGAGGTCAGAATGTGTTGGTTAGCTTTAGATGCTGACTTGCTTTTCAGTTCATGCTGTACAGAATTTTCTCATTCTTTTTCTTACCGACAGCACTCATGACTACAAACAAGGTTGAAGTGCACTGGAGTTTTCCTTTAATGTATTGCATTTACATTTATGTATTTAGTAGACGCTTTTATCCAAAGCGACTTACATTTGTCAGAGCAACTTAGTTAAGTTAAGTGCCTTGCTCAAGGGCACAACGGTGGCTGCTGGGATTTCAACCCACAATTTCCAGGCTACTAGCTTGCTAACCAGGTTCCTTAACCACTATGCCACCACTGACATTGCATTGTGAATGCCACGACACAGATTTGTTGTTTGTGTTATATGTTGTTTAATATGTTGTTTATGGGTTATTCTCTCTCTCTCTCTCTTTCTCTCTGTTCTCTTTTTCCTTTTCAGGATAGAGAACAGTCTGTCAGCTGAGAGCGTGGAGCTCATTCTCAGGGCTCTACAGAAACAGAAAAGTGTGACTTTTATTCACCTCCGTAATGTGAAGGCTGTTACACTCAACATTGCAGTCATGTCTGTACATCTCATCCAGACTACAAAGAAATTAAAGCAATGTAGTAACTTTGTGTGGTGAGAAACTCTTTAAACTCAAACAGTTTATCATAGACCAGGCCTAAATACCCCAATTCTGACCATACTCACATTCATCTACATGTTAGGTCCTATTTCAGTGAAGTTGACATGTACCGTTGTGAGTGATGCATATTGAACCATGTCTGTTAGTGATTTAGCAATCACTGCACCAATAACAATAACAATTATTGTAATTAATAAACACTTTTTTTGTATTTAGCACAGAGTAAATCATGATTTTGACTTAAAAAAACTCAACTTTAACTACTTTGTACATTTTTTTCTTGAAGGATTGGAGAAAATTATAAGACACCCAGACAAAAAGACAGCCTGTGTATGATGGTGTCTGTGAGCAAGGAGGCCAGAAGTTTCAGGTATAACAATTCTTTTAGCTCATGGCAACACAGACAACCAGTGTGAACTATTACATTACATTAACTATTGAACTATTGATGAACAACTGACACCCCATTCACACCACAACTAGTGTGTTTCCGTTTTCCGTAGTTTTATTTTTTGTTTAGAATGCTTGTCACCAGATTAGACCATGCACACCAATCATGTGTTGCCCACGTTATCCACTATACTAGAAATAGAAGAGTTTTTTTTTCTACGTGTGCCACAGGTGGTTTTCCATAGATTTACATAGATTTAAATCGAGAGCTTGCAGCAGCTAGCTTGCACAGACCGTTTCTGGTCATGCACTACAAATGCACAGCAACATCTACGGACTGCAAACGCACTGATTGCTATGTGATTAAGGCCTGACATAACAGAATATTGAATAGGCACGTCTTATTAAATTATGGTGAATGGGAACAATACGCAATAAGACTACGCAGCACATTTACAATGTAGTACATTGCAAAATGGAACATTCTAGTCACAGAATATGTGCAATATCTATGATCTGTCTTCATTTCAGCTTTACTCTCGCCTGGCGTCCAGCCACAGAGGACTCAGATATCACATTTGCCTTGGACCTTACCCTCTGGAACCAGGGCATCATAGATGTCAGAGAATATCTTCAAAAATGCCATAATCTACATGAAAAGTAAATAGCAGCTATTAGTCTGTGTTTAAATGATGTTTCTATCGTCTATGTCTATTGATGCTCGAATCTATTTTAATGTATCCAGCTGTATGTGTTTGGTGTGTGTTTAGTCAGACCACAAATGATGAGCATGTGGAAGCCCTGTTCTCCTCTCTAGACTCTGACGCTAATCTGAAGCATCTGAAGGACAGAGTGAGGTGCTTGACTCTGGGGCAAACTGTAGGGAGACTCTCTCTCCAAACTTTTCCTAATTTAAAGGAAGTAAGGTAATGTTTTTGAAATTGTCTGGTTTGTCTTTTTTCCTACAATTTGTTTTGCTCTGTAGGCTATTATCGGTCATTGTGTTTGGTTTTCCTGTTTATCAGCATGCAATCTGTGGTGGTTAGTGCTTGTGTGTATGTATGTATATAAATTGTTTGTGTGTGTGTGTCTCTGTGTGTGTGTGTGTGTGTTCGTTCCTTGCTCTGTTTGGCAGGGTGGCTGAGAGTAAACTGGGGACTGATTGCACAACCCTCTCTTTTGTAGGAGTTAACAATCACAGGTGATTATATCTTTTCACTGTAAACATTCCCTTTGTAACTCTGTGAAATATCATGATATGTTTTATTGAACATGCAGAACAGGTTCAGTTGGGGTTTTGCAGTGTATATATTATGGCATGCCGTTTAGGAAATGAAAGAATATATTGAATGAATGTTTGAATATATTGAATGAAACCTGAATATATTGAATGAATGCTTGAATATATTGAATGAATGCTTGAATATATTGAATGAACTTCAAAACTGACATCATCACAGCACTGGCGCCATCTTTTGTCATTTCGTATCTATGTGGCACTTAGAGGTTTGCAATATGAGCCAGAGCGAGTCTGCAAGAAATTTAGTTGCACATATATATATATATATCTTTTTTTTTCCTTCTTCTTTTCAGTGTGGACACCATAATCACTTTTGGTTCAAGAGCATCTGTGCCATATGTCTCAGTTCGACTGTCTAGCTCTTCAGACATGTCTACCTGTGACTTCATTGACTTCATCCTAACATTTGATGCATATGTGACAAGATGTTCAGGAACGACGTAAGCATTCACAAAATGTTCTCTTTTTCTCTCACTGTTCCTCTGACCCTCCCACTCTCTGTGTGTTTTGTTTTGTGTATGCTTCATACCAGATGTATTTGCCCTATTTTAGTCAAGCAGATAATGATGGTGTGGAAGCTCCACTCTCCTCCCTCTGCTCTGTGTCTGGTCTGAAGAATGTGGAGGTGGAGGCGTCTTCCATAACTTTCAGCTTGGCTGCTGGGGCCCTCTGCCTTATCCAAACCCATCCTAGTCTACAGACAGTTAAGTAAGAGCAGTCTGTCACTTATTATTATCTGATTATCTGATATTTGTCTGATTATCTGTTTTTCAGGCTCTAAAGCAATTTATTATGAACGCTGCTATTGTAGATGGTGCAGCTGGCATATAGGTGTTGCATGAATTCCCTTTCTTCCATTTCTTTTTTTTTTTGGGGTGATTTTTGGTTGTCCGTCCCTGGGTTACCAAAACACTGGGTATTGTGAAACTCACTGGACATGGAGTGGTCTGACACAGTTTTTGGAGAATAACTCAAGAACTCACCTGAACAAACAAAATTTGGGTGGTAGGTAGGTCTCAAGGAGCCGCATCAAGCAAGCCCTCACACACCCATGTGTGGTGTAGCGCAACCTATTAACAAAACACATTTTGGTAAGACACAGTATTTGAGGACTAACTTCAGAACTGTAGCACATGAACCAACAAAAGTTTAGTTGTACCTAGGTCTCAAGGAGCCGGATCAAACAAGCACGCTAATGTGCCGTTGTGTGGTCTAGCACCACCTGTTGACAGACAAAATTTTGCAAAAATTTGGAACCGTAGTGCACCAGAAAACAAAATGCCCCAAAGAAGACAAGAAGCAGCATATGACAAGCCCTCAACCACAAATGTGTTGTGTAGTGCCACCTATCAGGTGAAAAACCAGGTTGACTGCTCCTGTTCCTGGGACACTGAAACACCTAACCACATGAAACTCACTGGGCATGTGGATCCACCTGAGTTTTAACATAAAGTCAATTTTGGGGTGGTGGTGGTGGTCAGACACAGTTTTCATGAAATAACTCCAAAACTGTAGCAAGATATGTCTCAATGAGCTGCATCTGACAAGCCCTCAACCTCCCATGTGTGGCGTAGTGCCACGTATTGACACACAAAAATAACAGTATTTTGGAGCAATTACCGTAGTGATTCCCGGGACACCAAAACACTGGGTAATTTCAAACTCACAGGGCATAGAACTTCACTTGACTCCTATCTATTTTGGTCCCCAGGGACAGCTCCTCCCCTGTGCTAGTGCCTCTGCAAGAACTATAATGCTTTGGCCAACAAAATTTTACTGGTACATAGGTCTCATGGAGACGTATCCAATGAGCCCTCAAACACCCTTGTGTAATGTACTGCCAGATTGAGAAGCAAAAATTTGTCAAATTAGCTGTTGTTTTTGGGAAGAAAATTTCAGTCTACGGTTTTGAGGACACTGACACATGAGGCTATTGAAACTTGGTGGGCATCTAGCCCTACTAGGCTCACAGCATGTAAGCTGTTTTGGTCTGCCAGGATATCCACCCCTTGTGCTTGATTACACAAACCATTACGTTACAGAAGGAATTCAGACTGAACATGTGTGAACAGTATGTTGACATATGTACAACTCTTAAGGGCAAATCTGTAAGACTTGTGGTTCAAAAGATGAGTCAAGAGTATGAATGGACATTCATTTTCTTTGGATGGCACATGCAGCAAAGTGTGGCAGTCATATTATGTACCTCTAGGTGGTACATCTAGGTTTTGTTTAAAATTGTCGGAAACATTCAAAATGTGTTGGATTATTATTATTTTTTTACCTAAAATGGAACCTCTTCCCTTTTGTTCAAAATGGGTCATAATTATTATAATTTAATTACTCAGTTGGTTGCACAGTGATGCTTCTAGTTAACAAATAACTGGCGTGTTATTTTTGAGCCTATTTATACCTCTTGTTTATACACTGCTATTACGTGACTGTTTGTCAAGTGTCAGAGTGACTTATCAGAACTATGACTTGCAGGATTGTTCGGTCACCGTTTCATCCGCTTCCTACCAAGGAGACTCAGATTCATCAACCTGCTGCTGAGGAGACAAGTTATTACTGCTCATCTCTGTGTATTACCAAGGATACAAACACCCAGAGGTAAAACCCCATGTAATATTCGCCTGCTCTTCCCTAGTAGGCTAATGTTACCATGCTGTCCATGTCAGCTGATTAGTTAAAGCTAACCAATAAGGGCAAGTTAACTAATTTTCAGGTTCAGTTTACTTGTCCCCATAGGTTACCTTAAGCTGCTGGTTCCTTATCAGGAATATTCGATCCTCATCTCCTAAAATCTAATTGATATTAGTGCGCTAGAATAGCTGCCCCAGCAACGGTATGTCAACAATATGGCACCTTGTTGTTGGCAGAACATTATTTTTGGATTTGCAAATAAGCCCATTAGGTCTACTGTACCAATTTTTTTCCTTCTTTTACCCACCCAACAGCACTTGGTGACCTCAAAAACAAGGCTAAATTGAGTTTTTATTTAACAAATATGTGATATTATGTTCATAATGTGCTCTAAATGGTGTATGACATTTTTACATTTACATCACATACTGTTAGTTAAGACTTAAATGACATATTTTAAGTTATTTTTTGTTTGTTTGTCTTTAGCCTGAACATAGAAATTGCCACTGAAAAGTATGAAGCAACAGTCTCCTATATTTTGCTCTCCATGTCTCAATCCTCAGCGAAGAGTGCTGACCTTAAGGACCTCTTCTTAAAATTCCATTCTTTGGACCACTTGGATGACCTGTAAGGACCAGATAGCTCCTAAGGGGTATTCATATTATAGAGTAAATTTGACAGTCTGCTATAACAGACAGTGATCCTGATGTGTTGTGTGTGCTGTAGCGGTCCACAGCTTGAAGATCACCGTGATGCCCTGATATCCTCCCTGAATTCTCTGCCTGGGCTAAGACAGGTGGAGTTGGAAGTGGACAGCCTGACTGTCAGCTGGGCAAAAAGGATCCTCTCCTTCATTCAGTCCTGTCCCACTCTTCAGAAAATACAGTCAGACTTGTCTCTTTCTCTGTCTTTCCCTTTCTCTCGTTCTTTGTGTATATACTAATGTTGTATTTATTCATTCTGAGTTTTTTTTTTTTTAATTGGTGGAAAGCCACTAGATGACCATGTATCACTAATAGAATTCTATCACCTAATAGAAGATTTATGCCTCTAGAAACCCCCCAGGAATGTTGCATTTCTGTCACTACACACCAGCTGTTTCGAGTTCAGTTATAGTATCTAATGAAAACAGTGTCTTTCATCAGCTAATACAACCACAGTTGACATTACTATGGATCTCTATATATGGCTTTGGTCGGGGCTTATATCTTAATATTGAGCAGCTAACTTATCCCTTACATAATTATGTCCTGTTTATGCGTGTAACACCCTCTGTTAATGACACATCCTTAGTTTTGTTCAAAACTGGTGGAAATATGGATCAGCACACTAAATAGGACCATTCAACATGTTCTCTGTTGGTTGAAAAATACTACATGTACAGAAATACTGCGTAGTTTGAACAGATGGTCAGCAGAGGGTGTAATTTTTGAACAGTGAGGGCTCATTCATTAATTTACAATTCAACATCTAACCTATTTTCACATACTCAGGAGAACAGGTGACAAGGCAAAAGTGGTTTTGAAAATGGTGACCAGGCAGCCACTGTTTTGGATTGTCCACTGAAATGCCAGAGCTCTGATAAAAACTCAAACTTTTTCCATCTCTCTCTCTGTGTGTTGTGTTCCTTCATTCATTTTCTTCCAAACATGTGTCTTGCTGTCAGTGTGGAGGCTTCTGGATTTTGGTGGACTCGCAGTGTGCCTGTCCGGACAGGTGGCTTCTTAGCTGAGGAAGGTATCCGTCTACTGCAGATGTCAATGAAGCGTCCAGACTGCACTCTGATACTTGCTGGGTGTGTTTGCTTTGTTGAATTAGAACATGACATTACTAGAATGCAATATGTCTTTGGTCAGATAATATAGGGAAAAAAACAAACAAAAAACTTTGGATGTTGCTGTTACAATGTACACATTGTTATAAATGTATTTTTAAGACACTGGATTTTGAGTCATATTGCTATTTACATTACTATTTAAGGTACAGTTAAAATCTTGATTTTCAATCTCTCTTTAACTTAACATAATATTTTGATTCTTGCAATACAGCTTTTTGGTTTTTGAAGAATGATGTGATGATTCTGCCTCTCCTTTTTTCTTGAAGTAATTGGTGCAGCAAAACCAGAAACCAGTGCAGTGAGGCTTTGGAGTGGGGCTTGAGCTGCAACATGCACGTGGAGATCACTATAATAGGGACGTCCTTGAGGAGGAAGAGGAGAACAGTTATAGTATACGGACAGAAGGGGATGAAGCTGAAAGTGAAGAAGAGGAGCGGAGGGAGAAAGAAGAAAGGGAGGCGTGAGGGACAGAATGAAGAGCAAGACTGCTCAAATAAGGAGGGTGAAGGGACAAGTTAATGAGACAAATGATGATTATTGTGCTGATCATACTAATATGTTGTTTCCCTGTGGAACAATGCAACTATTACAACATGCATCACATTTATGAGTGTACAAGCAGGAAAAAGCAAGGCTGCTGAAAGCGTGATATTTCCTTTTTTTTCACAAAAAGTGTCTGTTGCTTACCTGTCTAAAAATTATGTGTAGTAATTCAGTAATTCAGTACAACTGAAGGAAATAAAATTGTATAATTCAGTCAGGAATCAGTTCAAAAGCATCTGGTGAATAGTATTCCAATGAATAAATCCACAGTGCAATAAAGGTACACGGTGTTCAATGTATTCTCACTGCATTCTAACTAAACAGGCAATAATTTTGCTTTATAAGTGCCCTAAGCCATCACTGCAACAGAAAATGGAAATCTATGTTTCTCCCTAATCAAGATCTGTGTGATTATTTAACACGTCACAGCTCACCCTTGAGCTCTGGTTAAACAGTAACATGTCTAGCAGAAAACCACGACACGCCTCACTAAGAATCCAAGCTGGACTCACAGCTCCTTTAATGAAGCCTTAAGGAATTAACCCATCTAGTGAAGCCAACATCACTGAATTGTAGTCATACTGTGGTTGCTGTTTATAGAGACGGATTGGCCTTTCCTACGTCAACTTAGTTTGAAATACATCTTGACAGGTATGTATTATTCCTAGTGTGGTTAGAGACAGCTAACACTGACTTTAAGAGATTACAGACGTGTCCGTGTGAAAATGTTTCCACAAGAAATGACAAGTGGAAAATGAACAGCAACATCAGGGAGTGATGAGGGATGAAATGAGATCTTCTTTTAATGGTGGAATACTATATGTCAGTAAACTTTAGGTAAACAGTAAATTTGTGATCAGTCAGACATACTTGTTAATCTCTCGATAAGACAGAACGACAACAAAAACGTGATAATTTTCCATGCATGTCCATAGCAAAGGAGTCAGTACAGAAGACTGTAATATAAGATATACAACTACTGTGTCACATTGATGTACTTTGCCCTTTAAGGACACTCCCTGACAAATTAAAATGACTGTAATCTGTCCCTGACAGATTGTTAAAATGACTGCACAATTATTCTGAAACATTAGATGTTTCATCCCTTTTCAACAGGTAAGCTTATACTTGAAAAATATAGTTTGCTGTCTGCCAACTAAAAAAAAAATATCACAGTGATGTCATCATTACTGTTGAGGAAAATGTCTGTTGAGGAGAATGTTAGGAAAGATTAAGGCAAAATGAGTTCAGGGCCATAGGCCTAATTTAAAGAAATGGTGGTCAATGCATTACATAGCATAGCTTTTCACCAGCAATCATCAAATCCCTTAACTTATATAAAGTTTATGTGACTAATATTTCTGAAAAAGCGTTACCAAATGGGGTACGGAGCTGACATTTCGGACAAGTCATTTATATGCTATTCAAATGATCAGACAAATCATGTGTCATTCAATTATTCAATGATTGTGTCTATAAAATAAGAAGAGGGAAGAGCAGAGATACCTGGCCATCTTACCTTAAGTGTATTGCTTCCTTGCCTCTGTATATTCTGATCTGTAGGCTTATCAACACCTTGCTTATGGAGGGTCCATCTCCTTTAACCGTGGTTGTCAGTATTTCAGCTGATGGGGCAAGCCAAGTTTCTAAACCAGTGCTATCAAATGTTCATGTTTGTGGGAATCTCAGCATTTCAAGTTACACTTCAGGTCAGATAAAAACTTCATTAAGGAACACTAAAGCTCACACTCAAAATAAAAAAACACTAAAAAAGAACCAAAAAAAAACCCGACATGTTAATACAAAAAGTGGAGTTAATGGCTCTCAAAACTGCCATATACAATGAGAGCCCTTAAACCCACTTTCTGTATGAGCATCTTGTTTTTTAAGTGTTTTTTTGTTTGTTTGTTTCTGAGTGCAAGCTTTAGTCAGCCTTGATCTTGTATTGCTCCAGTTTTAAGCCCATGCACCAATTTAGCCACTTTGGAAGGTGCAGATCCTTACTTAGATTATATTCTTAAAACCTTCACACATGCACACTGTAACATTTCTAATTTATGATACCATATGCTTTTTTTACACTATTTCAATTTAAAGAACATGGTGTGACTTCATGTACTGGAAAGTCCCTCATTTATACATTGACCCACTGGTGCTAATATGTAACATGCTAATGTACAGGACTAGCCAATTCTTTAGCCTCATTCAATAGATATTCCATGTGGGTTGGTATACTGCATTGTGTATACAATTCTGACTGCTAAAGATACTATGTACATGTTTTAAATGTCAGTCAAAATGATTATTTAGTGCTTTGACATATCCCCCAATATACTGTACTCAGGTGCTCAACAACCAGCACCACCAACACAGGACCATGGTAAGCTAATAACATACCATCAGTTCTCCCTGATAAAAATGCTGATCCAACAAGTGGTGTCTATGAAATCTTTTTTATGGCTCTTTTGTAGATCAACACACAAAAATCACTGAATACAAAGCATCTATCCTGGCCTCCTGTGAAACTATAAAAGAGTACAACTCCCTTCCTGGTCAGGATGTGCTTCTTTCAGGGCGCTACACTGAGCCTCTTATCATTAAGAGACACAGGATTAAGGTCCAGAAAGAGGAGGAGCTCAGGTCTTGGGGCAAGAAGCTCCAGGAAGTCTTTGAAACCAGAGAAACAGACAGCCACATCACTCTGAACCAGCTGTTCAAACCTTCTGGCTGTGGGCCGGTACCAAGAGCAGTCATTCTTCAGGGCAACTGCGGTTATGGCAAGTCTCTCACTGTCCAGAAGATCATGCATGACTGGGCGTCTGATCTTTTGTTCAAGGACTTCACTCTTGTCTTTCATCTCAACTGCAAAGAACTCAATCTTATCTCAGAAGAGCAGAGTGTGGTAAAACTCCTCGGGTGTGATCAAGAAATGACCGCCGTAATTTTAAAGATACTGCGAGACTCTCCTGCAAAGGTGCTCTTTCTTATAAACGGCTTTGATGAGCTCAGGTTCTCACTGGATGAATGTGCCTCAGTATGTCCTAATGATCCATCTGTGCTTGCTCCAGTCGGGGCCACACTGAGGGCCCTGTTGAAGGGGAATATCTTGAGCCAAAGCTTTGTTCTGGTTACCAAAAGGTCCACTGATTCTGACAAACTAAGCAACCAGCTCAAAGGACCACAACTCTTCACAGAGATTCTGGGCTTCTCTGAGGATGGAGTAAAGGAGTACTTCCAGAGGTTCTTTGATAATACAGTGCTCGCTGATAAGGTCTACGAGTGTGTGAGGGCAAATGAAACTCTCTTAACATCCTGTTTTGTACCTGTCATTTGCTGGATTGTATGCACTGTTTACAGAAAGCATTTCCAACAATCAGCAGATGCACAGGGAGATTTTGAGACAACAAGCTCCGTATTTATGCACTTTGTTAATACTTTGATAGGGAATCATTGTGGAAGTTCAAGACAACCTGACCCCACTATCCTGAGGAGCCTTGGCCAGCTGGCAGAAAAAGGAATGCAGGAACATCAAGTCCTGTTTGATGAGAACACAGTGTCTAAAGTCCTCCCACATTTCAACATACACAATCCTTTCCTGTGCAAATTCATGATGACGAAGAAGGTCTACAGAGAAACTATGTACAATTTCATGCACCAGAGCTTCCAGGAGTTTTTTGCTGCTCTCCACTACTTCCTGATACATGACAAGAAGGAGGCATGTGACAAACTGGAGACATTACTTTCTTCCTTGAAAGACGTGGAAAATGGGAAAGACCATGTTTTGCACTTTGCTTTTGGGCTATCAAACAGTGATGTGTGCTCATTTGTGAAAAGTGGTTGTTGGAAAGATATTCGAGCCCAGTTGAAAAAGTGGCTATTGACAGTTGCCACTTCCTTCTATAAATATGATAGAATAATGTTTATTCTACACTGCCTTTATGAGATCCACGAGAAAGACTTTGTCATGCATGTTATTAAAAGCATGGGAGGGATTGAGATCACACATAATCATATTCAAAGGATAGACTGCTGGGTGCTGTTATATTGCCTGCGCTGTAGTCCAAGCATCAGCAAACTGTACCTAGGTTGGGTAACAGCAGAGAACCTGAGGATGCTTGGGCCTGCACTATACAAATGTGAAGAGCTGCGGTGAGTGAATTGTAAATTATAATTACTGAGACCCAACGTATACTGCTGACTGTCTGTTACTATGTGACATTTGGCTAAATTACCATGAGAGTGGCCCACAGTGGTTCAGAAAGATGAACACATGAAAGAGTAGCATAACATAAGAATTTTGAAGCATTCAATAAAAAATGGTAAAGAAAGTAAGCATTGTGCATATCTATATATATATAGCATATTGCAACTGAATTCTACACAAATAAGAAAAGTGGGGTTAGGTTGTTTTCATATTGGATATTAGCTATTCAAACACTGGACGATGGACACATTCAAAAATGACATTTAAACAATGACCAATCTGTTCCAGTTTTGATGTAGTCATGCAGACAGGGGATTTTGTAAATAAAAACCATGCCATGGTTTAAACACATTATGAATAGACTGAATTATATTAATTCAGTCTATTTATTATATTAAGCTTCTAAACCTTTTTGCGTGTTATGCTTTGAAAGCTGGACCCAAACGCATGGCAGAATTACAAGAACAAAGGCTTTTACTCACAAACACGAATACGACACGGTACGGTACAGTACGATACGATACGATACGATACGATACGATACGATACGATACGATACAGGCAGGGATGCAAACACTACAGCATGAACATTAGACATGAACAATAATCAACAGGGGACTGCTGAAACGATGGGAACTAGTTCAGGTGAGGGGCAGAGCAAGGAACAGGGACACATGGCAAGGATAAACAAAGAGTACATCAAGCACAGGACCAGGAAGTAAACAACGGGCTGACAGGAAGTGATATAGAGGAAGCAGGAAGTAACAGAGGGAGTGGAGGATGTTGCGTTGTGTCAAACCACATGAATGCAGACAAATGTCTTTCACACGACACAAAGCCTCTATTCGCTAAAAACCTTCCCTACGATGTGCTATAATTCAATCGGGGGAAAAAAAAAAAAATCTGTTTAGCGTCCTGACCCTTGACTTTTTTGTGTCAACTGTCAAATCACATGAACATGGACAAATGTCACATGACAGAAAGTCCCCCCCTTATTTTTTTTCCCCAAGAAGCACATTTTTATAAGATAATGGGATGTATTTTTGTATGTCTCAGAAAGATGTCATATCCCCTGTACCTGTATGACTATATCACAATTCATCCCAAAATTGGTCGGTTTAGGGATAAATGGAGTTTCTGAATGTGTCAAATATCCAGTGTATGTCAAATAAAAAACCAAGTAACCACAGTATTTGTTTCATGTTGATGGTGATACATTGTTTTGTCTTTGAAGGTTTGATGTGAAGCAACCTTTAGTTTCTGATGTTGATGACCTGATCTTAGCTCTGGGACAAGGAAAGGTGACAAATGAACTCAGGTATAATATTGCAAGGCATTATAATGTTATCATATGAGGCTTTACAACTTGAAGTACAAGCATTAAAAAGCATTTCCATACAAGGGAAACATGGCCTACCATTTTACTTTACTTTTTATGAACCCAGTGTTCATTAAACATTATTAATACATGCATAAAGGGTTATAGTGCATTCATAAAGCCTTATAACTAATGACATTAGTATTCATAACTTTACATTCTCATGACTGTACTCATTAGGCATTACAATGCAATCATATAAACTATATGCATATATAATGCAAATATAAGCCTTTACAACTTGAAAGTCTTTTCTGTAATGGTGCCTTATTGATTTTCATTAGTAATCATGTGTTCATCTCACTTTATGAGTATGCATTGAGAAGGGTCACTGAGTGCTGTACGTGGGAAAAAGAATGAGAAAATTTTATACAACATAGGCCAAATAGCAAATCTAACACAGAAATAGAAACTCACTTTCAGTTTCATTTTCCAATGCCCCATTCAGTCAACATTAGCTGCTAGTTCACTATTCGGTCTATGTTGTTTCAAATTTTGTGGTTCTTTTTTCAACAGGCAGCTCTCAGTGACCTTGAACAACAGGTTTAATGATTGATTCAGACCAGATTTCTCCTTTAAAGGGGGATAAAGAGACAATGATGCTTGTTGGGTGCAGGCCTATATTTGGGTATATCATAAGGATGATTTTTTTTTCAAACTGACAGATCCTAATTTTGTGTAGTTCTTGCCTATAAGTCCCTGTAGTGCCTTATGATGTCTGATTATTATACTGTTCTGTAGGATGTCAGAAGATGACAAGATACCCTTAGAAAAGGACATCCTCTGTCTGTTGGTGTCTGTCACCAAAAATGCCAAGGACCTCAGGTGAAGTTTTTCCTGTAATCTTTGTCTGAAAATAGTCTTCTTGGTGACTCTCATCAAACACACTGAGAAACTGTGTTGGCGTCAACCATGAATGGGAGTGATCCAATGAATAACCAACTGATCATCTTGAGGGATGGTCTAGTTTTTAACTTAGTCACCCAAATTTGCATAAAGTTGAGTAGCTTTTAACTTATGTATTTGCTCTAGTCACGCAAATTTTGTTGCTTGCCTCTTTTGTCCCTTTAGTTGCTCTTGTCAGTAGAGAGTGAGTTACTTTCGACGATTTTAGCTTTAGTAGCACTTGGTGTGTACGCACACTTCCTCTCAAATTCCATTGAGAAGGTAATGCAACACAGTCTCTAAATTGTTATGGTGTTTTATTCAGTCTGTTTTCATCATCAAATACTGAGACAATGTCTGTTCTGTGTACATCTAAGTCTGACCCTAGGTTGGGGTCCAGACACTGAAGACTCAGATTTGTCACTTGCCTTGCGCCTTACGCTACCAAGCATGGACATCATCAACTTTAACAACTTCAAAGAATACTTGCAAAAATGTCCTACTCTTAAAGAAAAGTAAGCTGTCTGTTTATGTGCTTGTCTAACTGACTGATTTGTGTATTGTATATTATAAAATATTCAGCTGCAGGCATTTTGTTTATGTATTCAGCTGCATGCATTTTTTGTTTGTTTAAGTCATACTGCAGATGATGAACATGTGGAAGCCCTGTTCTCCTCTCTGCATTCTGTGACTGATATGAAGGAGCTGAGGGAGAGAGTGAGATACTTGACTCTGGGTCAGACTCTTGGAAGACTTTCTCTCCACACTTTTCCTAATTTAAAGAGAGTAACGTACGTTTTCTAAATTTGTCTGTTCTTTATCATAGTTGCAATTAGCAATCAATTAGCAATTTAAATGTTTGGAACTACGTACAGTAGTTGCAACACAATGTATTCTCCAAACCATTGTTCAGACTATGGTGGTGTAACGTAAATAGTATGACGCTGGTGCTGGTGTGAGTGACGCAGTGGGCAGGTAAGGAGGGTTAAATCTCCTACAAACGAAAGAGGGTTGAGTGATGGCTGTCAATCAATCCTTTGGGTTCCTCCCGAACTATGTTTGACAGACAACATTCTTCACATTCTGTTGCTGCTTCTAGGTAAGTTTAGACTTAACCAAAAGGTGCACAGGTACACAAGTATTTTCCCAAGTCAACGGTTCAGACAGATGCTTGCAAACTTAGTAACTGAATGCAGTTCAAATGCAAAACCCTTTAAGTCTATTTGCAGTGAATTTACAGAAATATATTTGCATAATCTTGATAAACTTTATAATCAGTTCACCTCCAGTTGGATTTGTTTTTACTTGATAATAATATTTAAATTTTTTTTTGCAGATTTCTGAAAATAGACTTAGAAGGTTTTTCATCTGAACTCAGGTTGCTGGTGGTTGATATTTTCCACTTCTAAAGACCATATGTCTAACTGCTACAAATTATGCAACATTATAAGAACAATGCTCCTCAACAATGAAATTGTGAAGAATTTTGGGATTTCATAATCTCAATCAAATATTCAGAGAACCCAGAGGACCAGCCCATTTGCACATATTACTATTGCATGGCTCTATAGTACAAATTAGTCTAGGTAAAATGGCCTGCCTTCATTGCTGACAGAAAGTAACAGGTAAATATTTAAATTTACTTTCCTGCTCTGTAAAATGTTGTCTACTTACATGCATCAAGAACAGTCAAGTGACGTGACACACTATATCATTTCATTTCTTAGGGCCATAATTTAAATGGTGGGCAAAGTGCAAAGTTAATCTAATTTATTGATGTTACACAATCTATTTCCAGTTCTCATTACCATTCAACTAGTTGTTAATCACAATAGGTCCACACCTCGGAGCAGCGGTTTCGTCTGACAACCCAGATTCAATTCCAGAGGCCCACGCTGTAATTTAGAATAAAAGTGTCTTACACTAAATACGCTAAATATCAGTCAACTTTACTTTCTACTTTTACTATACCTCCTCGCCTGTAATATAAGGTGTCCCTCAGGGCTCATTACCTGGGCCACTTCTCTTGTTCCTCTATTTCCCACCCCTTGGACAAATCATCCATAGATATAGTCTCCTTTTAGCCTGATCATCAACCACGTTCACATTTTTTCACTTTGTAAAGTGTCTGAAACTTATCCATTGGCATAACGTGCGTTTTTTTTTTGTCCTGCAATTTGACATATTGAAAAATTAAAACATAAAGCGTGAGAATAAAATCATCAAGGACCTACACCATCTCAGTCACAATTTCAAAGGCTGCTTCTTTTGAGGTCAAAACTTAGTGACCAAGAAGCACATTGGCAAACAATAGCTTAATTTCAGCACAAGATACTAATTATTCGGTCACTTTGTACTTTGCCTGACAATTAAATCATAATTGTTATTTTTAAATCAAAATATGGATTTCTAATCACTATATTTACTGATTCAATGATGTTTTTATTATTTGCAGTCAATGCAATTTTTCCTTACTGTGAGCACAAAGATTGAAAGGATGCCTATTTACTCGATTTTATCTGTGCTTTTCAGGATGGACACTGTAATCACTTACGGATCAAAAATAACAGTTAACTTCGTCTCAATTCGTCTGTCAGCCTCTTTAGACATGACCAGATATAACCTCACTGACTTCATCCTGACATTTGATGCATACCTGATGGAATATTCAAGGATGAAGTAGGCTTTGCAAAAGCTTGCTTTTCTCTGTATGTTGGTTATGTAATGGTGATGTTTTCTAGATGCCTCATAACATGTTTTCCATATTTTAGCCATGCTGATAGCGATGATGTGGAAGCTCCTCTCTCCTCCCTGTGCTCTGCGCCTGGGCTGAAGACGGTAGAGGTGGAGGTGTATTCTACGACTCTGAGTTTGGCTGCTGGAAGCTTCTGCCTGCTCCAAACACACCCCAGTGTACAGACAGTTAAGTAAGTAGCTGATTGGTTTTTATTCCAACTTTCAGATGCAGCCCAACTGCTCTGGCTCCATAACATTTATTTGTTGTATGAAATGTTCTGAGGCATGACTGCAAACCTGAATGGTACCTGCTCCCCTTTTGGTAGAAACTGGCTAATTAATCTTCAAAATGATAAAAATGCAGTCCAGTGAGGCTTTTAGTATACAAATGTCGTTTCTGACTGGGTCATGTTATACAAAGCATAATTAGAGCCGACAGTGCCAATGACACATGTAATGACAATTCAATGGACAAGAAACTGTTGTTTTTACCCAAACATCTCAAAATAAATATTGTAGCAAAAAAAAAAAAAAAATCTACCATTTTAGTCAAAGAATAAGAGAACATAATGCAAGATGGCTCTGGTATGGCTCTGTTCAAGGGACCTTCCTGCCCTTCTGAGAGTTGTCGGAAGGAATGAAAATGACCGACAATGTGAAACTGCAGCCAACGCTAACTGATTTGGGCAAAGAATTTTTGTTTTCTTATGCCGTCATCTGTGTGTTAGCTGAGTTTTCAACTTCGGTCTTTGTTTTACCAAATGCTGTCATTCTTATACCCACCAGCAGCACTAGGCAGCCTGAGACTGACTGGCTGATTGACTTTTTGTTGTCTTAAGCTTTAAAATACTTCAGCACATACCATATAAATGTAAACTACAGAAGCATAAATTTGTTCATTCATAACTGTATCATTTACAGGGTTGTGGAGTCCAACATGCTGTTCTCTGTAGATGATAACAAAAGTGACCTCTGCTCATCTCTGTGTATAACTAAAGATACCAGCCCCCTTTGGTAAGGATCCATGTGTAAACCAACTCCATTAGAGGATTCTAATGGCTCATACAAATTAGATGACTTCTATAGTCACAGTCTTGTCATATTAACATCATGTTCTGCTCTAATTTGGTGATTTTCTTGATCACTCAAATCACTCATTAACCAAAGCCTTCCTAAGAATTTTCTTTAAAGGCACACCAGGCAACGCTGTTAGATTAATTTACCAGCTTTGTAGTCACTTTGGTGATTAAATGGCTCATTACAGGTAGTGTTGCTTTTGTCAACGAAAATTATGACTAAATATCATCATTAACAAACCTTTATGACAAGAAAGAAATGAGACGAAACACAAAGTAAATGCTGGTCATGTGATGATAACTATAATTAAATATATAATGTAATTTTTTGACAAATAAAAATTAGATTAAATGTGTTTTTTTTGTTGACTAAAATGAGACAAAACATTATTTCCTCTCGTTTAAGTATTATTCATTTGCAGTATTTCTGTTTCCTGTGTCTCACATCAGGGGGGTATTCCCAAAAAGCAGGTTTATTGGCTTAACTGGGTATGGCAACCCAAAATAAGCGGTAAACCTGGGTTTTCAGGTCTTTCCTTTTTAGATTGGCCGCAATATAGACAATGAAGCCTAAAAAAACAATAATTACAAGGTGAATGAGGGCTCTCTTGGTCGCCTCTCATGTAGATTCAGCGGCTACTACACTTGCAGGCAAGGCAGTGTTAATCAAAACTGAAACTGAATGAAACTGAAATCATGTTTATTGTCTTGACAGTCAGTGTAACGCTATGAAAATAATCATCGCTGGTTCCTATTCTTTGGTTTGCGAACAAATTCACATGAATTTGGAGAATGTACAATGTTGTTGCTCTTTTTGTCAAAAAATCAACGACTGCAGGGGGACAAAAATCAATCTTGCCTGGTATGCCTTTTAATCTTGTAATATTTTCAACTGTAGAATTAATGAAAAAATACAACATTCAATTGTTTTGCGCAAATACCAGGTTAAGCATTGGTGAATGCAAAATCTTGAAAACTGTGTAAGTTTCACACACACAGTTATGCCCTGAATGGAGTGGTGCCATAAGAGGTGTCAGCCTGCTCATTGACTGATTGACCAATTTGGGATTCTCTGTCTTGCTCAAAGGACACGTCGACAGGGTCAGGTGGAGCCAGGCTAAAACATGCAATCCTTTAGGTTGCTGAATGACTCCTCTACCTCCTGCCACCATGACGCAAGCATCAGAGACCTCAAAGTCGTCTCTAAAATCTTCTAGTGTGAACGATACTTTCATGTTGGCGTACTTTCTATGTCAGCTGTTCATGAAATTTCACATTATGTGATTTACATACTGTAACTGGCAGCCCTATTCTATGTAATCTTTAACATAATTATGTTTGTCAGTTACTAATGCATTACATCACACCTTTTTATTTATTCAGTCTGCGCATTGAAATTGCTGCAGGAAAGCTGGAAGCTATGGTCTCATTTATTTCCCTCTCCCTGTCACAATCCTCTGTGAAGACCTTTGACCTTAAGGACCTACTCTTGAAATTCGGTCTTTAAGACACTCAAATGATCGGTGAGGACCCAAAAGCATTTCAATAAATTCATACAATAGTAGTAGCTGTACAAAGCATGTTTTCCAGGAAACTGGTAGCTCAAACATATATGCAGGAAGGTCCTTACTGAATATGTGATGATATAGATTTGGGTTAGAGGTGTTGCTTGTTTATTAAAGGGGACAAAGACAGTCTAGAGTACTTAGAGTTGAAATCACATACTTGGGTTGCAGGTAATGAATGTGTCATTGTTGTGGTGTTTTAACAGGCACTTCATAGCCTACCCGTGTCGTTGACAAATTATTGAATGCATGGCAGTGTTTGGAGGTGTACTTGGCAATAGATTTGTATAGACTTTTCTTCAACATTTTATATGTTGTCTGTGTACATTTTGCAAACTAAATATTGGTTACATGTTACATTGGTTACATTTGTTACATATGCAGAAACAGTCCACATCTTGATGAGCACAATGATATCTTGATATCTTCCCTGCACTCTCTGCCTTGTCTGAGGGAGGTGCATCTGAAGGTGGACTGCCTTAACATCAGCTGGGCAAAGAGGATTCTCTCCCTTATTCAGTCCTGTCCCACTCTTCAGAAACTAGAGTAAGACTTGTGTCATTGTATGTACTGTATGTTTCTGTTCATGTTGTGTGATTGTGGGTTATAAATGTGACTTCTGAAGGCCAGGTAAGGTACTGACAGTAAATCAGCAAACATTAGAAACAGTGCCATAGAACTCTGATAAAATTATATCAACAAAGACTCCTAATCCTGGTGTACTTAAACAGTAAAGAGACAAATATTGCATGTATATAATATGATATTTATAGTGTGCATAAAACACACCAATGAAGTGATCCTATCAAGCAGTAATGAAAATAAGAGTGTGGGGTGGAGGAGGAGTATGCCCAAGTGGATGTAGAGGTCAAGACTGAATGCTGATTTAATGCTTTTTATTTTAGCTTCCAGCAGGTACAAGACCTGACTTAAGACAAAACAAACAAACAAACAAAAAAGAAACAAACAAAACACTGTTTGAAAGGAAAATAAACTCTGGGACAAGGCCCAAAAGTTTCTAGGCACAACTAGTTTTCTGTCACACATAACATGTCCTCTCAGATCAGAGGCATCTCTCTCACTGAACCCCAGAGACACCCTATATAATTCAATTCTCAACCATTTCACAGAAACAAGTTAATTATCTCTCACAGAGCATATTTCACCCAAATGCATACATAGGCAAAACACATTACTTTAAAACATTAATGTGTTAACCCAATAAACACCACAAGATGCCTCATTAAAGAATAAAGCAACAACGCTCTGATCACCCCTGCGCCAATGAGAGCTCCCCAACTGGAGCGCAAACTGAGAGCAGAAATGACCTTCATGACCTAAATCCCTAAACACACCTGGAAGACACAGGTCAGAAATTAGTAAGTACCTTTGATGCATCTTAAATTTCAGCTGATCTTTACAGACAAGTAAGTGTTCTGATGTTTATTCAGCGTCATGCATCATTCTTTGATCTGGTTAACCATATGATACAAATGTTATATTTTACATCATGATTCCACATCACATCAACTCATCAACGCCAACAATACAGCACTTTCACAATCATCATGGCATAATAGGCATATAAAACTCTGAATCCAAAATTTAGTCCTTTGTTCACAACTAGCGGGAAAGTGCTATTCCCCGTGACAGACGTAGCACGCATTAGAACTCTGCTGCTGAGGACTCAGTGAGGATGGAGCAAAAAAAACAGACTTTAAATACTCTGAGATAATTGGCAAAACTAATCACATGACAAGCTAACAGAGAACAGGTGAGATTGATAAATGAGCAGCAACGAATGGGCAAAAAAAAAATAGCCACAGAAAAAATAATCAGTAATGACGACCTCTAGTGGTCAACACCAAAAAGTTCAACATTGTGACAAATAATAATGATAATCGTCATCATCATCGTCATAATACATTTTAATGTGCCTTTTAAGTTACCCAAGGACACTGTGCAGTAACCTAATAAATTATAAAAAAAATGTAGAGATAACATTTAAGGACATAGGACACTTGTTAAAAGATACAAAAGTGACAAAAATGACAGCAGACAAAATCAACCATGAAATATAATGAAGTAGAATCTCACAAGAAAGTCAAGACTAGGGTGAAAAGGCCAGGGTGGACAAATGAGTTTTTATCTTAGATTTGAAAGGGGAGACTGAAGTGCATTGCGCAGTGCAAGTGGGAGGGTGTTCCAGAGTTTAGGGACAGCCACACTAAATGCCCTGTCATTCAATGAAGATGAGCAGAGGGGGTGGCTGGGAGGGGTGCAGGTGGGTTGCTATGGGGTTAGGAGATTCATGACATAGGTGGGTGCTAGATTATTCTGGGCTTTGTAAATGAGCAGAAGGATTTTGAATTGGATTGTAGGCTATACTGTACATGGAGCCAGTGTAGCTGAAGAAGAATGGGAGTGATATGTTGCCATGGTCTTCTACAGGTGATGATGCTAAGTTAAAGTTTAAAATACAGGCATTTTACTACATGTGAAGCTACTGTTTTTTACTTCAAAAAAGGCCTGTAAATAAACAAAATGATCCAACCTTCTATTCTATTAGTGACCTCACTACCAGGTCTCCACAAAAGACATACAATAGTAACTTGTGCTTTTACATAGGTGAAAAGTGTTTAAAACAATATTTTTTGGCTGTTTTTTCTACATTCCATGCCTACGAGTTGTCAAATGGGAGAATAGTTTGTGCATGTGTGCTTTGCTTTATCAGGCCCCCCCAAAAATACCTGATTTCCCTAATGGTTACAAAACCTTGGGGCAATATACAGGTATGTCTTATGATGCGTAAAACATTTTACACTATAGTTTTTCTAGTATACCATGATTTCGAATCTGATTTTACTAGGCTATTTAAATTTACCATAATGTGCACATGTGAGTGATAGAAGACATTTTTTTTTTAATTATGGCATCTCTCATGCAACAAATGTATTACATTTGGTGGATTATTGCAAAGAACTGATAGAACTTAGATGGCCTATATCAGAGGTGTAAAACTCATTTTTATGATGGGCCACATGAGTAATATGTTTTTCCTCTGAGGGCTGCCATACCTTCTCTACATGCGTGAACTAACTGTTGGGTGAAAACAAAACACATTTCCTTGAGTTTCTGAACATCACCAGCACAGTCCTAATGGGTTTATGCTCTGTGTTCTGATTTCCTCACCACTTAGTTTTGTCTTCCTTTCCTGTCAGTAAGCAGTTTCATGATGCATCTTATAGTTGACTTCAGTTGTATGCTGTGCATAAAGAGCTGCTGATTTTGCATTGCAGAAATGCAATAATTATTTTTGTAAAAACATTTTTGGGCTGTGGTAGCATAGCGGTTAAGGAACTTGGCTAGCGTGCTAGTAGCCTGGAAAGTTGTGGGTTCCTATCTCAGCTGTCACCATTGTACCCTTGTACAAAGCAAAGCACTTAACCCTAAATTGCTCAAGGTGAGACTGGCCCTGAACAACTGATAGTTGATCAAATGTAAGTCGCTTTGGATAAAAGCGTCTGCTAAGTGCATGAATATATAAAACTATTTTCCAGCAGGCTACATAGCTACGACTGTTCAAGCTTCAAGCTTTTTGAGTTGGGCCGCATGAAATGATGAGAAGGGCCGTATGTTTGACACTCATGGCCTTGATGGAAGATTTGCTGCTGTGAGCTGATGCTCTGGAAATGTGACTTATGGGAAAGCTACCACACTACATGGCTAAAAAAAATAACTAAGCTAATGAAAAGCGATCAGATTCAGAAAATACCTGAGCTAGACCCACCCAACTCCAAAATGTAGTTAAGCTATTAGCTTTGTTACTTGCAGTGAAGCTACTGTCTGCATGTAACTTGATAATTATATAGCTACAGCAGCTTAAATCAAGAACAGCAACACTTTATTCCTCTCAATAGCTAGAAGTTAATCACCAATTTCTGCACCTTGTATAACATGTTTATGAATCGAAACACATTTTCTGACAAAGTCCTCATAGTGAAGTTGTTAGCTATATACAGTATATGGGGGAGGGGGGCTTTTATATTCTCACCTGTGTAGAAATATTTAGAGCAACAGAAGTCATGACTTTTGATTTTGACTTTAAATTAGAAAAAAGATTTCACCTAACAAATTATAATTATTTGATTGTGAAACCAAATCACAATAGCTAGCAACATAACGTGTGTGTGTGTGTGTGTGTGTGTGTGTGTGTGTGTGTGTGTGTGTACATTTGAATGAGTTTGTTCTTTTGACCATTTTATCCTTAACATCTGTCCTGCATTTAGTTTCTCGATCACCTTTGGACTGGCAATGGATTTATCTTCACAGAGGGCTTCTTAAAACAGGAAGCCATCCATCTACTGCAGACATCACAGATACATCCAGACTGCACTGTCATACTTAAAGGGTTAGTCCATCCCATGATCTGAAAAGGCAGACCAGAGATGATAATAATAATAATAATAATAATAATAATAATAATAATAATAATAATTGTTGTTGTTGTTATAATGTTGCTGTGACAATGGCGAGATTCTAAATGCCTTAGATGTTGAGTGCTGTTATCAGCATTATTCAGTGATATAATGTTACAGTATCAATTTAACACATTTAAAACCAACTTAGCATTTATGAAACACAGTATGGTTTATGAAGAGTGATGAGATGATTGTGCATTCTCACAAAGGAGGCTGTGCCGCAGAACCCCAAGTCAGTGCTCTGGGGCCAAGGACTGGCACCTGAGCTGCAACCAGCAGATGGTCTTTACACTTAAGGGAAGGACAAGGGAATGAGACAGTGGATTACGTCATGTGATATCATGTATTCAGTACATTTACGTGCACTAAGAGAAAATCAGATTTTTTTTTTGCCTTAGTCTGGAGATCAAACTTTATTCAGACTTTAGATTCTATTGTGTACGCCACCAGATTTCTTATTACATGATATATTAGGTTTAGGATATTACACAGGGAGATGGACATGTTTAAGCATATGCTGCAAGCCTTCTTTCTGCCTAATATAGATTTTAAAACAACTCTGTGGCAAGACTGTCTGAAAAGTTATGGCCATGTGGAAAATGGCCTATAATTATGGTGTCAAGCATGATTATTTACCCATATGTTAATGTAGGCTAATAGAATCCAAATTATCAGTGACTGAGCCAAAGGTGAATTCTGATGTGTGGATGTTTTGGTTTGACACACTGATTTAATTCAAAGGGAAATGTGATCCTATCAAGGTGACGCGTACAGCAATACATTAATATTGAAGCAGAATGGCAGTTAGTAGCAAGAGCAGAGGAGTACGTCTATGTCGCTTTCTCTTTCTCTCTCTCTCCTGTTCCGACAGATTTGCCCTGAGGTTGTAATGCCTGGTGATGGCCAGTGGGGGGCAGCATGTATCTGATCTGATTTGATGTAGTTTCGTTCTCACTCCTAAATTGGCTCCTTGTCTTTGACACACGCTTGTGTTGGAAATCTATTGGTCCTTCACACCAATCGGAATCAGGACGTGCTGGACCTTCAAACTCTTGAGAAAGTTGATGGGACTGGATGTATTGCAGATGTCTGTCCCAAGGGCTCAGTGGACATGGCTAGGGTCAGGGCTACAGCCAGGCATACACATGTGTGAAAACAATCACTCGTACAGGATCTTATGAGTGTTGAAGAACATCATCAAGAACTGTGTCACATAAGACCAGTAAGATTTGATGAGGTACAGCCATCCACAATACTGTTGACAAAAGGGTTTCAACATGTACTGGTCTTATCCTATTGTTTTTGTGAATCATATTTTGGTCATTCTGCTGTGTTTTGAACAATTTGAGAATGTTTCAGTTCAGTCAAAATGTAGTATTTCTAAGAAGGACAAAAATCGGTGTAACACTTTGCATTAACTGATCTGATTTCTACATGTCATATGTATCTCCTCCAGATGAATTCTCTCTCACTCCGTATTTGTCTTACTCCTAAAATATCTGTTGTGAAGATGTGACAGTAGAAGATGTGTGAGAAAATATGGAAACATTTTCCTTCGCCTGCACAGGCAAGCATAATTCCATAAAGTAACGTTTTTTTAAAAAGCCAGTTGATTCTGTAAGAAGTGGGAAGAGTGTCTGTAATGCATGGTTTTATCATTTGTTTCAACTGATGTAAATCTCTCCATCTTTGTGTGCCTCGATAGAATGCAAGAAAGACTGAAAAAAATCTCATTTAAAAAGCAAACAACAAAAAATAGTTAATACATGACCATAAAGACATCCATTTAAGCCTAAATCATTTTAGTGAGCTACACAAATCTTCCGAGTGCTATTACAGTCTTTGAGAAAGAAGGCCTGCAAAATAACTTTAACAACTTTTTCCTTCATTCAGTGTCTTTCTGGCATGTCCACCTCATGATTTTGTTTGTTTTATCTGAATACATATCAAAGTCAAAGTCAGCTTTATTGTCAATTCTTCACATGTACAAGACATACGAGAAATCGAAATTACGTTTCTTACTATCCCATGCTTAACAAAGACAGACATTGAACATTGAACATTTAAGACAACTGAGTTATCGTTCACCATTAACTGTTCACCTGAGTTACCATTAACCGTTTCACAAACATTAAAGCGCCAGACAAGACAAAATGGAGTAGTGTAGGGTATTGGTGTTCTTATCTATGTCGTACCTAGGATGTTTATATCCTGTGTTGCCTCCCTATGCCCAGTAGGGTCTTGCACAGAATGCACAGAATAAGACACTACAGATGTTACAGGACCCAAAATGAGGCCTGCACCGTATACTCAAACACACACACATACAAGCACACACAAATGCAACACACATACACACCCACCAACTTCCTTCCTTCCTTCCTTCCTTCCCACCAACCTTTCTCTTACTGTTCTTAAATGTAAGGCAGACATCTAAGCTCCCAGAGAGAATATGTTTTTACACCAAATGTGAAGATAACATAAAAAATAATCCATGAAAGGTAATATACATATAATATTGTACAGCTCAGTGTGTGTATTTCCAATTTCCTAGTAAAGGCATGTGGTAACGAGGAATATTTAGAGGATTTAGGTGTGAAATTGCATCATGAAATAGCCAACCTCTGCCAACTCCCCATTCCCATGTAAAGCAGTGGGAAGCACTCGGTGTCTGTGATGGCCGTCTGCAATAACAACTTGCATGGAGTAATCTTTCCTCACTTCTATTCCCTTGGCAACAGACCAATTATATGGCTGTGCTGTAAGCTTTTCCCTGAGTTTGTTTTTAAAACACTGACCTCAAATCAAGGAGCTGTCAATCACATTCATGTTGCACTTGCGTGGACTGTTTATGTGAAACTCCAGAGAACAGTCCATCTGGTCAGAAATGAGAGGGGTATGGTTTAATGGTTCGTTTTTTTTGGGTTCATTCATTCTTCAACTTTTGGAAGTAAGATCAAATACCAGAAAGGGTGCCAGTTTGATTATTCCAATGAAAGAAAACTAACCGGTGCAAACGAAAGGCAAAAGCGATCATTCTGGCCCAGGGTGAACTTCACGTCTTCACGTATTGTGTCATTAATCTTTCTTGCTCCACTCTACAATCTTTGGTAAACACCAGGCGGGCTATGTGGGAGGGAAATACGCCACTGACTGAGCCCTTGCCTTGTCACTTCCTAGAAAAATGACATTTTCTGTTCTGTCCATGATCTGTTCCCCAGTCTTTGAACGATTTGAAACACCATTGTTGCAGTTCGGTCGGTCCCTATGGGTGTGATGTATAAAACTTTTACTACTGTCATCTGCAAATGGAGGAAGCTGTGTTTGAAATTGGAAGGAAGTTAATGGCGACCTGCTTTTTCACTAAGAAGCGCCATTCGCTTTCAATCGAGAGCAGCCTATCAGCGTAATGGTGAGATTGATAGAAAGCAAATATCATGTAAGCCTAATAGTTAAAATGTAGGCTAATAGCCTAGTCGCTGTTGTAACTTGTGGTTATTGATCCAAGCGCAACTTTCTTGCAACCTATTTGCTTTTCCAGGTGAATAGACATCGCTAGATTGTAGGCTACAATGTGTGTAAAATATGTAATGTGACATGTTTAATAAAAGTGTAGGCTATTTGATATGAACTTACAGCAGAGTTAGAAGTCTCCAGCGTGGGGAAAGCGTCAAAAATTTAACATAGAGCAGGTTGTTCTATAAGTGCTTGGTGCTGTAATCACATAGAATCTTTACCAAACTTGGGACATTTAATCACCACAAAGGCCAGGTGGAACTGTGTTCATGGAACTGTGTCTGAATAAACTGAAGCTTGAAAAGATAGTCAAGAATCTCATAAGTCACTTGTAGACCTCAATGCTACAGAGCGTGCCTGTGCACTGCATAAAAGGGGATTGGTGTCCTCTTTTAACTGCTTAAAGCATGCCCTTGTGACAACTTTTGAAACTGACTTAGTTTAACCAGTAAATCTGTGACAGTATGTGGAGTAGCCTGACTAAATAATACCCAGGGTCAAAAGGTGGCAGCCTGTCTCCCACTTTTTCTGCTACAGTGTTGTAGGCTATATTTAGATATGTATATTATATATTTAGATGTAAATTTAGAATTGTTATGTACACTACCTACCCTGGCACAGATCTCGCCACACTTCATTAATGTCAACACTCCTGTTATATCACATCTAAAGACTATGCTATTTGAAAATATATCATTTAGACTGGCCGTCACCTGTTATTAGGATTCTTTTAATGGTACAGGTGAAAATGTTCTAGCCATACACTTGGTTCACCTGTTACCATTGCGCATGTACAACAAAGTATGGCGGGGGGTGGGACATGTCACAACTCATGTTACATCACATCTAGAAGGTATACTTTACAACAGTGGTTCTCAAAGTTTTTTGAACAAATGCAAGTTTGTCCACATGACACCCCCTGCCACCCCCCAACCACACACACACACACACACACACACACACACACACCACTGCCACAACATGCACATAGAACACTTAATAGTAGTGATATGACTATTCAATATGTGCAATAGAGATGTGTTAGTCATACTGTAAACCAGTGAACAAAACATTACTGTGTGTTAACACCAAGAGTGCCAAAGCCTAACTTTATGGAAATTAGCTATGACACCTTTTGGCTGTAAATGAAATGGACACGCCATGAGTGATTAGAATGACATGAACGACATATATTTTAGCAGCAATTTTTTTTTTTTATGAGCGCCAAAAATGATTTTACAGTGTGAACACAGGTTACAAAACTAAATCAGAAAGATCAGTGTATTGTCCAAATCGTTTTGAAACATAGGCCTAATTTTGTAGACTACACATAGCAAGATGTCCTAACATTTTTAGATTGCAAATGTTCCCAAGTAGACCTGCATAATGAGCAGTCTGCCTAAACTATTTTTATTCGTATGAGTTATGGGTATAAAATGGGGCTTCTAGCACTTGCTGCCCTAAGCAAGTGTGTAACCTGTGTGGTGTGAGTGGTGGCACTGATTTATAAACAGGCCAACTCACAAAGAGTCCTGAACAATCTTTGTCTTTTATTTGAAATTTAATTGAAGTTTGCTTGCAGAGTTTTGAAACTTGTGATAACAAATTTATGATTATTTGTAGTTGAGCACCCCTTTTTTAGCAGGCCCTTTCTCAGTGTCCCCTAGCATTGTGTGAACACCCCCTGGGAGGCTGTATTGGCCCCATTTTGAAACACGGTTTCAAGGTGTAGTAGCTTTTATACTTCAATGGGGTCAGCCAGCGCCAGACTCAAACCTGCAACCCTCCGGTTGCCAACTGGCACCTGTGCCACCACTGCACCACAGTAATGTCTGTTATCATTTTGTATCTTTGTATAGACAACATATCCACTATTAGGCCTAAATGGAGTGTCCATCATCTGAATCAGTGGGTATCACCATATCAGCTAAGGGAAGCCAAGTGATTTCACCAGTGTTTTCCCAAGTTACTGTAACTGGGGATGTTAACATTTCAACTGCAGGTCAGTAAATATAGGCTATTATTAAATTCACACAGAATCAAACACACATGATGTAAACATTATGAATGTCTGAATGTCTTGTACTTTATATTTACATTATATTTATGCATTTAGCAGACACTTTTATCCAAAAGGGCTTACAAAAAGAGGATTAACATTCAAGCTACAACGCAATAAAAAACATTATTGAGAGTGCAACTTTCTAACAGGAAATTGGTAGGACGTGAAAGTGCAGTAGAGAGTGAGTGGGGGTGCATTGTAAGTGCATTCCAGGTAGTTAAAAGTTTTAATCCAAAAGATACTCTCAGAATAGCTGGGTCTTCAAGAATTCCTTGAAGGTGGAGAGGGTGTCTATTGCTCTGGTAGCGCTTGGACGGTCATTCCATCAACATAGAACAACAGATGAGACTAGTCTGGATTGACCTATGACAGGTGTTGGCAGTGCTAGACGATGGCCCTTGAGTGAACGAAGTGGCCGGGGGGGGGGGTGCGGCGGGTACATAAAGTTTTAAGAGTGTTTCAAGGTAGATGGCCCTGTAGGCCAAAATCAGGCCTTTGAGTTTAATGTGAGCAGCCAAGGGTAGCTAGTGGAGCTCAGTGAACAGAGGTGTGATATTCTCTTTTTGGCTGGTTGAAAACTAGACCTGCAGCTGCATTCTGGATCATCTGTAGCGGTCTCACAGCACAGGCTGGAAGGCCTGTTAGAAGGGCATTGCAGTATTCAAGGCCCAATGAGGTGGTATACATAGCAAAGAGAAGGGGCTCCTGAGCACTGAGCGTGTGGTGAGGTATTGTCGGACAGATGCTTGCCCTTGCCATGACATGTTGAACGATTGCCCAGTCAGCTAGGATTCAAACTAGGAGTGTGCTTTACCTTTGATACCCATGTTTGTCAGTTTGTTCAGTAGGATACGATGGTTGACCGTATCAAATCATGCTGATAGGTCAAGCAGGATGAGTACTGAGGATTGACCTGCCGTGCTGACTTCTTTTAAGGCTTCTGACATAAGTGCCGTATCAGTGGAATGACTACTTTTGATGCCAGATTGGTTGGAATCAGGGAGGTTGCGCTGAGAGAAAATGGTTCGTTTAACAGTTTTAGAGAGGAAAGGAAGAAGACAGGTCAGTAGTTCTCCACTTGAGTGGGAGTGAGGGAATGTTTTCTGAGCAGAGGTGTTGCCTGAGCTTGTTTGAAAGTGGTGGGAAATGTATCCATAGTTAGGGAAGCATTGACCACATGTATGGTTGCTGTCACAATGGTAGGAGCTATGGCCTCTAGACAAGTGGTTGGACTAGGGTCCAGTGGACAAGAAGTAGGACGGCTGCCTGTAAGAAGCTTAGACATCTCATCCTCTGAGAGAGAAGTGAATGAAGAAAAAGAAGTGGTAGGTTTAGAGAGGCTCAGAGGAAGAAGATGGGAAGAAGGTGAGACAGGGTCTGTGTGAGTGGGTTAGAGAGCCAGCTACTAATTGCTGCAACTTTGTCAGTAGAAAAAGCAGCAAATGCGTCAGCTATGAGGTTGGTTGCAGGAGGTGGAAATGGTAGGTTTAGTAGAGATTTGAAGGTGGAAAACAGTTTCCGGGTGTCATTAGCATTATGCATCTTGTCATGTGTTTGTTTTTTTTCAGTAGTGACACTGGATAAGAAAGATGATTGGAATGTCTTGAATTGTGTTAGATCAGAAGGATTGTTAGTTTTTTCTGCCATCTCCTCTCAGCAGCTCTGAGGTTAGTGCACATAGAGCGAAGAGAGTCATTCAGCTACAAGTGAGAGTGAGTGGATTGAGCAGGTCTGGAGGGCACAAGCGATCCAAGCAAGAGCTCAGTGTAGAGCAGAGTGATTCTGTACTCTGTCTTTGTAGGAATGTTGCAACTAATAAAAGTATGGAAAACTTACGGAAGAGCACAGACCTAACATTCAGTACTTTGACATATACTCTATTATATTGTCTTAATTAGGTTTCACCCAACAAGACAGACAAGTACAGGATCTTGGTAAGTCAATAGCCAGGTGCAATATGTTGATTCACAAAAATGGCTTGTATAGATTGAAATAATTTCAATGACATCTTTGTTCTTTCACAGAACTTTCAAAAGTCTCAAAAGAATACAAAAAATCTATTTATGACCTCTATGTGACTGTGGAAGAGTACAACTCCCTCCCTGGTCAGGATGTGCCTCTGGCAGATCGCTACACTGAGCTCCTGATCATTCAGAGACACAGGCTTCAGGACAAGAGAGAGGAGGAGCTCCGTTCCAAGGGTGAGATCTTTCAGCAGGTCTTCCAAAATAGGGCCAATGAGATACACAGCCACATCACTCTTGACCAGCTGTTCAAGCCCAATGACTGTGGGTCAGTACCAAGAGGAGTCATTCTCCAGGGTCACTCTGGTCACGGAAAGTCATTTACTTCCCAAAAAATCATGCATGACTGGGCAAGCGGACTCCTCTTCAACGACTTCACTTTTGTCTTTCACCTTAACTGCAAAGAACTCCGCAAAGAGCACAGTGTGGTAGACCATCTGAGTGGTGAGGTATTAACTGCAATGATTTTCAAAACACTCAAAGACTGTCCTGAGAAGGTACTCTTTCTTATAGATGGCTTTGATGAGCTCAGCTTCTCATCAGATGAAATTACCATAGTGGTTCCTAGTGACCCATCTATGTGTGCCCCAGTTAAGTTCACACTGAGTGCCCTCTTGAAAGGGGACACCCTACGTAATTGCTTCCTTCTGGTCACTACCAGGTCCACTGCTTCCGAGAAACTAGACAAGCAGCTCAAATCTCCAAAACGTTTCACAGAGATTCTGGGCTTTTCTGAGGATGGAGTGAGGGAGTACTTCCAAAGGTTTTTTGAAGACAGAATACTCTCTCAGAAGGTCTATGAGTGTGTGAGGTCAAATGAAAAGCTATTTACCTTCTGTTTTGTTCCTGTCATCTGCTGGATTGTGTGCACTGTTTTCAGAGAGCATTTCCAAGAATCAGTGGACACACAGGGACATTTTGAGACATCTAGCTCAATATTTGTGCATTTCATTAATACTCTGTTGAGGAACCACTGTGAAGGTTCAAGAATGCCTGAAGATGAGCTCACGCTCCTAAGGAGTCTTGGCCAGCTAGCAGAAAGAGGGATACAGAAACATCAGGTCCTCTTTGATGAAAGGACAGTGTCTGAGGTGCTTTCTGATTTCAATGTACATAATCCTTTCCTGTGCAAATACCTGATGAAGAAGGTGATCTATAGAGAAACCATGTATAGTTTCATGCACCTGAGCTTCCAGGAGTTCTTTGCTGCCCTAAACTACTTCCTGATTGATGATGAAAAAGAAGCATTTAGAAAACTACAGATGTTACTTCAGTCCACTGTCGATCAAATGGCGAGTGAAATGGATTGTTTTAGCCAATATGAAGAAAATTTCAATTATGTTGTTCAGTTCCTTTTTGGGATGTCAAACACTAAGGTGGATGCATTTGTAAAAACTTCCTCTCAGCTAGCCATAAAAGCCCAATTGAAAGAATGGCTATTAAATATAATTAAAATGGAGACTCTGCCTTTAGGCATGTTGATGTTTGTTATGCACTGCCTCTATGAGATGCATGAGAAGGAATTTGTTGTGCAAATCTTTAAAAGCCTGGGAGACATTGTGCTTAACATAAATCTGAAGAGGACAAACTGCTGGGTGCTGCTCTACTGTCTACAGTGCTGTGAGAGCATCGGGAAACTGATTCTGAAAGGCCTAACAGCAGAAAGCCTGAGAATGCTTGGGCCTGTACTACGCAAATGCAAAGATCTAGAGTGAGTAAAATTGAATAAATGTGAAATATGACAGTAGAGTTACATGGACAATCTTGACAGTTGTGTTACACCATCTACAGAAGATTTTACTTTTTTTTAGATTTTTATTTTGGACAAATGAATGAAACACAGAGCCCAATGTTAAAGTGAAACACCGGTATTGTTGTTGTAGGTTGTTTCCCTGCGTGGGCGCAACTCAAACGTGTCTCTGAAAGCAGGATTACGTTGATAGCTGGCTTTTTAAAATTTGACCACCTTTTGCTTTCGATTAGTGTGCTAGTGCCACTTGGCCGGACGCATCCAAATCACCATTTTAAAACACGCAGAAGGTTCGAGATGATGACAGAAGGCTCAACACTTTAGTCTTGCTATTAGCCCTACACATTAACTTGAGCGTTGAGAATATTGTGGGTGTACACAGAGCTTAGCAAAAACTAGGTAAAGTGCTCTGTTCACAAGCGTTTATACACACTGTGTACACATGTTCTCGGTGCTCGAGTTAATGTGTAGGAACTCTGATAATGCTCTGACCATCAAGAGTCATTTTATGTCGACTTTTTAGTATTTAAAAAAATTGTGATTTGGACGCGTCTGCCTGGCCAAGTGGCACTGGCCCACTTATTGGCCTTGATCTCATCTAGTCTTTGAGCCAGACCCCCAAATTTGGTCGGTATCACTGAAGGGCAGTAAGTCTCATCGTGTTTTGTGGCAAGATGTGCCACTCTAGAGTTAGAAAATTTGTGATAGCATTGCATTCAGGGTAGCTTTTTTTCTTTTATCAGCATGTGTATGTCTGTTATAAACCTGTGGAGAATTTTATTACAGGTAAATAAGGCGAAACAATTAACTAATAGATATCCCCATAAAACTTCCTCAGCTGATTTACTAAGCAATCTATTATTAAGTAATTTTCTCTACCTGCAGCAGTGCTTCTCCAATCACTTGCATGATAAATTGACCACTACTTATCCTCGACACTGCCCTTGCATTTTGGGGGTGTTAACCAGACCTGCCGTCTTTATCTATGTAGCAGCCTAACATTAGGCAACTCACCAAAAAGATAACAAAAATTGCATATTGCAAAACACATCTATAATCCAATGAAGGTTCTGCTCAAGTTGTTTATGAATATTTCAGGACTTTCAAAGCAATTTAAAAAAATTACGCCGTGATGAATGCAGCTTCTGATGTCACCTTCTAATTAACAGGCTGGAAGTACTTAGACTACAAAACATGTTTAGGCCACAAAAATGTTTTATATCTTTAGCTTCAAGCCTTGTCTGTGAGAATCGTCTAGTATTGTTTGCTATAACTATTCCTGCAGCAATAACAAGCCCAGTCACAGGTGCAAGTACTCTGTCTTTCATTTTGTGTGTATGTGTGTGTAAAGAATGAGTTTTGCTGCTACTTAAAGTTTAACAAACATTTATTTTGTTTTATATAGCCAATTACCATGCCGTTGATAAGCAAGTCTCATTTAAAGTAGCCTAATCCGACATCATGTTACACTAAATTCACCTACTTCAGAACTCCTTAAACAAACAGATGCAGAGTGTTTCTGAGGGTAAAAATTAGTCTGTGATTATGAATTTTATAATTTTCACTTGCAGTAGCTTTACATTGATGCTCTTACAGTCTGGGTTTCATAATCTTCAGAAATTGTAATTAGTTTATGGAAAGTTTATGGATGGGTCAGCTGTCAATGTGGATGTGCCTGGGTGCAAAGTTTGTTTCACCAAAGCTCTGTAACGTTAGGTTCATGCAAGAAATTTAAAATGAAAGACGCCTAAGTAGACCTAGGCCTAGGCACACACTAGTTTATTTTTTAACATCGTAAATAACAATTTTTGCCCTGATTTGTCTTGGCTTGGAAATAAATGCCCAGTTAGGAGAGTAGGGCAATAAAGGCTGAGTATGATATAATGGAAAGGATTAGATCGGTATCAGTTATCGAACAATATGCAAAACCCATGTATTGGATTCGGTATTGGAACTAGAAAAGGTCGGATCAGTGCATTCTTAGTATAAATATGTAAAGGCATAATATATCCAATAATTATCTGGCCTGAAGGGTAAACAAGTTAAACAGCCTAACCTATATATTCTCTGGAAGCCTACACCATGTAGATGTGATTTAGTGTGCACTAAGTCCCACATTCTTCCACATCAATGCATAGTCCTGGACAATGCATAGTCCTGTAGTGTTTGCACTATGTTGAAATGCATTGATTCTCAATGTACACCTATGGGACTTTGATAGGTAGTGCATCCCAAAATTGTCTATGTTACCGTTCAATTTCATATTCAGCATAGCCAGACTTTTCACAAAAATGTTTCTTTGGTTGGTAGAGGTGCACTGTAAGCCTCCTCAGCCCATGACCTAAAATGTCAGTGGATAATGGCTCATCCATATGTATTTACTAAGTATGTCAGAAACCTTACAATATAAAAATGTATTGTCTTAATGTAAATAATCAGCTGGGGAAGTTTTGGTTTTAGTTAAAATCTTATAATGGGAATAAAGAGGGTGATAACACACAAAAACTTATAGCAGTTGTTTACACTTTTTTGACGTTTCCATACCCCTCCAGTGTTTTATATCACAATGCTTCCCTTTAGCAAAGTCTTCATGTGATGCTGACTTTTGGAAAGGGCTCAGAAAGGGTGCAACTGAACCCTCACACACTTCAGATTTTTCAGACAGTGGGGACACCCCTAAAATCTCAGGAACAGCATGAGCGAGCATTAAAGTCTGTGAATCTGTAAGGGCTGGGCCATCAAAGGATTGTCTAAATATCTTTTTTTCTCATATCTATTCTTATGGTTGTTGTGAAGTATCGATATAGTGGAACTGGCAGATTCTGGTGTGTGTGATCTGATCTCAGTCCTGGAGAATGCAAAGAAGATACATGCACTGAGGTAAAATATTTAGTTATCGGTCAAATAGTCAATTTTTATAATCACATCCAACAATACACTTCTGTGTTTTTTTTTTCCATTTTAGGGTTTATGACATCTTGTCAGCAGAGCATGTTGAAGACATCCTGAAGACTCTACAAAAACAGATATATGTTGATTGTGTTGCACTCTTTGTGAAGATCATCAGTGCTGACATTATAGCCATGTCAGTAGATCTCATCCAATACAAAGAGGTCTCGGGGGCAGAGAATTTGTTTAGGTAATATGTAGGCTAAGTGTCAGAGTTGTAGCTCAAACTAGTCATTCCAGTCATAAGGTGTTAATACTGTCTAGTTCTTTCTGGCTGTGTGTTCTCTACTGAAGTAGAGTATGTATTACTCTGATTGGCAGCATTACTTCGTGTGATGGGAAAGGTCACTGCTCAGATCTCTTTTTTCAGAAACATGCTAACACCCTCAGGTGAGCATCTCTTTTTGATGTCATCTCACACACATAGTTTCCATAAATATGCCTTTGTTATATGTGCTTTATTGAACATAATGAATATTTCAATATCAATAGCGGTCATCTCTGATATTTGTTTTTAGGTTGGCAATAAATATTTCTCCAGTTATGGTTCCTGAAACGGTCATCTCAAGAATTTCTCTCACACTTGTGCATCACCCAAATACGGGTTATATTGACTTCAACGACTTCCTTGGGGAGGTTCACTTACTGAAAGGGTTAAGAGAGAAGTAAATACTTTTCTAAATACTTAATTGTCTAGGCAATGTTTCAACTTTAGCATCAATCACATAGATGTGTGTGTGTGTGTGTGTGTGTGTGTGTGTGTGTGTGTGTGTGTGTGTGTGTGTGTGTGTGTGGTGGTGGTTGTTATTGTTATAGACCAGAGAGTGAGAAGCATGTGGATGCTCTCTTCTCTACCCTACAAGCACTTCCTGGTCTGAGAGATGTTGAGTTGACGATGAACTGTCTGACTGAGCGCCGGGCTATGGGCATCTTCTCCCTTCTTGACACTTGCCCCAATATAGGAAAAATACAGTAAGCTCTCTCTCCCGTCTACCTGTCAATCAGTCCTGTAATTTGGGCATAAATGTGTGCTTGTGTCTTTGCTTTTAATGTTTAGGTATGTTTGAAATAATGAATGTATTATTAAAAGGTGTGAATTGGCAGTGATAATGTGAAGAGTGTTAATATGTAAGATAGAGAATTACCTGTAGATTTGCAGTTTGTGTATGTGTGTGTTTGTGTGTGTGTACAATAGACTATTTTGTACAAAAGGTATGCTTTCCAAATATGTTAAAGTCTGGTTGCTGAACAGACAGAGAGACAGAAATGTGAATTCAAAAGAATGCGGTCTGCATACCAGATGACTACCTATGTAGGTATTTTACTAGGAGTGAAAATGAAACCAGAAACTTGTTACCTACAGTATATTTTCTGGAACAGAAACATTTCAAAATTCAAACTTTAAAATACTGGTAACTGGTTAAGAGCGGATCTTTTTTTTTTCTTGAAATGTTTTGTTTACAACAAAATGGTGAGCTTCACTTTCTGTTGTTCACTCAGTGAATGGAGAGAACAGACAGAAGCTCACCAATAGCACCAGTAGGCAATCAGATGGTCTATGCAATCTCCTAGTCTCATTTATAACCATAGGCTAGGCAAACATTGTAGGCTACCAGTCATAAAAATATTTTAGACATGAATTTCATCTGATTTCAAACTGTACTAGGTTATGATGAATGTTGTTGGAAACAGCTAACATTAACATTAAGGCAACTGCCTAGATTTCTTTTGGAAAAGAAAAGAAAGAAAAAAAAATGCTAGTTTTCATTTTTGCCATTTCAGCATTTGTGTTTAGATGAGAAGACATTGCAGGAGCCCTATATTACGGCACCCTTTTAAAAACAGCATTTTTCATCAGACCAGGCAGCTATAAATCCAAATGCAACATGTGGAAATGATTCAATTTGTGCAGGATATAAAAAGACATAGGTTATATATCGAGATGCAGCTTGTATAAAGCAGAGCCCTAGTGGTGTCCTGTCAGTAATTCTAGCACATGGTGTATGTAAAGTGTGCAAAATACATTTTCAAAATAAACTGTAAAAGTGATGTGGATATGGTGAGGCTGAGTGTGTGATGAATATCGTGATCTAAACTGTTTACTGTGTCTAGTCAGTGTTGCTGTTCTCTTCTTGACAGTATTAATAAAGAACGTCTCGGGTATTGGGATTTGATCGGATTAAACGAAGACAGACATGTTAAAAGGTTAGGCTCTGTACTCTGTACTGTGGAAAATGATTTCAGCAAACAGGCAACCCCGAAACTCAGGTGAGCCTTTTCACTTTTTATTTGGACCTGATGCTAAATCTACCATTCACAATGTAGACCACAGGTTTTCCAAAAGTAAAACAGAAAGTTATAAATGAGTCTGTGACACATACAGGTTCTTAATTAGCGGTGAAGATGGGATGCCAGGTGCAAAACTCATTTTGGCACAAACTTCAGAACTTGCCATCAACTGTCAAGGATTTCTTCAGATGTTTCACGCATTATGTGTGTTAAGAGAAAAGTGAGTATGAGAAATTCTCAGCTATTACAAGTCTAGATGATGCTACCATCAAATGCTACCACAGATCACAAATCTGTGGTATGACTCCATGGTGTGTCCTGGACCAGGTGTACGACGTTGTGTTGTTACCTACATTTAGATTTACGTTTATTCATTTAGCCACTTACATTTCGTCAGCTAGCAACTTACATTTGTCAACTATCATTTACTTAGGGTTAAGGCTGCTAGCATGCTAGCCAGGTTCTTTAACCACTACACCACCACCACCTACCTGTGTGTTTTCTGTTATTGTAGCACCTCATGGTCTAATGAGCATGTAAACAACCTGATTTCCTCCTTGCGCCCCTTGCCTGGGCTAGTGGAGGTGGACCTTACAGTAGCATCCCTGACTGTGAGCTGTGCTGTTGAGGGTCTCGCCCTCATGCAAACCTGTCCCAGCCTGCAGAAACTATGGTATGAGCTGGCTGTCTGTAGACCTACAGATGTCTATTCATATGATATGTAGCTTTTGTTTGCATTGGGCATAAATCTTTTGAGGACTATTTACTTCTCTGATCAGCTTATTTAGTGTTTTGTGTCTGCAGGATTGCAGATTGCACTAAGTGTTATTCACGTTCTCACCTGTCTGTGACAAAGGATTCCATGAACAGGTAAGATTAAAGCAGCCCAAAACTGTTTTTTGTTTAATCCTCATGATGTGTAATATGGATGTTGCTCCAGACATATAGATGATTACTGTAATCATACAGCAAAATTCTGTATAATCCATCAATATAGGATCTTTATTGAAATGTGTTTGACAGTGAACATCTGAAAGGGGTCTGTACCCTATTTCTTGTATTTCCTCAGGCTGGATGCTAAAATCGTGTTTTCTGTGCATTTTGGAATCCCAATTAGTATCTCATTCTCTTCAGACATGGCCAGAATTGATTTAGGTAGACAAAGGTAACACATCCGTGTGTGTGTGTGTGTGTGTGTTTTTAATTGTGTGTGTGTTTTTAACAGTTGGCTTATGCTTGATGCCCTGTATGTGTTCTATGTTGTAGCTCTGCTGACCGTGATGTGGAGGCAAATACTCTGTTTTCTTCCCTTTGCTTCATGCTTCGCCTGAGGAGGGCTGAGCTCGAGGTGCGACTGCTGACTGTGAGCTGGGCTGTTAGGGGCCTCTCACTGATCGAAACCTGCCCAACCCTTCAGAATCTACAGTAAGAGCTGTCTTTCCTCATCAGGCTTACAAAATAGCTAAATGCGTGTAGGTGTTGTACCAGTACATCTGCGCTGCGTACTGAGCTGTATAGAGGACTGCTCCCCAATCAGCATGCTTTAATTGAGTAGCCAAGACAACACAGAATCAGGATTTGTTTATTGTGTGTGTATGTATGTATATATTTATTTATTTACATTTTGGAATAATCTGGGATCCCTAAACTGAAGAACATAGAAACAAAGAACATTAGAAATATTCAGCTTTACGCTTAGGTAGCACTTCTGGCAACCTGTTTGTGGCTTTAAATCTAGCTGACTTTATGCTGTGGTCGGCAGGATAAAGGAACGCCGTAGCTCATCATATCTGTCCGTTACAAAGGATGCCATCAGCCTCAGGTGAGTTGATGAACCCATCATTGAAGTTGAGACACAGTGCTCAACACTGTCGATTGTCTGTTTAAAATGGTACCATTTGCACGTGTGCCAATAGGCCCGCTCCTAATTTTAGCAAGCATTTGTTTTTTAAATCTCTGAGCAGTAGGCCTACACCAGGGCAAAGGGAAGAATTATTCTATAGATCATAGAGGCAAATGTTGACAAAATGACTCTTTTCTTCTAAGCAGAAAGATAATGCCATTGAACTGCACCTGTAAAGTTTTGATTTCCTGATGACCATGTACAGTATGCTAATATGGTCATTATGAATGTTCAGTGTAAAGGACCTGTCAGATTCAGATGTTGGTGAAATGATCTCAGCTCTGGGGGAAGGAAAGAAGATAGATCAGCTGAGGTATGTTGGTAGACCCCATTTTAAAGTTGACTGACTGAATTTAATAATCCAACTTATATTTTATATAAACCTTTCCATCTTCTGTTTTCTTCTGATAATTCTCTCTTTGAATATCTTCACACTTCACACTGTGTGTATTTATGTGCATGTGTGTTTCAGAATAGAGAGTAGTCTATCAACTGAGAGTGTGGAACACATCCTAACATCTCTACATAAACAGAAATGGTTGGGTCAGGTTTTCTTACGAGTGAAGACCTTAACCTATAACATAGCAGCCACCTCTCTACATCTCTTCCAAATCAAAGAGATGTCAGGGAGTCATAAAAGACTGTGGTGAGGAACCTCTTCAACTTCGGGTTAAAAATGTTTGAAAGACAAGGGCATCACTTTAGTAAAATAAGTCTACACAGCGGCGCCGCTAGAAAATTTGGGCCCTATGACCGAAAATTATATTTTAAAATTATATGATTATAAGGGGACTGAGAGCCATACAGTTTGGGCCCCCTGACAGTGCCAGGGCCTTGGAATCATCCTAACCCCCACCCCCCCCCGGCGGCACCCCTGAGTCTACATAATTGTCTTGGCAGGGTTTGGTTCAAGATCAGTGTCTTCCTTCCTTCTAAGGAGGTCATGCAAGGGCATTTTATTTAGTGCAGCTGCAGGGGCTCCCTAGCCTGGAAATTAAGATGGGGGGGCTGGTGACCAGTGATTAACCATGTAAATGATGGTTTTATTTGATTGTACTTGTATTCTCAGTTCCAGGGAATATACAACATCCATAGTTTAACCATAGATTTGTGGAAAAGTTTGTGGAAAACCAATATAGTACTCGGGATCAGGGTACTGGTGTCAGATACTGACATGGTTGTTATAATCTGCAACAATCAGCTAGGTCTCATATAATGACCTAACCACAGCCCTGACAATATCTGCTACCAATACCACTCTCACGCATGCTATATCATTAACATATTAAACTGCCATTGCAACAGTTCGACCTTAATAATGCTCTGCCATAAATTGCTTTGATAATGAGATGTTTGGAATTCATTTAGGCTGTATGTGTGTGTTTGTGAGGGAGAGAAAGATGTGGTAGTAAAGATTATGTATTTTAGAATTGACACTGAATTTTCTGACCAGAGCCTTTATTCTGTGGCTGACAGGATTGAGAAAGCTGATTGCCGGAACCAGAGCTCCAGTAAGTCAGACAGTGAAACAGATGATTATTGCTCAGCGCTGTATTTGGACAAATTCACCTATGAGCTTTGGTAAATCTTTACAGACTTGTGATGTTATTACATATCAACATTCTCTAAGTGCATTGCATTTTTTACCATGCGGTGGTATAAAAACTTATTCACAAGTTTGATATACTCAGTTTCAGAATCATAGGTAGAGATCAGACCACAGCTGCAATAGTAAAGCTGGCACACACCTCAGAATCAGATGTCAACATTGAAGATTTTCTTCAAAGTCTGCTGAGAAAAGAGTAAGAATATATTCCCATCCATTTGTAACAGACTTAAGTCTAAGCTACAAGTCAGTGTTATTACATAACACGACATGCATATCATGTACAACTGTACATGACTGCATATACAATATACTTGCATGTGGTTTGTGGATATGTTTGTGTCGTGTTTGTGTGTGCCTGTGTGTGTGTGTGTAGTTCATGCATAATGTGCTTGAGTGTACATCTCTGTGTGTATCTGTGCATCTTTGTCATTGCAGCAGCCCAGAGTGTGATGAGCTTGTGAATGCTCTGATATCCTCCTTGCAATCTCTGCCTCATCTGACGGAGCTGGACTTAAAAGTTTGCTCCTTGACTCAGGGCTGGGCTGCTGGAAGTTTTTCCCTCCTCCAAACCTGTCCCAGTCTGCATAAGTTAAAGTAAGAGTCTTCTGTTTGGCCATATATTGTCATATGGCATGACATGTATGTGTGTGCATTGCCAGTACCCATATCCACGAGTATGCATTCACAAGTCAGACTGACTTTCTATGACTTTCTGCTGTGTTTGGCAGGATTAAGGACACCCATTATGCATCTCTGACCATGACAAGGGATAGCAGAAACCTCTGGTGAGCTGATGCAGTCCATCTCTAGTAATAATATAATATAAAATATAATAATATAATTTAGCAATTATAACCTATTAAGTTTTTGGCCTATTTTATCTTTCTTTAGGCTGAATGCCACAACTGGAGTCAATTTTTGTTTAGCGGCAGAGCTTTTGGGGAACAGTAAAGTTGCCACACAAACAGCTGAATTCAGACTCTCCCAAATCACCCTCTGTCTGCCACAGTTGTCAGTTAGGACCTTGGGCCTTAAGGACGTCCTCTTGCGTTTTTACTTTTTGAAACATTTAGTTGAAACGTAAGAACCGCCCAGCCCATACAGAATACCTTTCATATAACACACAGCAGTTTTTTAACATATGCATTCAGTAGCACTGATGTCTGTGTGTGTGTTTGTGTGTGTGTGTGTGTGTGTGTGTGTGTGTGGTGTGTGTGTGTTTTTGTGTGAGTTTGTTTGTGTGTGTGTGTTTGTTTGTTTGTTTGTGTGTGTGGTGTGTGTGTTTGTGTGTGTGTGTGTGTGTGTGTGTTTGTGTGTGTGTGTGAGTTTGTTTGTGTGTGTGTGTGGTGTTTGTGTGTGTGTTTGTTTGTGTGTGTGTATGTGTGCAGTAGTCCTCAGCTTGTTGAGCACGTGGATGCCATGTGGTCCTTCCTTCACTCTGTGCCTGGTCTATGGGAGGTGAACATACAAGTGAACTGCCTAACAGTCAACTGGGCAAAGAGGATCCTCTCCCTCATCCACTCCTGCCCCACTCTTAAGAGTATATTGTAAGAACTTACACTCTGTTTTTGTGTCTGTGTTGTGTGGGTATCCGTGTCTGTGTATTGATGTTGAGTTGATGTAATGATGATGATGTAAAGTTGACTGATATGTAAGAGATGCTTCTATCCAAAGCGTCATGTACTCACGGTGTGGGGTTCCGCAGTCAAACCAGGGTCAGCTGATTGTCAGTCAAGTCACTGCTTCAAATCAAATTAAACCTCATAGAATTACAGATGGTGTCACCTGTCAACAGAGTGTCTTTGAGTTTTGTCTCTTGACATCCAAACGACTAAATACTGTTCTAACCGGAATATTGACCATGTTCTGATTGCATCAAAGTCGTGTTATTCTGCTCACCATACACCATACCATGTTATGTATGTATGTATAATTTTGTGATGTTCAAATTATATAGCTAAAGCTAGAGCCCTAATGCTTATGAGGAAACCTAACTGTGTACAAAAAGTGAAGGTGTGTGTGTGTTTGGTCATTCTACATGTGTCCTGTTTTCAGTTTTGTAGCTGGCGTGGGTTGGGATGGCTTATTGTTGGAAGAAGCAGTCTGTCTTCTGCAGACATCAGCAAAGCGTCAAGACTGCACTATTAGACTTAATGGGTAAGTCATCTAAGTTCATTGAAAAAGTAAATCACTTTAAAGGCATACCAGTCAAGCTTGTGATTTCTTGCCTCCGGAGCTCCCCCTACAGTCAGCGATTTAAAAAAAAAAAGTAGCGAAATTAGCAAAATTGTTGTACATTCTCACAAGTCAATGTGGATTTGGTTGCAGACCATAGAATGGGCACCAGACAGGATCATTTTCATAGTTATGTTGACTAACAATGTAATAAATGTGATTTCAGTTTCATTCATTTTCAGTTTGGTTGGCTTGCAAGTGTAGTGACAGCGGAATACATATGTATATATATATATATATATAAAGTTAACATGCTTTTGTCCAGTCTGTACTCACTTTTTTCAAAACAACAAACCACCAGTTTGTTGTCAACACCTTTGAACTTCTCAAACTTTTTAAAATTATTTGCTCAGTGTCTTTCAAGAATTATTATCCATGTGACCATTGTGTGGGTGTTATTGCTGAACTAAGGTTGTGTTCTGTATTTAAGGCTTTGGACATTGCATTTCTATTTCTTTCATGCTGTGTGTAAGCATTTGCAAAAAAGACACAAAAGATACATCATTTTTGTGTTGGAGTGATCCTGTATGTAAGGAAAATGTAAGCATTGTAGAAATGCATTCACTGACTGCATACAGTGCAAAAAATAGAGCAAGAAATGGCCAGAACAGGCCGATGGTGTACAAATTGTATTTAGAGTTTTGAAAATGAAGCTGCTGATTGGACAAAAGCTTGATAGCGAAAAAAAAAAAAAAAAACAAAAAACAAAACTGTAGTAGGGTTCATGAAGAGAGGTGATGTGTTGACTGTTTACCTGTAATTTTCCTCATTGAAGGAATCGGTGCAACAAAACCACCAACCAATGCAGTGAGATAAAAGACTCAGACCAGAGCTGCAACCAGAGGGTACAGATTACGATTTAAGGCATGTATTTGAGGATGAAGAATGGAGCTCAGGAAAGCGTGCAGAATGGAGTGAAGCCGAGGATGAAGAAGAAAAAGAAGAGATGCCTGAGAAAATAACTAATAGAATGACCAAAGACTCTTAGGCAAATGCCATGCTAAGGCTGAGTTCATACATTGGTTCCCATTTCCAATTCTGAACTTACGGATAAATGTGGACTAGCCCACCGGCCATGAAAAGTTCTAACATTTGATGTGTATATACACCTTGACAGGTTATCACAAATCTGCAATTTCATTTTTTTAGGTACATAGCTTCATCCACAAACAAATGTAGATCATGTTTTTAAATAATCAATTCACAGAGTAAACGCAATTAATATACCTATCAATAAATATTTAATTTTTTTAAAACAGTCATTGTAATTTGCTTAACCTGACAGCATGTACTCATTCACTCATCATTCTGGATTTAGAGTCAGTTACTGAAGATAACAGTCTTTGCACTACCAGTGTCTTTCACCTCTGTGCCTTATGCAGATTTATGCAATTCCCTGCACAGAAAGATTAAAATGCACAAATTAGCATGTACATTTTAGTGTCCGGTAGACTGGTTCATGTGGCCTACAGTGTCAGTAAGGCATATGCTTACATGTTTTCTCTCCCTCCTTCATGAGGTCAATGTTAAAAAATTTAAATTAAAAGTAATGTACAGTCTTAAATATCATGCTTTTGTCGTATAAATAAGTATACATTGCCACATTAAAGTATAGGAACCCCTAGGACTTTGTAGTTTTCTACAATAATTGGTCATTAGATGAGATCTGATCGAAATTTGTCACTAGTTCATGTGTTTGTTAAAAACACTTTCTCAAAAGCAAGTGTTCACATACATCCAAGTGGCACTATATGCAATCTTGATCCCTAAAGGAATCTCATCCTCTCTGTATTTTGTCCATCAAATTTCCAAATAAACAAATTCTCTTTCTTCCTTCCTTTCTTTCTTTCCTCTTCCCTCTCATTTTACAAAAAATATGTTTAGTTACCAAACAAATACAGTTGTCTCAGATATTAGTCTATTAATAGCATGGCATTGATGACCACATTAAAAACACTCTTTTTGACCACATTAAAAACACTGTTTTTATTAAAAGTTTAGAAAATCCTTTCACTCTAAACTGCCATTGCTCTAAAAAGTCACCGGGTTGAGCTAATCAAGGTCCAAAACTGTTGCTGCACATAGACACCATCAATATCAACTAGATGATGTCACTTTTTACCCAGAAAACATTGAGATGTAAACACAATGGCAGCTTACAAGTTCTGCAAATGCAGGGAAGTTTTAAAAAAAAAATGAAAAGAAAGCATTTTGAGCAATATCCACAATATCCATGAGTTGTCACAAATGATTGAAATGTTCCCTTACATAATATTTAGATGGGGATTCAAGAGGGATAATCCCTACCATATTTGTCTGTTACAGACTGCCATCAGCCTTAGGACAAGTGACACAATACAAATTATAAGGTCCATGTGTGGGAACTAAAGTAGAACCAAGAATCAAATGTTTCTATCCACTAATTGAATGCTTCAATGCAACATTATCATCTCCTCCTATCAATGCCAGCATGTTTTTCAGATCCTTGCTCAAGGCAAAAGTGAAATAGGGAGTTCTACATGGTTAACCCATTATTTGTTATTCTGTGATTGCCACTGTAGTAGAATGAGCTATTGTCATTTATTGAGTCTGTCCTAAAGGAGTGTGGTCTTATATGGCAAATATTCTAAACAACTTACCACAGCTACAAAAACAACTGGAACAGCACTCGGACTGCGCAGACCTCCGCTAAGGCAATATAGGGTCACTGACGCAATACAAATTCCAGATGGTGTTTCGGATCACCTCAAAAATTTAATCATCTGTTCTTTGTCCTAATACCCACGTTGTCCAAAAATGTCATCCAAATCCGCACTGTACTTTTGGAGTTATTTTGTTCACAGATAGACAGACAAATGAACAATCAAACCTCCTTGGCAGAGGTAATAAACAACCACAATGTATGTTAATAATGAAAAGCTGCAGTATTATCTCCAGTGATGCATGTAAGTGTGTTTCCCAACCGTGTTAGCAGTGGAATATGGCTGCCACTCTTTATTGAGCAAGTTGGTGGAACTCCACTAGATGGTGATATATCACCACCAAATAGAGGACAAAGTCATAGGTGTTTTTTTTTTTGTTTGTTTTTTTTCACATAGTACTTTCATATTAAACTCGGTGCCATTTTGGTGACTCTTAGATGACTGTCTCTCCAGATGAGCAAAATGCCCACTTCCAGATGCTGTTTTATAAACAACATACTAATAACATGTTGGATGTTCCAACAAGTGTCATCTTGTCCTACAGAAGTTGGAGAGCATAATTTAAGTCGTGTGTTTGAGAATTTACATTTATGCATTTTACATTTAGCAGATGCTTTTATCCAAAGCGACTTACATTTTGCCAACTATTAATTGTTCAGGGCCAGTCTCCCCTAGAGCAACTTAGGGTTAAGTGTCTTGCTCAGGGGCACAACGGTGACGGGTGGGATTCAAACCAACAACTTTTCAGGCTACTTGCACACTAGTCAGGTTCCTTAACCGCTATGCTACAAATAGACATTAGATGGCGCAACTCTCCGTGTTTTACTTGGGACTGTATGGTTTTGTGCAGTTTGTAAAGAGGCTGTTTAAAGGGCAGAAAACATTGATTAGACAATATCTCTGAGGATAAACAAGTTAAATTGAAATAAGTTTGTTGCATGGTTAGAACCCAACATCGGAAATTCATATATGAAATTAGCCATTAAAACATTTCTGTATTTTTTACAACTCAAAACTTTTTCATAGATGATGTCTAGAGGGTGAAATCTCAGTGTCTTATGAGTTAACTACATCGTGTCTGCGTTTTAAACGTTTAAAAAGTGAGAAATGCGGAGAATTTAACTTTCTGTAGAGCGCTTCCATGCATTCAGATGCGTGGGCTTGTTAAAGAGTTCGGCAAGGAGTCCAGGAGGTCCGAAACGTCTGACGTAGGGAATCAGGTGACAAAAACTTTTTCTCTCTCCAGATTTTTTCCCTCCTTCCCAACCCGTACGAAGACTGTTATAAGCAAGGAAAGTTTGACAAGTGGTGCTCAGTTTGTCAGTGGTCCCAAACTTGGATTTCAAGAAAGCGGTGACTGTTCAAGAAGAAGTTACGGAGAAAGTCCCTCTGGGCTCTCTTCTTACTTCTTGGTGACTTTCCAGGTAAGGTTTAAAAGAATTTGAAAACTTTAAAGAAGAAAAAGTAACTTTTTTGCCTTTTGATTGTTATTGAGTACTTTCTTTAGAAGAGTTAAAACTTTATGAACATGATATACAACCAGTTTTGAAGCTGCCACAGTGAGTTGATTTTGAACTAGATCTTTTTTGAAGGTTAAGTGTAGTTACCTAAATGTGTAACAGACTCAGATTTAGCAGCTATAGCATACGTCCTGACGACAAAATGAGACGGTGATCTTTGCCAACAATAAGAGACTTGAGTCCAATTAACAGTTAACTATTTGACATTTTAAGGGCTTTTCAAACAAGAAATGAATGGGAAATAACCCATATTTACACTAGGATCAGTTTTCACCGATTTAATCGGATAATGCTCTTGCCTCTGTTAAGACCAGTCACACTTAACTTGAACTCGAAATTTGTTTTAGTTCTGTCGCGCATCTGGAGGGCACACGTTTCACAGCTGTGGGAATGTGAAGTTCTTTTTGGATGGCACTCTTTTGGGCCAGTGGTCTAACTGGAATTTTAGGCCTACCTGTGAACTTTGATGCAGAGTCAAATTGCAAGTTTGAAATTGGGGATCAACGCAATTAGATATGTATTATATGAAACATAACGGTGGAGATGAAGGGGACTTGTTAGCTATTTAAAACAAATAATCATGAAACAGCGACTTAATTTATAATTAATTACGAGAATAATGAATGCACCAAAGCCGACTTCAGTTAAATTATGTGCAAGAAAATGTGTCCTGTGCAAATCACACAATACATTAATACCGTTAGCAGGTTTTGCGAATTTAAACCATATGGTATGCCATGTATCCGAGACAGAGGGCAGTTCCACTCCTACATCCCTTGGAAAGTCACTGCAGCTTGATTGACTAGTCCATAATTTCAGTGTTTTATTCAGAAAACCAAGGACTAGAACAAGCGTGTCCATACGTAGTGATTCTGAATATGCACCCTTATAGGGCTATTCTTTCCTAAAGAAACTCGACCCTTGGCGGTTAACCTTTGTTACCCGTCTACACACGCATTTGCATGTAGTCACTCGCTTCGTCCCTGTGTGTCAAGTTATATTTTTCAGTTGTCTCCCACTTTAATTGATTAAAGATTTAAATGACTATAGGACAGAGGCAGAAGCGCCTGTGCAAAAGCAAACCCCCCTTTTAGTGCGCTGCGCTCACTAAAACATCTGTGAAAACCACGACGGCTGCAGACCTAAGAAGTTAACATTTGATTTGCTGATTTCGATAAATTAACTGCGCTGCATTTAAGTGCTTTAAACTGGCCTGTTTCAGAGTCTGTTGTATCTAATAGAATTTTAGATCAAAACACAGGTGCATTTTACGCATGATTCAAGTGGACTGGAGTAGACAGAATTCTTAAGATGATGTCGCACTGTAGGACGTCGTGACATGTAAATTAAGCAACTTCTCTGCATATCAACTGCATATGAATATGGCTTCCATCATAACTACTTTCCCTTTGTGTTTGTGTAAGTTTTTTTCAATATAGTTTGGTTATGGACAAACCCAGACAGTGTGGGTCACAATACATATGTAGCCTTGACAAAATAAATAATAATAACAATGATGGATCATGGCAAACTTTACTGTCATCTGCATGGTTCCTGTTGTTCACTTTCTAACAGTAAACACAACAGCATATTTCTCAGGAACAATACAGCCTATTTGCTTGTAGCATATTTTCAGTGGGTGCTCCGATCCCATGTCCAATGCTGACCCTCTTTATGTCTGCGTTATGGAGAAAGAGCTCTTATTTTATTGCCATTTTCTTTATACCTGTCTAATATATGACTGTATTTTGGTTCTGATCTGCTTGCAGTTAGATCTTCCTTGAGATGGGTGACTGGAGTGCTTTGGGAAGACTCCTGGACAAGGTCCAGGCCTACTCCACAGCCGGTGGAAAGGTCTGGCTCTCTGTGCTCTTCATCTTTCGCATCTTGGTGCTGGGCACAGCTGTGGAGTCGGCTTGGGGTGACGAGCAGTCGGCCTTTAAGTGCAACACACAACAGCCCGGTTGTGAGAATGTGTGCTACGACAAATCTTTCCCCATCTCACACGTGCGCTTCTGGGTGCTGCAGATCATCTTTGTATCCACGCCCACACTTCTCTACCTGGCCCACGTCTTCTACCTGATGCGCAAGGAGGAGAAACTCAACCGCAAAGAGGAGGAGCTCAAGGCGGTGGCAAACGACGGTGGCGACGTGGATGTGCCGCTGAAGAAGATTGAACTCAAGAAGCTCAAGTACGGACTGGAGGAACATGGCAAGGTGAAGATGAAGGGCGCCCTCTTGCGCACCTACATTGTCAGCATCCTCTTCAAGTCACTCTTCGAGGTGGGCTTCCTGATCATCCAGTGGTACATGTACGGCTTCACACTCAATGCCGTGTACACATGCCAGCGTGATCCCTGCCCTCACCGTGTCGACTGCTTCCTCTCGCGGCCCACCGAGAAAACCGTCTTCATCATCTTCATGCTGGTGGTGTCGCTGGTGTCGCTAGCGCTCAACGTGGTCGAGCTCTTCTACGTGTTCTTCAAGCGCATCAAGGACCGCGTCAAGGGCAAGCAGAACCTCTACCCAACCGGCGGCGGCACACTTAGCACCACGCCCAAGGAGCTGTCCACCACCAAGTACGCCTACTACAATGGCTGCTCATCGCCCACTGCCCCGCTATCGCCCATGTCCCCGCCAGGCTACAAGATGGCCACGGGAGAGAGGACCAACTCCTGTCGCAACTTCAACAAGCAGGCCAGTGAGCAGAACTGGGCCAACTACAGCACGGAACAGAACCGGCTGGGCCAGAATGGCAGCACCATCTCCAACTCACATGCGCAGGCCTTCGACTTCCCCGACGACACCCAAGAGCACAAGAAACTGCCGCCAGGCCACGAGCTGCAGCCGCTGGCACCACTGGCACTGCTGGACCCGAGGCCGTGTAGCCGGGCCAGCAGTCGCATCAGTAGCCGGGCGAGGCCGGACGATCTAGACGTCTAGCCCACACAGGGCTCAGACTCCCAGCCCAATCCCCCCCCCCCCCCCCCTCAGTCTTCATCAACACCCGTACAACCCCTCAACGCCCCCCCCCCCCCAACCCCCACCCACATCACCCAAGCAGACCCCACGCCACTCCCCCCCCATTCCATCTTTTCTTTCTTCACCCCTTTTCTCTAGGTCTCCCACTCTTCCTCTCTCACAATCTCTTTGTCTTCTGATGAGCAGGGGGTCACCACCATGGCCAGAGAACAGAAAGCACAAAGAGGCCACCTCACGTGCCAAAAGCGAAGAGGAACAGGGGTGGGGTGTTGAGGCCTGTGGTTTCTCCTCTACCCCCCACATAGAGAAGCCCCACATCTCTGCTCAACCACCCCTCAACTCCACTCCCTTCCTCATCCACTGGCCTCGCCAGCCTCTAGTCATCAGAGACTTAAAAAAAAAAAAAAAAAAAAAAAAAAACAATTACTTAACACTGCTGGAGGTACTATCCATTAATGTTGTTGAATCTAGTGGAGCTAACAAGCCTTAACAACAGAACAGCTACGGAGGAGGGAAGGGCACAAGACTCTGCAGTTCTGTTTGCTGTTCCCCATGACAGTCCCTCACTTCACACTAGAAGATTATGCCTTGGTGTTGTGTTTGGTTTGATTGACCTGTGTTGTAATCCAGTGATCACATACAGACACACACACGCATACACACACCTACATACTGTACATACACACGCTCACAAACACACACGTGTATGCACGCACACACACACACACACACACTCTCACACACACACAAACACACACATGCATGCACACACACACATACAAACACACACACACACATTGAAAACAGACAAGGACAAAGAACATTCCAATTTGAAAATGTTGCACTCATAACACTTGTAATGATTTTTGTTTTTTTGTTCATTTACTGAAAGCAGTCTTACAAGAACGAAAGAAAATAGACAGGAAAAGATAAGAAGAGACAACACTTGATGCCTAGTCCCCATTATGCCATCTCTCACAGGACCTCAAGTCCATCATGAGAAACAGGGTTGTGAGTAAATTCTAGTGCGAAATATCATGACATAGTATTTATTTATTAACCAAGCATATACAGGACATCCACCACTAGATGAGGTTTGACTACTACCCAAGGTCATAATCATGTGAATTATATTTGAAGTCACTAGACCCAACTGCATATTTATTGACCATAATCCAAATTTCAAAAGTACACAAGTGAAAGGACGCTCTTTTAATAATTGTAGTGGACTGTCATTTCCTGATAAACTTTGAATTTATGTGCTGTCAGTTTATTATTTTGTGTTTTTTTTTTTTTTTTTTTTGTGGGATATATTGGATGGGTGAAAAGAGCTGCTGTATGAGGGATACACAGCTTAACTCTTTTGCAAAATTTTGTCCTAAAGCCTTTTTTTGAAAGACATGTTTTGTTTTTCTCTTTTCAAAGGTGACTTTTTATTTTGTTCTTTTGGAATGGGAGAAGAAGGCAGTAGAGTGTTTGTTTTTGTTTTTTTTTTTATTCAATGTAATCTTTGCTGCTTGAGAGATAGATTTTTAGTACTGTACATCAAGCTAACTGTGTCACAAATGTGAGTTTTTAGAAGACTGCTTAGAGAGCTGGACTAATATTTAGTCACTATATTAAGATATGGTATACACCAATGTAGCTCCACAAACACCAAACCTTAGCTGATTGATGAAATTTCAATTGGACAGTTATGAATTCCACAACTTTGCATTATAGTATTTTGGTACTCGGACATGCAGGATCAAGAATTTTGTTTCAGCTACAATGGTGTTTGCACTGAAGTCATGGCTAGGTTGTAATATGATGCAAAAAAGTGGCAAATGTTCTCTGATATGCATGATACTAATTTATTTTTTACCACATACAAGGCTACAAAAAATTACCACAATTATACAGAGCAGTACCTTGGGGTCTTGACCCGGATCTGTTGAGATCAATATCAGATTTTCCATCCAATGACAGACAAAAATTTGTTTGTATATTTGTTTGATAGAAGTGTGATGAAATGAAGTCACTCCATGGATATCCACTGTTGTGCAGTGTGTTCAAGCGCATGAGAAGAAACAAAACAAAATAAAACATCATTAATCATATCTGTGAAAGGCTATTTTAACCAATAAAGATTTTTTTTTTCTTTCTTATATGTGTTTCCTTTTATTTTACACAAGTTACACAGCTTAAAATACAGACTCAGTTGCCACCACAGAGCAAAGGTCAGATAAGATCTTTTGCATATATGTTTTAAAAGGCCCAAGAAAGTTAGAAAATTTAACCATATAAAAAGATCCAATGTGTTCTCCCTTATCCAAGTTTCCTATTTAACCTCTCTGAAACACTAAATAAAACCATATGCTGGAGCAGAATCTGTGGACCACATGTGGTTGAAACAAGAATGAGCAAAAAACCCTTCACTTTGATCTTGTGCTAATTAATCCAGATTTTAAATTCTACATTCGGCTTTTATCATCAGGAATATTACAAGGGGTGGTTTCAGGTACATGGCCTCGGAAAGAGAAAGCTATAAAGAGCGTGACTAATTGTTGCTCTGTTGTGCACTTACCAAAACAGAATATCATCAGCATGACATGCTCCTACTCCCACTCGTGCAAAGCTGAGGACAAGCACTTTGTCCCAATTAAAACGAACTGCGTGAAATCTGTTTGTTGGCAATTAGGACTCGGTAGCCAAAAGCTCTGAGATGAACAGGCAGCCAGCTTCCTTCTCTCCTACGTCCAACTATACACCTGTATGCTCATAACTCTCATGATATTTTCATCGTCCTTGAGACCCTGCAAGTGTGCGAGTGAACTGCTCAGCGACATGGACTTCCAAGGCAGGTCGGAGGAAGAAAGAGTGGGATGATGTTTGTGCACGTCTCATTGTTTATTTTTGGAAACGTGAGGATTGGAGTGAGGACAGTTTTACTGCACATAAAGCTTTATTTTCCCCACAGACTACTGAGAGAGCCTTGGCGTCTGAGTCGCACCACTACCACATAGACCACAGCTCCGGGGTGGTGCTAAGAGTGTACATGTTACCAGCTAAAAATGGCACAACGTCCCCACGCTCTGACGTCAGGCCCATGGCCTAATAAAAACGGTTGACGAGTAGTCATGGTATTTACATTTTTTTATTATTATTATTTGAGTTATTTCTCAAACATCCGTCAGCACTCTAGTTGTGCAAATTAGCTTTGACTTTTCCAACTTTCGAAAATTGCATGTTTCTCAAGCTCATCTTTGTTTCCCAGCCCAGCTGAAATCATAGTGTGCTACACGACAGCCTTCCTAGCCAAGTTTTGAACGACCGGTTCAGGAAGGGAATTTCGGCACTGAATCGGTTCTTCAGAAGGACACCAGTATAGGTTAGGCCAGTGCATGTATCCATCTGGTTTCATTGGCCTTCCACATGAAAGCCCTGCATCTCAATGGCTTATTATCAGCTTATTTACTTATGAACCCTTTGTACATGTGGGTCACATGGGAGCACTCTGAGACCAACACAGAATCCCTGCATGCCTACTCACAGGTCAAAGGAGTGTCAGTTAAACAGCTCATCATATTTCAGCCATGCAAGGCCTAGTCTCTCCCTTCCACTCTCTCTCTCTCTTTCTACCTCTCTTTCTTCAGTTCTTAGGCAGAATGTTGAATGTTGGAAGCCCTGGCCAGTGAACACATTCCCATCATTCTGCGTGCAAATGTGAGAATGTTTCTCAGTTTTTTTTTCTTTCTTTCTTTCTTTCTTTCTGTCTTTCTTTCTTTCTTTCTTTCTTCCTTTCTCTAGTTTTTTTTTTTTTTTTCAGAGGA
>PYXC01001446.1:247500-340000 GCA_015244755.2 Tenualosa ilisha | reverse complement strand
TGTGGCTTCTTGCTGCATGTGTGTGTGTGTGTGTGTGAGTGTGTGTTTTCCTCACACTTTCTCGTCAGTGCTGTCTCACAGGCCTGTTCTCTATGAAAGCCACAGGCTTTTTTTATGTACTCGGTGTAGCCAGATGCTTTGGTCCAGCTTTTCCATTGCGTGATCCAAATCTTAAAAATAAAAGAGAGACAAGGAGTCAAGCAAGGGATATTCTAAGAATGGTGAGTATGTTGTGTCTCACATTTCTAATTTTAGCCAACATTTTATTCAAAATAAACTCCATTCTAAAGCACATGCACTGGGCTCTTTTGGCAATATACATTCATCACAGTGAGCTGATAGGCAAAAAAAGGCCAGAGTGTTTAACCAAGAAGAAAATTAAGACATGCAGAAGCTGATTTATATCAAACTCACTCTCATAGATAGATACAATAGATAGATAGATATTTTGTTTCACAGCTTCAATAACATTTTGAGCTCTCACTGATACTTTCTATCATCTCATCTAGAACTTTCTCTGGGTGAAAGATTGTGATAGCATGTGTTGTACACAGGACTGCGGAGAGGCTGCATCTGTTTGTAGCAGGATGTCCCAGCGCAGGTCACCCAGCCAAGGAGGCAATCCACTGGAAACTGTTAAGGGGTATAAACAAGCCCTCCCAATCGCTTCTTGGAAAAACCTGTTCCTGATTTCCGAGTCCATTTTGATTGCTTTCTCAACCTTTGCTTGGTGGTGGGATGAACTGAGATCAGTGGCATTGGCACATATTAAAAAAGGCCCAAGGGCAAACTTCAGAGACTTGTACCCACAACTCAGTGGTGTGTCATGCTAATTCTAACAGTCCTTGTGCAAACAACAGTTATACTTGGTGATTCTGGCAAAAGGCTGTTTACAATGTGTAGTCTATCAAATTACACCCTTTCCTCTGTGTTCTTTTCGTTTTAGCACACACACATTAAACAAACAGCTACACAACCACAAGGAGCAATTTTTTGTTGTTTGTCATTGTTGCTAACAATACCAAAGCTAATCTTGATTTTTGATGATTCAGTTGAAGTGACACTATATTTGAGGTCAAATGGCTGTTACCCACAAATGCAAGTTGACTGCATGTAAAACTGCATTGTCCTTTTGATTACTGTCTACAAAAACTTGGTATGAAGATATAAACTGTGATGAAAATATTCAGGTTGGACATTTCTGCATTTTCAAAACCCTGGCCTACCCCTCAGTATCAGTATCCTTATTGGAAACTCACACTTATCCATTTCGTTCATTCCAGATAAATTAATAAGTTATGAGAGAAAAAAAACATAAACAGACATAACACATAAACAACAACATTGTTACTAAACCTCTGTATTCTCATTTTTTAACTTTGCACCCATAAGTGCAGCATTTGCTGATTAAGATGCAGAAGCATATTAATGCAGACAGCAGATCGGCTGGAGGATTGAGGGAGGGAGGGACACAATCCACCCCTCACTCCCCTCTGGACTGCACCTCCATCTAGCAGCCAGCGTAAATCACCGCCAGCACACTTGCAAGATGTAGCACTGCTCTAAACGTTGCTGACACATTCAACAAACACTCTTTGAGTTTACAAGTTTAAGTCCCCACATGTTTTTCTCCCTCTTCACTTTTTTCTTATTCGGAGAAAGGAAGCAGCTGCTCCCATCAAAAGGGTCAATCAGGTAGAGTTTGTGATGGTTGTAGCAGGCAGCCTGCTGGAGAGCCTGCTTTACACTGGTTTATTTAGTAAACAGCCTGACCTGGGAAATCACTGTGGGATGTTTGTGATGAATGGCTATTTGAGAGGACGATGCTGTTTAATCATTAAACTGGTTTACTCACACATGTGTGCCATTAAAGAAGACAACCGTGGCTTCTCCAAGGCTCTGAGCCCGGCTTTTATCTCTTGGACCAGGTCTATGCTCAGGTGCACTGACTGTCCCTTGTCTGCACAATGCATTCAGTCATTTTTGTCAGTTTTATGAGGCAAAACAAGAGAGGTAAAAGACAGCTGGGAGCATTTGCATCAAGCAGATACTATTGCAAGAGCACACAACCTTATATAAGGTCCTGACCAAGCAGCATTGCTGCTTTCCTCATCAGACTTGTAGCAGGAGCTTTGACTTGTACAGGAGCAGAGAGAGAGAGAGGGAGAGAAAGGGAGAGAGAGAGAGCAGGCCGCACAAGAACACAGAGACAGAGCTACCCTTCCTAACCCACAGCAACCTATACTTTGCAAGATGTACCTGCTTTTTTTTTACAGAATTATGCTATCTTTAAATGATTTTAAGAAATACCCAGGCAGAGGAGGGGGTGAGGCAAGATATGGATCAGCTTCTTATGAACTTCACAAATCTCTCAACCCGTATGTTAACTACCACTTACAACCCCTCCTGTTTCCCATCCCCTTTTGCACAGTTATTGTTTCCTACACTAATACTTACAATACTGACAATATTGTATTGTGTGCAGCCATACTATTAACTTCACCTCAGCTGAAATTAATTGCAATGACTTGAGGTGAATTGAGAGAAAGACAGAAGGGATTTAAATATATGGCAAGAGACCAGAAATGACTTCAAGGGCAAGAAGAACAGGGTGTGGGTAAACTCGAGAGGAAGCGGAGGGTAAGAGGGCTCCATGGTAACAATGGAGACTGGAAGGGTGTTTGACAAAGCAACCTGAAAGAGAGCCTGTCTTCAGACTCTCAGGTCCAGTCTCCTGGGCCTGGGCAGACATTCGTCTGGATGATGGTGGAATCTGGAGCCACTCCTGAGACAAAATTGTCAGTTGATTGTTAAACTAAAAAAGGTCATTTCCATAATGCAATGCAAAGAAGAGATTTGTCTGGAGATTAAGAAAAACATTCTTTAAAGTCATAATATCATGTACATGTGATTATCTAGTATGTTTTAACTAATTATCCTACAGCATTATTAGTTATAATTAGTTAGTTAATAATTAAAGTTGTGTTAAGTTAGTTAGTTAAGTTAAAATTTTGCAATGAAGTTAATTTGTTGCAATTTGGAAGGCTATACATAGGAATGCAATTCTCAATCAATTAAAAAAAAATTAATCTAATTACTCACAATAGAAAATTTAAGTCAATCACAGTTAATAACACATTTAAACTGTCAGAATTCTCCTTTATTTTATTTTTTTTTGCGGAAAAAGCATGTCATACATGCCCGTTTTTTTTTGTTTTTTTTTTTTACCAAAAACAAAGATCTGCAGGTTATATGAAGTATGACTTATATTCGTGAAATTACTGTACGACTAGTTTGGGTCAACCTTTTGAATGCCATCAACAAATCAACTGTCCACCAAATTCATTAATTTCCAGCCATTCTGATTCTTGGTTGTGCCAAGGGTCTCCAAAACAGTGAAGGTGTTTGTTTTTCTTAACAAAGCGAAAAGGGTCTTGCTGATCATTAATAGTAGTACCAGCAAAAAAAAAAAAACATTTTCACCTAAATTTGTCAAACTACCTGCTCATTTCCACACCTCTTGCTTATATTCTAGACCTAACCTAATGAGGTCAGGCAAATTCTCAAGAAGATGACACATGTTGACACTTGGGTGCAAGGCAGGCTACCTTCAGAGTGTTGTCCACAGTGCAATGCTTATGTCCATTCTCATCTGCAGCTACACAGACTAAAAATACTTATAGTTTTCACAACGTCTTCCTTTGTGGAGTCTGTGTGCATGCAGCATGAACTTGGTGACAGCATGAATGAACGTGTTGACATTCTTAGAGCGGAAAAAGAGCTGAAGCTGGAGTCAATATATATTATGTCTAGTCTAGATCTTCGAATGAAGATTATTTTTTGGAATTTGTTACTTGTAAGAAGCTGTAAAGCCCTTTTGAGGTGGTAACATTTCAGTTGCCCCAGTGAGAGAACATCTATTACACAAATGCAAAACAGACACACACACACACACACACACACACACACACACAAACACACACACACACACTCACAGATTTGTGTTTTTTTATTCTTTCCATAACTACCTGCGAGCCATGCCAGGTCTGAAAATGCCGGTGAGATCATAGTGCCACTGTTCAACAGTGCCCCGGACACTTGGTTGTGTTGTTAGCAAAGGAGGGCAGGACAGATGGCTTCATCAGCTATTGTCCTCAGTGCTTCATTTTCCAGAGTCAACTCCAAGATATTTATTTTTCCAACACAATGGTCACTGCATGATCTTTTGAACCTTCCTCAACACACAATGCCATTGTTTCACAGAAATAGCAACTGAAAACCTTTTGGTTGCCATTCAATTCACATGGCAACCAAACAAGATAAATGACCCCATGGAAGAATTGACATGGCTTGGCACTGAAGGGAAGAACACAGCTCATATCTTAAGTGCAGTAAGTGTAGTAGCTGTTTTCTGATGATGTGAACATGGTATGATTACAAGCTAACAAAGGCCTTCTGGAACTTTCCACAAGCCAAGCATGCAAACGGGGCAACTCAACACCAAAGCGGAGGCAGAAACGTCAGCAAAGCCCGGCAAGCGGGAGCGGTGGCAAGGAACCACGCCAGGCAAGAACAACAAACAACAAACAAGCAACCCTTACCCAACAGGCTCCTAATTAGCAATCAAGTCACACGGCGCACTGGGGGAAGAATGCCTGGAAACAGCATAACATATTGCTTAGCGGAGTGGACTTTGTTACCCTTTTTGTCAACAGGCACCAACACAGACGGCCTCTCTGTAGTGGTCTTCCCTCAAATGCCCCAGATAATGCAGGTCCTTTGATAAAACAGGCAGGAAAGCGAGGGGATTTAAAGGGATATTTTCTCAGAAAGAATATTAGTTCTTATTGGTAAGGGATGAGATATAGAACTTAATGTAATGTTTTCAACTTCCATGTGTTCGGAAACTCACCCAATGAGCCATTAGCCTTAGCCAGTCTTAGCATCTGGACCGCTTGAGCCATGGATTACAGCCTGAGGATTGGGGACAGGGTAATAGGTGCCACCAGATGCAATCCTCATCTAATAACCCCGGGAGCAACTGTGCCCACAATAGCTGTTCATTCATTCACACACTTATTATCACAGGTGAGATATTGAGCCTGCCCCACAGAACAAGTGAAAATCTTCTTTAATCCGAGCATTATTCCTGACCCTGGATGCATTTAAGACACACACACACACACACAAACACGTGCATACACACACAAACGTGTACATGCTCTTTCTGTTTACCATGTGTTTGCAGTAAGTTCTATTCTAAGCTGACCTAACCATAACCGTGAAATCACTGCTTTGTAATATGGACCATAGCATTGCATTCCTCTTATTATAAGATATATCATGTTGAACATGTGAGTGTTCTAAATCTTTTTTGAGGCTAATCGCTGATGGACAGTTTTATAGCAAACCATCACACAGATAATTAAAGGCACATGGATCAGTTTAATTTCACGGAAAGTGACATCAGAGAGAGTTTCAATTGGCTATTATTTATCTGTCTGTCTGTCTGTCACTCTTTTTCTCTCTCTCTGTCTCACACACAGATACACACACATACACACATACACAAACACACAGGCACACACACTCTAACTTTGTTTACCACTTTGTGGCCTCCTACTTTTTGTTTCATGTTCAAAAGATCTTTGCAATTGCCCACATCAGGGATTTAACTCCTCTGCAGTTCACTCCTCCCTTGCTGTCTCTCTCACACACACACACAATCTGGCTGACATTCTCTGTGATACTGGCAACAAAGACTTTGACACGTACTTAAGCCCAGTGCCAGGCTCTCAATGTTTTTTTACACAGGCTCTAAAAGAAACACCTACAAATCCAAAAGCGCACATTTCACCACTGCAGTCTATTGATGAAACAATTAGGGAGCTGTTGTATGTTTTTTCTGCCTAAAAAGGCAAATCAGACAATTGTACTTAACTAGAGTCTCAAGGAAAACTGACATAGCTGTGGTATACACAAGAACCATCCTGTTTGTCTTTTCACACTGCCATTTTGATAACCACTTGATGGTTCATGCATGTCTTGAATTTGACCTTGTTTGTAGATTAAATGTGTTATGATTGAGAGTTAAACAAGGGGAAGAATAATCCTCTAAAAAGCTGTTATGGAGATGTGCAGATGAAAGCTTGCTCTTAAACCACCTCTGGGTATACTATGGGTAGATATGGTCAGAGACAGTTAAACAATCTTTGGGATGGTGTCACAGAATCTGCTGAGATCTGGGTGGAATGTGGCAGTTTAACTCCACAACTACCCCCAGTGTTGGGCATACGGTTCTGAGGTCAATCAGTATAGGGCCATGAGTGTTAACCATAGCAAAGCTGCTGAGCAACAGGCAACCACAGTGTTTTGACTTTCTCACTGTCCTTTGTCTTCTAGAGTCTTCTAGAGCTCTTCCTTCCTCTGTGAAAGTCTTTCTCTGCTAACAGTCCAGAAGAGGAATGTCCATTTTCTGCAGAGCAGTCTGTAGAATCTGTATGATGCTGGTAATATATGGTGAAACTCATTGATAACAAATGTGATGTCCTGTATATAATGAGGTATAATTATATTGTTTCTTTTTTATGGTCCTAATGACAACTTTTGCCTCATTATACCATGCAGCATAGTGCACATGTGCAATATTTAGGTAAAATATGTTCAAACCACATTGACCTTATATAATGAGCAGGGCTGTGAATATTGTGCAGGTGAAGTTCAGTTCTCGGTGGTGCTGAACCACAACAGATGCAATCCATAACACCACAATGACTAAAAAATGCAACCACAGCGATTCAAAAACAGCAGACTTCCGTCTGACACCAGAGCTGGCGTCGATTGGACTGTAAATATCTGTTTTGCTTTTAATATCATCAAAATTCTTCACACTTCTGCATAATTATCCCAAGAGTTGAATTCCACATGAAACCTCTGGGAAGGCACAGATCTGTTGATCGCTGGCTCTCATAAGACAGACTTTGTTATGCCACAACATTTGCTTTCAATAAAACACATCGGCTGTGGTGCCCTGTTCTCCATTCATTTCCATGGTTCAGTCACCAGTGCCTCCTTTTCCCATGATTTCATGTGTCATTCAATTCCATGTGTAACCCTGGGTGGGAATCATACATTGCAATTGCACAACATAATGTCCTTTTTCTTGGTCAGGTCACAGAAATGTCTGAATACTCGAAAGTGTGTTTTTTTTCAGTGTTGCATACAGTTTTCAGAGCAATAGCTGGTGATCTAAAATGTATGTCAGATCTGCCGTCATGTTTGATAGATAGATCTTCATACCATGAGCATGCATTGGTAACTATGTGAGAACAACATGCATATGCAAGTTGCTCAATAAGGTCATGAACAAATAATCCATAATTAGAAAGCTTGAGTGTGTGAGTGGGAGGGGGGGGGGGGGTTGCTTGGTAGGGGGAAACCATGCCTGAGATTTGCATACCAAGGTATTTGTCAATTTGTACAAATAATTTATTCTCTTTTTTCGCTGGGCTCAGCGATAAGTAATGAAATTAAAGCGCTTGGGCATTTATAAGCTGTAATTACCAAACTGTTTGGACTCCAGCTCTCAGACCAAGACAGAGGCTAATAACCCTGTGCTTGCATTTTACTGCCCACAAAACTGCTTAATAAACAGGAGCTGTGTGAATCGCCTGCTGTGTGTGTGAGAGAGCCCAGGCCCACAGCACTAAGGGCCAGCCAGAAGGAGAGAGAGAGAGAGAAACAGCGCCACATGAGGCTCTCCCACCGGCAAGTCTTGGCCAGAGCTACTGCAGCTATGAGACTAACATCTTCCATGGCGCATCCTATTCATATTTCTGGATGACCATAACACTGTTCACTACAGATATATGCATGAAAATAATTAGCAAACGTTGTAGCACTAATAGTAATGGTATTACTGTGCACTACTAAAAAAGTCAGAGGTTTAGAAGTAGAGTTGATGCAAGGTTATAAACTATTTATAAACCAGATTTGATTCAGACGGGGTTTCTTTGTATGAGGCTTCAGTATTAGTCTGCTGGTGATAATTTAGCAACATTTCCGTCCCTGCATGGAATGAGCTTCATTACGGAAATAAGTGATGTGATGTAGGAAAAAACTATGTTAGAAACACATACAATTTTATTGCTGTATAACAACTTAGCTATGTGTGCAATGACATTAAATAAGTTTATAAAATTACTGTTTTTAAGGGCAGACCTACAGCTGAGGTCCTGTGTACTCACTCTTGTCCAGTGGTACAGGGAGTGGGTGGCTTAATCTGCAGACTTTTAATGAAAGCCACTTGTCAAGTCTGTCCACCGGCACAAACTTTACCTCTTAAACTCACCATTATGCAATCACGTCTCCAAGCCTGGTGCACACTTACACATGTGACAGTTATCCTAGCTTATCTCGCAATGCTAAACCTGAAGAAAGCCATTACGGGACACAGACGATAATCCCTGCGATATATTAGGGAGACATCACTGCCACACACTCACAAAAAAATAATAATGACAAAAAAATACTCAGAAGTAGCCATGGAAGTATCATTGCCATCCCACTGTATGGGTTGGAGTTATGGCTCTCAAAATGACCCCTGGCAAGACTGAAGCTGTAAACCCAACACCCTCAACTGTGGCTCTCCCACCCCCATCCATCCGAAGTGAATTGTGGCATGGGAGGGCTCAGCTTAATGAAGTGTCACACGTGTTGCTTTTTATGTGGCTCTAAATTAGCAGTCAGCCAGCAACCAGCAGACACAATCTTTTTCCAAACTCTTAAAACATATTGGTGGGTGAGCAAAGCTCGCTTCATTGCAACCAAGACTCCTATTCATCTAACAGAGGTTAGACACTTAAATCAAGAGACAAAGGTTACAGAGTAAATTTGCAGTATAGGATACAGTCAACATACACACATTTACTGCATCTGCATTACGTTATTTGTATGTTGGAAAAAAAAGTAGGATAACTGAGATCAACAGTCCTTTTTGTCTTTCTAACTAGATGGCTTGGTTAGACCTTCAATGCAGGGACATTCTTTCCAAGAAACCAAAGAGACGCCACTGTCCTTATTGAAGGGCCAGACATAACTGATGAGCCAGTGTTGGCAAAGGAGACTTATTTGCTTTTCAACCAGTCTCCAAAGCTTACAACAGCATGTTTGTATTCTCAGTGCCTTAAACATTTCTACAACAGTTCTAGCTTCACAAAGATAGCCTACTATAATGCTGCACTAGACTATGTAAGAAATAAACTAGTTATAATAAATTAAAAATAGATTAGATAGGATAGATTTTTAAATTAATAATGATATGAAAGTGTAACATTGTAACTTAAGGGCCCATCTCAAAGTGTTAATTCTTCAACTACATATGAACTCTGATTTAGTTTACTCTTCATTGTAGATTCTATTGGGGCAGATCTCTGTTTCCAGTTACACTATTTTTTTAAAAAAAAAAAAGCTCTTTGTGTGGGACTGTGTTTTGGCTGAGCTGCTGTGGTTACTTTTATTTTTCTGTCTTTCTTTTTTTCTTTCTTTCTTTCTTTCTTTCTTTCTATCTTTCGTTCTTTCTTTTTTAAACTTTGGTCAGAAAGTGTTTCTGCCTATAGTCAGACACTTTGAGTTAGCCATTCAAGCTCACAGCATTTTATATCACAGGAACCATAGCGATCATTGCCCTCATGAGAAATGCCAGAAAGACAAGCTGTTCTTTAAAGCGCATCTACTCTCCATCACGATGGAATAACTGGGAGGCCACACCAGATAGATTACGGAAGTGTTAAGCAAATACACGTCTGCTGTAACAATTAGCTTCCAACAGAATAAATGAAACTGATATGGTATGGTATAAATTTTATTGTCAATTTCTTCACATGTACAAGACACAAAGGAATCGAAACTGCGTTTCTCACTCCCCTGTGGTGGGAGAGCAAGAGGCCGCTGCCGGATGCCCGCGCCGCCCATGTTCCAAATTAGGGGGGATGAAAGGCACAATACAGCATAACAAGAGGAGAGAGGAGGAGAAAAAAAAGGCATGACTAGACTATGCTCCAATGGGGAGCACAGTGTAGGGGGGCAAACACCTCAGCACACAAGCACATATAGAATACATGACCTGCAACGAGAAGGAGGGGGGGGATAAGAGGGTATGAAGTGGCGAAGGCGTGGGGCGGTGGGTGGGGGTGGTGATTGCGTGTCAGTAGAAGTGTATGAGTTCGTGTGTGTAACGGCCAGAGAGTCGCTTCTTATGGCCTCCAATCTGTGAGCCTCAGTCCGCAGGGTGATACAGCGATAACACAGCCAGTAGCCATGGAGCCAGTGGCTACACCAGATGAGACAGTGCAGCGAACATTCTCAAAAAAGATGGCTAATTCATTAGTTAGTGTTGAAGTGTTTAGCAGTTGGTTTTGTGTACCTTGTAGCGTTATTTAGCATTCTGTTTAGCATTTAACGTTGTCCGTATCATGGCAGAGGCCGGGGATCAGAGGAAGCAGACAGGCTCGCACATCAAACAGCTGAAGAGCTCTCATGGCCAGCCAAAGCAATCAGACTCTGATTGCTTCAGTCATCATGCTTATTAGAGGCAATCTAAGCTAAATGTTGCCCACAACCAACAAATGTGAATTCTTCTCTCATCTCCTGTGTTGCTAGCCCAATAATGACTTGTAAAACATCATAAATGATTGCAAATTATTATAATTTTTTTTCATTGCAGGCTACTGTGCGGTTTATGAAAATAGCCCATATCAATTACTGTTTAGGTTTAGCACCAAAGATTCTTTTAGCCAGTGTGAAATATAGACCTATCCTTTCTTTTTTCAGTTCATCCTCAGTGATGTCTTGCTTGAAACACCCCATACACTCTGTCGACAAGCAGTACACAGATCACATCTTTGTTTCCTTGCACCTTTGAATTCTGTTTAAACAAGGGAGAGACATTTGTTTTCACTGCACACAGTCATTACCAGGCAGAAACAAAGAAATTATCCTTTTAACGCTAAGTGTTTTTGGCTGTTGTACACACCATTAACCTTTTCTAGTGTTTGACGAGCGCCTTCTCCAAGCAGAGAAAAAAATCCAACAGCCTGAGTTTCCCTTTCCAGATATGGCTATCACTTTAACCTTTTCCGCTCTGCTTTTCTCGAAATACAGTGGTTACAGGTATGAGTACAATAACATGCAATTGACTTAAGTATGACTTAAATCAAATAAATAAATGTACAGTTGTGTTGTGTTTTACAGTTTTAACTTGTACCATTTGTCAACATGTATGCATAACGGTATGCCCAAGTACGTATATTTCAGATATACTTTGTCAAGGCCTCTTTCTGATCAAAAAATATGTAACAGCAGACTGACTGTGTGCCCGGAGAGAGCTTTTCCCTGGTTATGGACTCGGCTTCTCACTCACTCTAAAAGTAGTCCACACACATTGCCCATGTCCACGTATTATCAGTGCCAGAGGCTCCTGAGGTCTGGGCATCAGAGTCTTCTGTTGCATAACAACCCATTAATGTTACAGTTGTAGAACCTCCATGGAGGCTGGAGATTGTAGGTTACTGATGGGAAAGAGTCTTTTGTTGAAATAGCGTGGATGCTGCCTGTTTATGAGGTGGATAGAATCCTTAGCAGCACCCTTTCCTTGTCCCTGATCTCTTAACAAGTGAAGACGACTCAAAATCCACAGACCTTGTATGGCATCCTTTTGCTTAGAGTAGCATGGTGTGGAGAGTGTTGGAGCCTGTGACACAGCAGAAGCTACAGAGTTTTCGGCGGGCGAACACTGATTGATGATCATAAACATAACAGAGCTCAAACCTACTCCAAACAGCTCTCCAGGATAGCATTACACAACTTCTGAAGGTGTGGTGAATCACAGATGCCACTCAGAAAGCTTTGTAAGCTAAGTATGGTTTTGCAAATGTTTAGTTCATTATGATCTTCACTTCATCATGATGATGCATGATGAGATGGACTTAAAATAGTTGTGCAATTTCTGTTGGGCACTATTCGTTTTGTTTAGGGGTGGGACATTTGGTCAAAGATGTAAGACTAGCTTTTAAGACAAAATAATGCCAGTTCCATCAACCAAATACTTTGAGCCTATTTAATTAAATGAGGTTATTTTTGGTCATTCAAAGGGAAATGTTTTGGTTTCTCATTACAGAGTTGATGTCTCAACCCCTAGCAAGCTAATTAGCAATCCGTCTGTGTGGTCTGTTCTGTGAATGGCTTGTTGTTATGTTTGCTGTTGCTGAACTGAGTTTTTCAGGAGTCCAGGCTAATGACAGATTTCTGCTTCTTCAGTCAGGCTGAACCTCCCTGCAGTATTTAGGGGATGTTTCATGCACATCCTAAATGTTATATTTGGTCAGCACAGAAAAACACACTTTTAAGTGTCCAGGGTACTTCCAAACATATAGCCCTGTTGTTCAAGCTCAACGAGTGCTATGGGTAGGAAGAAGAACAAGAGATTTTGGTACAACATAGACCTAATAACAATCCACACAGGAATCTACAGTAACTGAATTGGACTATGAGAAATTAAACTGAATGTGAGCTGAAGGACCCATTCAGTTAGCGTTAGCTGCTCATTCGGTGAGCTTGAAGAACAGGGCTGTGGTTGGAAGTACACCAGACTATTGCTTTAAATAACTGCAGCTCTGACCACTTTTTACTCATCCCAGTGCTCCACTCTGACACCATAAAAACAAGCCCTTCAGAAAAGACTTGTTAAGTTGGTGTTGGGATTTATGCCTTCAGCTAGTCGGGTGCCTTCTTATTGTATCTAAAAAAGTGGGCCTGAGAAGTGGCTGGTTGAAAGGTCACAGAGAAATACAGTGCTAAATGTCTTGCGTAACCACCAAGCCCAGAGTTTTGCTTTGCTTTTAGTTAGCTGTCCATGCATGAAGTATTTATAATGCTTCTGTCATGAAAACTCATTTGGCCTTTTTGAGGTGGACAGCAAAAATTGATGACTGTTGTGCACTGCGTTTAATGAACACCATGAATCAAAATTAGGCTTTCTTTTTCTTTTATTTATTTATTTATTTTTTTGCTGCTGCGAGAAATTGAAGGACGGCATTTTTCACTGGGTTTTTCTTTTTGGTGTTACTTTATATGAACGGCTTTGTTTTGGCCAAATAAAACCATGAAAAACCAAAAGTTATTGGTGCTGGTTTCAAAGCCCGAGAGCACAGGGAGAGAGGCAAGCGAGAGCCGAAACCACATCAGACACAACAAACTATGCCTGCATCTTGTAATTATGTTTGAAATGTGGTAACTAGAAATTGAGATTTCCAATTATTGGCATAGTCTTCCTCCCAAGATCTAAGGCCACTTCACATGGTTCTACTTTACGGGCTTAAAGAGAAACAAACAAATTGCACCTTGTTCACTTCACCAAGATATATATTTTAACAGTGTCTGGCGGTCACACTGCATTGAGCGATCAATAGTGTATCTTCACTAGGGTATATATTTTAACAGTGTTTGGTGGGCACGCTGCATTGAGTGATCAATGGTGTATCTTCACCAGGGTATATATTTTAACAGTGTCTGGCAGTCACACTGCATTGAGCGATCAATAGTGTATCTTCACTAGGGTATATATTTTAACAATGTTTGGTGGGCACACTGCATTGAGTGATCAATAGTGTATCTTCACCAGGGTATATATTTTAACAGTGTTTGGTGGGCACACTGCATTGAGTGATCAATAGTGTATCTTCACCAGGGTATATATTTTAACAGTGTTTGGTGGGCACACTGCATTGAGTGATCAATAGTGTATCTTCACCAGGGTATATATTTTAACAGTGTTTGGTGGGCACACTGCATTGAGTGATCAATAGTGTATCTTCACCAGGGTATATATTTTATCAGTGTTTGGTGGGCACACTGCATTGAGTGCTCAATAGTGAATCTTCACCAGGGTATATTTTTTTAACAGAGTCTGGCAGCCACACTACATTAAGTGATCAAAAGTGTATCATTACCAGGGTGTATTCTTTAACAGTGTCTTCATCATGGTACATTCTTAACGGCATCCTTGCTTCACCAGGGAATATTTTTTAATGCTTCATCAGGGGATTGTTTTTTAAAGGTGGCTGGTGGTCCTCTGCAATTGCAGCTGCAAACTGATTTTGGAGGATGTGGAAACTCATTGCTAATTTGGCCAACCCCTGTGTCATCAGTATGGTAAACTTTTGCATGAGAGTACGTTACATTATAGTAAAATAATAATGGTGGTGTGTGTGTGTGTGGGGGGGGGGGGGGGGGGGGGGGGAGGTGATAAGGAGGGAGAAAGAATAAGAAATAATGGGTTCATTAAGAGTCCTTGCAGTTGTTGTTCTTGTTGAGCCGACTGGTTGAGAACAATGGTGAACCCATGCAAAGTTTGCCTGTGAAAAGGGGCAGAAAAAAATTGAGCCACGATGCATTGTCAGTGAGCCCACCAAGGGGCCTATAGACTACATTGGGGCTATAGATACTGTCCAGAGCCATGTGGGTCACGTAGCATACTGCACTGCACTGTAGGGAGACGCACAGAAAGCCACAAGGGGTGGGGTGAGGGTCAGGAGAGGAGAGAGGAGTGGTGTCTGTGTGTGTGTGTGTGTGTGTGTGTGTGGTGGGGTTAGAGGGGTTCAGAGACTCTGTGTTGGGATGCACGTATGTCACTTATTGTTCGTCCGCAAGGCCTCAACCAGTTTGCTCCAGTTCGCCTGTTTTGTTCCCTGTGGAAGTTACAGTTTGAGTGATGTGTTGTGTGGGCTTTCAGAGAGAAACAGAGAGATAAGACGGGATGACAGAGAAAGAGAGAGAGAGAGTCAGTGGATGAAAGAGTGAGAGAGAGAGAACCGCACCGAACCGAGTTTCAGAAACATCCTCTCATAGTGCCGCTTTTATAATTGGGCATAAAGTGCTGTTTGTTCTATGAGTGCTCACAAGCTGCGCCAAGCAGACCGACTGGAGGGCACCCATAAAAGGCTTCTTGGGCCCAGGCGGCCAGGCGCTCCAGTCTCCCTGTAATTGGTCACTCTAACAGGAGGCTCTGGTTCAAACAGAAAAGGTTTGGAGAGCTCCTCTCATTCCCCCTCCTTTTCTATCTCATCCACTTTCTCTCTCTCACTCGCTCGTCTGTGTGTGTGTGTGTGTGTATGTGTGTGAGAATGAGAGAGAGAGAGAAAGTGGGAAAGTCAAAGAAAAAGTAATGGAACACTGATACCCCAGGAGTTACAAACTGTTCTGTAGACTAAAAGGATTTTTTTTTCTTCACTATATATCTTTGTAAGTATCCTAAATACACTGTTGATGTTGTTGGCTATTACCCTATCTTCTTGGAAAATGACACTGGCTTGAAATTGTAAAGTTGCAATCATTACACTTGTCAGCATGAATAATGACTTCCCATTTCCTTCTGTTTTCTAACATCTGATAAAAACACGTATATATAGACTGTGCTAAAATTACTCTTGAAAAGATTGGGTGACTTACACCAGTAGCTTGGGATAAGAATGCTGTTTATCTCTGTCTCATCAGAATTTGAAGTTATATCTCACCACAATGGACACAAAATTAATCATTGGGTATCAACTACCATCGATGACTGTGTTGACCAAAGGGATCAAGCTTTGCAGTGCTTTAGGTTACACACACTCTCTCTCTCTAACACACACACACACAAACACACACACACACACACACATACACACATGACGAGTTATTCCAGTCCCGTAAAACTTTATTAGTTTTGCACAAGAAATGGCCCAGTCATGCTGAAGTTTTTCATGAAAACAAAGGAGGTCTCGGCCGCCTGGATAAAAAGGAGCAGCACGGCAGACACTAAGCAATTTTGAAAGCAGGGTGTTAGGGAGAGAGAGAGAGGTAAAGAGAGAGAGAGTTGGAGGGAGGGAGACAGGGTGTTGGATAGAGAGAGAGAGAGAGAGAGGTATAGAGAGAGAGAGAGTGGGAGGTAGAGAGAGAGAGAAAGAGTGGGAGGGAGGGAAGCAGGGTGTTAGGGCGAGAGAGAGGGAGGAGAGGAGAGGGTGGCCGTGGATGGCCAGTGCTTTATTCAACCCTACAAAACATGCTGCCCATAACTCTTGTGTATTGTAATGGCTGCTGCTGCATGTGAGGCAAAGACTACCTCTGGTCCTGTGAAGGACCTCTTTTGTTAATGGTGGACTTCATAACAACAGGGAGAGAAAGAGAGTTGCAAGGACCATCATTAGTAGTGCTACTAGCAGGAGAAACTGTGTGTGTGTGTGTGTGTGTGTGTGTGTGTGTGTGTGTGTGAGTGAGTGTGTGTGTGTGTGTGTGTGTGTGTGTGTGTGTGTGAGTGTGTGTGTGTGTGTGACAGAAAGAAAGAGAGAGGGGCAGACAAGCTATTCTTACAAGAAGTCAAATGCCGTCTCCTGTGTTTTTGGACTAATCCACTCTAATTAACACGTGATCCTTGCAGAGAGAGTCAAAAAAGACTGTCCCCCCACCCCCCAGTGCACACACACACACACATACACACGCACATCGTGTTATTGTGTTGTGATGTCAGATGACCAGCAAGGGCTTTCATTGTACTCACCTTAACATATCTCTGGAAGTTTGTAGTTGTAGTGTTTTATTGTAATTATTATATATCCTATACTTGCCTACACTGTAAAAAATTAAAAGTTGGGCTAACTAAAAAATATAACGCAACCAGCTGCGAAGCATTTTTAAGTTTACTCAACTTGACTCAAGCTGACTCTACTGCTACTACTACAGTGGCCTAAAGTTGAGTAAACTTAAAAATGCTTTGCAGCTGTTTGCGTTATATTTTTCTAACTTTTTACAGTGTATAGCTACATCATTGATTGGACCTCCGAGCGTTCAGAGTATTTTTCTTCTCTGTTGTTGATGCCAAGGGTTGTACAGGCAGCAGTGCGTTGAGGCAGAGGACTGAATGAGGGAGGGGTGCTTGTGCAACAAGTTCCCTGAATTCTCAACCTCAGTCAGTGCTGTACCTTTGAACTGAGATTCAAAGGCTTGTTGTTGCGACATGTTTACAGGATGCATCAAGTACTCGGGGTGGGGAGGAGGTTTTTCACCCGTTCCACCAATGACGACTGACAATTCATTTACAGCAAAAACAAATTAATCTTAAATAATACACAACAGTTTCTCTGGTGACTGGTAAAGTTCATTTTGGAGTCATTTGTTGACAAAACCAATCAAAAGTTTGTAAAATTTAAGCAGATGAATTTCTGAACTGTGTATTGTCTGTACAAAGCATCTTTATCTGTCTGCACCTTTTCACGTTTGATGTGAAAATGTGGTGTTTCAGGACAAGTTGTGTTTACAAGCATTCATTATCAATGGACTTGCATGGTCGTATAAGGGGAGCGAGTGTGGGGATGATTCAGCCACGCAGATCAAGATAAAGTTACAGTCATTTTTACGACTCTATTACACCACAGTGAAACACATAGAGGCTGTCTGTTGTTGTTAATAAACACACGTGTTTTTTTGTTCAAACATCTGTTTATCCTTGCATCGTCACTTCTCTCTCCAGCAGTGGATGGCTGCAAGTGTGTGTGTGTGCGGGTATATGTCTGTGTGTGTGTGTGAGTGTGTGTATGTGTGCATGCATGTGTGTGCCTGTGTTTGTGTGTTTGCATATGTGTGTGTCCGTGTGTGTGTATGTGTCTGTGTTTGCGTGCATATGTGTGTGTGTGTTTGTACGTGGGGGTGGAGCTGCCCAGCAGGACCAGCTGTGTTTCTCCTGAGGTCTGCGGGTCATGCCCCATGCAAGGCCCACTGTGACTCTCTGGATCGCCATCTTCAAACAATTGGACCCACAAAGGGCCTTGCTAGCCCAGGGCTTTGGCCGCGTTGTTCCCACAAGGCCAGGAGTCTGGTTCTATTTGAGCAGTTGGATGTTTGCTTATAGATGCTGACCCCGTGAACTCAGCCCAAGATGCCATATGGCTGTCCGCAGGGGTCCTTACGAGGAAGCACAATGTCTAGGCGAGGCTAAAGTTAGCATACAGCGCCGATCTCTGTCCGATAGCCGGTAGCTGGTTCACCGGCGTGGTACAGTACGTCAATCAGAGCAGTAAAGCATGTACGACCAAACACGTCACATATGCATTGGTGCTTAAGCCAATAACACTAAGATGTGTGATCAGTGGTGTGTGAAATGCTGGGTATTAGTGTTAGTGGGTCTGTTGGTGAAGGTGATGTGTGTATGTGTGTGTGTGTGTGTGTGTGTGTGTGCATGTCTGTTTGTTGATGTGGGGTGCATTTAATGAGTTTAAAAAGGGGTGTCAGGCATTAGATGCTATCTGTGACATGATTATTCATTCTGTTGATGTTTGTGGAATAGTGCAACAAAGGGTACATGTTTTGAGGTCAGTGTGGCGGAATAGTGGTGAATGGAATGCCTTTGCATTCTTCTCTTTGTTTCTCTTCCCATTGGAAGTAATGCATGAGTGGTACAATAATGAAATGTATGTGTGATGTTTACTTAACAGAGTGTTAATGAAGGCTGCCATGTTTTTGTTATTGTTGTTGTTGTTGTTGTTGATTTTGCCATTGTCTGTATTTTCTGTGTCTAAAAGAACAAATTCTGTACAGTTTCATGTGGATGGTGATGACAGTCTGAGACCAGCTGTCATTATTCCTATTTTCGCCAAAAGTAAAACTGCAACATGTGATAAACAGTGTAATGTTCAGCAGAGCAGGTCCACACATTAGTTGTCAGTGAGAACATGTACACTATTTCCCCTACTGTACATTAAAAACCAAGTGAAATCCACATTCCTTAAAATTTACATAATTTCATTATATAGTCATGTTAGTTATTATTTCAACATTAACCTTAAAGAATCAAACCTCAAATAGCTCTTTCTCAGAGACATTGTTGAAATGATTACACATTAGATCTAGCTTACATAATACTCATCCTACAAACAGTTAGTAGTTTCCTGGCAGACCCTTTTACTCTGTAGACTGGGGTGGGGGTGGGGGGGTCACAAGAATGAGGGTAAGAAATAAGACTGCCACCACCATAAACAACCAATCAGCTGCCAGTCTGCTTATCTTGGCAAGCTATCCAACAGTTAATTGCACAGGAGAAAGTGTAGTGTCTGTCCAAGCTCCAGTGTGCTTATTTATGCCTCTTTCTTCTTGTTTTCTCCTGCTGTGGAGACGCTTGTGCAACGTTGTGCAGGGCTCCACAGACTGGGTTAGCCGAAGCACTGCATGTGAGGGGCCATAGGAGCAAGGACACAGCTGGGACAGAGCAACAAAAGTGAGCAGGCAAGAGTGACAAATCCAAGTTGTGCATGTGACAGAATGTTAGCATACGTGCTATAATGCAAATATGTGTACTTTTTTTTTTTTCAAGTAACCTCTACAGGTGACTACTGCAAATGTCATATAATCATTCACATTATGCAAATACCTGGCTCATTATTGGCCTTGTGGATGTGACAAAATGTACACTTTGAATTAAATTGCACAGAAACTGTGAACATCAAGAGAAAACACTGGAGGAAACATTGTGTTACTGTAAAGGAAGCTGTATTTTTATGTTAGTTTGTTAGTGCTCTGATTTGTGTGTTTTAATGAATGAGTTCCAATTCTGAAAATAGCTGCAAAGATACTAATCAACAAAGACTTTTCTTTTTTCTTTACTCAAGAACACTCTGTCTATCTGTCCATCATGCTGACATACACTTTGACAGTGTTATGCAGAAGAAAACATCTCTACAATGGAAAGGTTCAATACAGATCTAAAATCAGTTTGGTTGTTTGTTTGAAATCTGCTTCCAGTGAGGTCCAAGATTACCTCCGTGTTGAAAAACTACTTCTCCCACGCTTTTCCAGTTTGGCTCGTGTCTGATGTGAATGCAGAGATTTGGCAGCTTTCACACCCTGGAGGTTGGAAAACATCTCCACTGACAATGTGATGTCCCCTGGAGCATTCGGAGCGCAGTAACACACTAGGGCTGTGCAATGGGTCAGGTGGGGACCGGGCGATGTCCGAGGTGTGACGCCGTGTTCTCAGAGAGGCAAACCCTCTCCCATGTCTTGATGTCCATGTCCGTCATTGTTCAGAGCTTCCAGTCAGGAAGCTGAGACGGCCGTGTGTATTTGTGTCAACGTGGGAAAGCAGACGGCCACAGGAGATCAACAGGAAGACGAGCCAGGGTTAGTCCTGTGGGCCGACAGCGCCACCTCTGCCCTTGGCGCCCCGAACTATACCCTCACCCAAAAAAACCCTTGTGACTTGAGGAACATTGCTCATAGCCAAACAGATCCCCCACAACCCCCTCTAGGGACAATGTCTTGCTGCACAGACCAAATGTCCTCCACTCAAATTAACAGCACTTTCCAATAACAACAACAACATTATCATTATTATTATTATTATTATTATTGTTGTTGTTACTGTTGTTGTTATTCATCCTCACCATCATTATCGTCATTGTCATCATCATCATCATTACAATGTAAAAATATAAGTTGCATTAATATCAAGCTGGTCAAATCAATCTTTAAACATCTGGGTAAAAGAGGCCCACTCACCTTACAGCAATTAAATAAACTGAGGCTTAACAATAAAGACCAACTGAATGTATGCTGGATATATATATTAATTAATATATATTAATCTATTGACCATGGCATCCTACTACACAGGCTTGAACACATGATAGGCATCAAAGATTCTGCATTAGCCTGGTTCAAATTGTACCTCTCTGGTTGCTACCAGTTAGTACATGCTCATAATGAATCATCATGCCACACCAAAGTAAAGTATGTTGTGCTCCAAAGCTCAGTGCTAGGGCCCCTGTTATTCTCCCTCTACATGCTACCTTTAGGATCTGTTGTAAGGGAACATTACTTTCCATGTTGTTCCAGGTTTCCTTGTAATCCTGAGGATAACAAAATCTACAATAGGAGAAAGAGCTTTTTTCTACCATGCCCCATCTCCATCTCATGTGGCAGTTGGGTTGTCCCCTTGAGCCGTGGATCTGCCCAAGGTTTCTTCCTAGACTAACTATCACAAGGGAGTTTTTTCTTGCCCCTGTTGCTCTTGTGTGCTGCCTGCTGTATAGTGCCATGAGACAATACTAGTGAAAAAAGACGCTGTATAACTGTATAATATAGTGGAATTGAATAGTATGAGGAACAGACTGTAAAGTTCTGCAGTGCCCAGCAAAGCTTTCAATCCTGGAAGAACTGATGACGAGTGAGGAGTGTTCAGTAATCAAACATTTTACAGAAGGGAAACATGGGAGCGAGAAGAGGTTCCAACACACTTTTATCAGTGTTCTCATCATGACTGACTCATGAAAAAAAGTTTAGTGTAGCAAATAATAACCTAGGAGGAGGAAAACAACTTCTCTTTATTTTCTCTCTCTCTCTTCCATGGTGTATCAGCTTGGATGTCTAAAATAGATGTCGGTTTCCATAATGCCCCATGTGCTGTTCATTAATAACATGATTCAGTAATTAAAGTGCTTCCTCTTATTACCCGATGTGACTCAGATGATGATGAAACAATGGGTGAGCTGAGAGGTGTGCGTGTGTGTATGCATGTGAGAGTGTGTGTGTGTGTGTGTGTGTGTGTTTGAGGCGGGGTAGGGTGGGGAGGGGCAGGGGCTGTGTGACTGTGTTTACTGGTACTAATATGTAGTTGTTAAATACTGCTAATTAAAGTCTGTCACACAAGATATAATTTAATGTCAACACTACAGTCATCACAGATAATAAAAAAGAACTAAAAACAATACAAATCAAATGAATCCAAAGCATCTCCAGATGAGTGTGTGTGTGTGTGTGTTTGTTTGTGTGAGCATGTGTGTTTGTGTGTGTGTGTGTTTCTGTTTGTGTGAGTGGCAGTGATTTCACTAAGATACGTGCGATTACAGCTTGTTGACACGCACGCCAGGCCCAGTTTTACATAAAGTGTGTGAAAGGCCAGGGTGACACCGGAGTGGTGATGCGTGTGTTTCCCACACAGACACACTCACACTCACACCACTCCACCACCTCATTCGTTCAGCGCCAGCACAAACTATCTTTCTCCATCCTCCCTTCCCCCATAAGACGTCACTGGAGAACATGACGATTTTCACTTACTTGTACACCCCTACCCCCCACCTCCCAAGTCCAGCTGAAAGGAAACGTGCTCTCTCACACTGCGCACTGCAATCCCTCATTTCTCCCCTACAGACACACACACACACACACACACACAAACAAACTCACATAAATACACACACACACACATACTAACTCACATAGATGCACACACACACACACAAACACACACACACACAACGCTCTCTCTCCATCCTCTCTTTTTTCTGTTTTGTTCAGATGTGTGAAGGATGACTTGGCTTAAACTCTTCTCTCCAGACATGACTCAGCGACTTTGTTTTCTCCGGCGACCAGGGGCACATCTCCGGGCAAACAGCAACCGCCAAACAACCACAACACCCAGTCGGGTCGCTTAGATTTTGAGCGCACCCGGCGGTGTAGTGGTCATTCGCGCAGCTCTCCGTTCAGAAGAAGTTGTTCTCCTCACCCTTCTACAGGCTGCAAATGGCTGGGGCCGCCGACATTTCCTGGGCTATGGCCAGCCTGTGTGGTTTCCAGCTGCTTGGGCTGCAGAAAAATTTGTCATGAAAAAGATTTTTCTCTGTTTATTTATTTCTGAGCTTGTGAATGCTGAAGTGGCCTTTCTACCCACCCAGTAAAATGAAGGGGGAAGTGGATACAGCCTGATTCTTTTAGACCACTGCTGTGGCATATTCTCCTCTTGGTGTCATATATTCAGATCAGAGGATTTTATTTTTTTATTTTGTAGGCCAGAGTCACACAGTATTATAAAAAGGTCAGCATTTCTCAGTAGTCCTTCTGAGAGAAGATCCCACTTTTTTGCTATTTGAGGTCTTGACAGGCAATAAGGCAAAGTGGCACTTTTTTCTCAGTGACAGTTTCTCGAAAAATAAAACTTTACTTTAAATTCTTTTGTCCCTTTCATTTGAAGCTGAAGTGGGTGTGTGAAATATTTTAATTGCAACTCAGAGGCTTCGGTAATGGAGACTCGGTGGTGAGCAGAAAATGAATGAGGAAAAACAATGTTTAGAATGTGTTTTCTTTCAGCCTTAGATGTTTTAAAATTGTAAACAATTTTGGAGCCATGTCCTAAAAAAGAGTCTGTGTTTGACCTTCCATTCGTCCCGGGTCTCTCTGCACAAAGGGCAGTTTCCTGCCCCACTGGAGTCAGATGCACTCGAGGAAGACCCTTTGTGTGTGTGTGTGTGTGTATGTGTGTCTGTGTGTGACTTTAACCATGAACGTACATACTTGACTTGAGTGTACGTGCCGAACATATGCCATTGTGTACAGAAAGATCTCTCTCTGTGTAAGAAAAGCTGCGGTTTAGCAATGTTTTGATTTTCATTATTACAGGCCCTGTTCAGCTAATGGGACTGAATGTGGCCAGTGCTTTAGTGAAGTCCTGTTTAATGGGACTGAATGTAGCCAGTGCTTTGGTGAAGTCCTGTTTAATGGGACTGAATGTAGCCAGTGCTTTGGTGAAGTCCTGTTTTTTCTATTTTTGCTATAGCCTTATAGCCTGACAAGCCAGACTATAACATCAGAATGTATCGTCTGACCATGATCAATCCTAGGGGCGGAATCAGTGTTTGTCTTGCAAACTGGATACCTTTACGACCAATCAAAGCAATGTCGGCAAAACAGCAAATAAGTCCTTGTTTGAAATTAATTACATGAGTACCTTTTTCTGCTCAACTTTCAAAGAAAAGTCTAATCCTTCCAAAGTCGATGCCAAAGCCGATTCAAACGACCGCTATTTCTTGGCCACTTAGTTGGTGTGCACCGTCACGGCCCTGTCATTATCGGGCTAAGCACACCAAACAACTCTCTACAAAGATAGAGCATTGTGACTGGTTTTACCAAGCCTGTGTAAGACCAATGGTAGACCTACTAAGGCTCCAATGGTGCATGGCTAGATGCACCCGCTGAGCAAAACTATTTGCTACAGCAAGGATGCGTTTAGATTTCTAGGCTAATAGGTTTACTGAGGTTAGTCTGACTGACACTGTGTAAGCATATCTGTTTTGGGGAGTGTGTGTTTTTTGTATGTGTGTGTGTGCAGGTTTTTGTGTGTGTAATTATTAGAGGGTGTGTTTGTGTATGTGTGTGTGTATATGTGTGTGCGTGTGCAGGTGTGTGTGCGTCTTTGTGTGTGTGTGTGTGTATGTGTGTGTGTGTGAGTGTAATTGTTAGAGGGTGTGGACAGGACCCATAGGAGGTGTTTGGACACTCAGCAGTGAGTTAAATGTAAGGTCTGGTCCATTGCAACGCTGCTCTCTCACACATCCTCCTCTTCACCCTGTCTCGTTGCGTCTTTTTTTCACACACACACACATACAAACACTGGTTCTGAAGCACATGGCATGGGCTGGAATAGATCATGACACACACACACACACACACTCTGAGACACACACACACACAGACACGTGTCACACTCAGCACCAAAACTTCCATGCCCTGAGATGAATAGTCGAAGATGTGACCTCACAGAAGAATAGAATACTTCTAAAGAACTGGAAAAAAAGTAGAAGGCCTCACAGCCAACCAGATTTGTCTTTTCCAAGGGAGCAACCCATGTTTGAGGTGAGAGTTTACACTTTGCACATTACACTAGAACAGTAGCCGCCTAAACATGATATGTGGATTTGGTCTGTTTTGTATCAAAGGTAAAAGACCACTTCAGCTGAGCCTCATTCATCTTTTGCAGTCCTTATGCAACTCAAGTTGTGTTTTGACCCCCTCTGTGCTTCCCATGGCTTTCTTTTAGGGGAGGGTAGTGTGTGTGTGTGCGTGTGTGTGGTTGTGTGTGGTTGTGTGTGTGTCTGTATGTTTGTGGTGATGTTCCTCTAAAGGCCTCCCAGAGATCTTGAGTAAGCGCTAGGAATGTCACAGGGACAAACAACAGGACACATTGGGCGTGATTATGTGGTCCTCCTCACTGATAAGGATCCTTATCGAATTACAGCTTAATTGTGTTTACTGTTCAGAAAGATGTGACATCAATCTAATAACTTGTGTAGTGCACTAACCTTTCTCTGAGGTGGTGGTGGTCAGTCAGTGACAGTGATAGTCGCATCACCCCAAACACTAACGCAATTATTCATGGGCCTGACCTCTGAAATCTCATTACAATGCCCCCCAAGTCAGACAAAAATACCATACTCAGTGACGCATTGTTTTCACAATTACGACAACATGGAAACAGCTCTTCACAAAATGCCAGAGCCAAAAAGGCAGTTTCAGTCTTCCAGTAAGCCCAGCACATGCGATCAGAATATTTGCTCGGAGTTGATACAATGCCCAAGTAAACAGTTAGGGAGTCTGTAGTCGTGTAAAAACACTTTATTTCAGGCTAAAAGATTAAGGGACCTAACTAAGAAGAATGAATGCCTCAAGACTAATGATAGGGTACAACACTGGGAAATGTGTGCTGACTCAAATGATCAATGGAGCTGGCCAACCCTCCACCCCTCTGATTAAGCAGCTGGCATATGAATACCACCTTCATGCTGTCGGAAAATCAGGAAGCTTGGTGTCATCATGTTGACTCATGTTTATTTTATTATTGTTTTTCATTTCTTTTTCTTTTTCCATGTTTTTTTTTCTTCCAAAAATGTTGTTAATGGGCTTTTGGGCAGCTGATCTGGCCTGGCTTGGGCATTAGTCAATCTGCACTACAACTGAACAGGACAGGAGGTTGATTTTAAGCTTCACCAGAACCTTTGAGTTTGTTTTTCATTATAAAAGGATTCAACGTTTGCACAGGAAATGTCAGTAAAATACCAAAACACTAACTCTGACTGTGCAACTCTGCGTGAACAAAGGTAGTTTTCAGGCCTCGAATCTTGAGAAGGCTTGAACCATAGCTGTGGCCAGTTTTGATTTGCAAGCTGTCACACGTTGCACATACTTTTGCCTGACCACAGTGAGTGATATCTCTGCTCTCCCACAGCCAAAAACCCAAGGGATGGGAAGACTTTGGACGTGGTGCAGGAATTTCTCGCTTGGTTCCATGTTTCAGGGATGTTTTGAGCATCAGCTCGGAAGCCCTCTTTTTCACACAGGTCAAAAAACAGAACAACGCTGTTTCCATCTGATTTGCAGTGAGTGATCGACAGAGTCATTGTGTGGACGGAGGTCTGTTTCTCACCACAGGGACTGAGATTCACGTCAAACTGTCTGCTGGATTGCCACTGGAGACACACCATCCTTCCTCTCATATTGCTATTAGTCCACTATAGAGTTCAATTTCCTTTGGTTGTAGCCTAACTCCCTTTTCTAAAGCATCCTTTGTTGACATGTCTTGAAGTCAATATCTGAGGGGACTTCCAAAAGGTTTTTGGTCAGGGGAATGCAAACATATACATGTCTGAATTAGAGAGGGAAAGAGAGAGAGGGAGAGAGAGAGAGAGCAAGAGTTACAAGGACAATAACAGATAAGTTTTAATTTACAGTAAACAAGAATAGCTGTGCCGTCGTGTCTGTGGACTCGGAGTACTCATTTAGCTGTGTGGGCCCAGCTGTACTCACACACACACACATGCACACACACACACACACACACACACACACACACACACACACACACAGACACAGACACACACACACACACAAGCACATACACACACACACAGACACACACACAAGCACATACACACACAGTCTCACTCACACACTCTGACAATACCCTCTTACAATAACCCCCCAATGTGGTAAAACATTCTAGTATGTCTGTTGGGTCTTAGACTTGATATGATAATGATAATAACAGCATATACAGTGTATTTTAAACATACTGTTTTAAAAACAGTACTTATCTTGAGAGTTTTGCTGTGCTTACCCTCGTGTACTTACAGGAAAGAACTGAAAAATGGGCTTAAACAAGGGAAACCATTAAACTAGGATTTTGTCATCCAGTTGAGGAGGGAGGCACCTTTGACATTAGTCTGCTGTTTTGCCCACCAGACTACCCACCAGAGACTGTGAGCCATATATACAGTAGACCTCTGAGTGCGTTTTACCTGTGCTACACACACTCATGGCAAAATGTAAAGACAATAGTGTCTGTCAACATGTCACTGCCAGAAAAATTAGACAAACTGCTGAGCTGACAGTGAGTTTCCTGTACTCCTGAAGTGTTTGTGTTCATATGGTATGCCAAGGTCACTTATAGGGTTAGACATACATAAGGAAAGGGAAACATAATTGAGAAAATGCTTTAGTGGCTCATCCAAATGTTTGCTTTGTTTGATCCCCTTGGAGATCATCAAAGCATGGATATCTCACCATGTATCTCAGCGAAACGTAGACTTTACACCAGCACCGACAATGCGTTGAAAAAAGTCAGAAGCAGAGTCAATCTGAACACTAATACTGCACAATTGCATATGTGCAAGTAAGCATTCCCCTATACCCTCAAATCCGGGGGAAAATTGCAGAGGGAGCATGCTTTGGAGGTCATGAATCACGGTCGACCTTGGTGCCCTGTGTGGAGGTTTCTCTGTGATGCAGTTTAGCATGGGGGAGAAGTGGTGAGGTCAGCACTATATCAGCGCTTAACCAGACCCCAATTATGTGGTCTTTCCCAAAGGTCTGAATGAGGCATTGGAAGACTTTGCATGGTTTTTAAGAAGTACAAATTGGCTTTTTTGGAGGACCAAAATGGTAAACAGGCCAGGTTTTTCTTCAGGAAAGCTGTGGCTATGATTTCTGAGTCTCCATATGAGTTTAGTTTGTGAATGGCATTTCCTCCTGGGTGTGAATTACAACTTGACACCAGTCATATCAGGCTGTCAGACAAAACTGTCTGCATCACACACAAGATGAAGACTTCTGGGAAGCAAAAAACTCAATTTTCTCTCATCCTTCCTGATCACTCTTCATAACCGATGATGCCGATGGTGAGAAGAACTGGCTACAAAAAGGGCTGAAAACATCCTTTTTCGAAATCCGGTGGTTGTCTCCATTGGTTTTGCCATTGGCAGAGCCGATCATTTTTCAAGTTTTTCTTTTTTTTTCCTTTCTTCCTTTTGGTCTCTTTTCATTTTCGGCCCTGTAATGGCCGCTCCATAATCACGTTTGCCCGTATGAAAGGAAGGCCTTGTGTGCTGGAGGGCCCATGCACATCCGCCTTCACTGGCCACATGTTCGTGCCTGCCTCCTGAAAATGTTATTTGTGGTGCGTGGATCTGGTGCTCCATAATTCTATCTTATAATACGGTAAACGTCGCAAAGCCCCATTTAAGCATTTAAGCTTGGAATTGATCCACATGCTTTGAATTTGCCATTTTTAGCCAAGGGCCAGGATGCCTCACACTTATTGAATTATTCATCGCTTGACGGCGCACTCAAATCAGACAGCAGTGCAGAGGGTTAATCCACAGTTCGAGTTTTTAAAAACATTCAACTTAACCAGGGGTGACTATGGGTAATGTGTAATTTATTTTCTGTCACAGACAACAGAGAGAGAAAAAAAAACAACAAAATCTTGAACTTTTGCAGATTATTGTTTACCCAATATAGAATGACAGTGATTATGTTGAGGGACACAGAGGAGCTAATTAGCAGTCTTGCTGGATAGCATTTGCTGGATTGCAGATTGGGTGATAATGGTAGGTGTGCACTAAGCTGCTGTTGACGATAGATCAGATGAGGAGCACTCCCTGGGCCACCCACCACTGCTGACACTGTGTCATTTCGTTGGACAGCCAGACACAAACAATGGCTCCACTCGTTTCCTGACATATGTGTTTGTGTGTGTGTGTGTGTGTGTGTGTGTGTGTGTGTGTGTGTGTGTGCGTGTGTTTTTTAAAGTCTTTCTCTATGTGTGTGTGTGTGTGTGTGTGTGTGAGAGAGAGAGATAGGGTCCCAGGCTCTTCTTTGTCACCAGCTGAGTGTATTGACAGTATATGCCTGCAGTGTTGGAGCCACTTGTAAGGCTTTCTCATAGACAATGACTGCCCTGCTTCAGTGTCTTGCATACAGTAATAAAAAATTTCAAACTATGAACATGTATGTATAAAAGTGCATCGTCATTATCGAATGAAATATTAAGCACAAAGTGCACACACCTAACATGGCTACAGTCAGAGAAGTGTGACAGTAACTGAGCGTTAGATTAGGCTACCTTAGATGTTTATTTTCTGTTGATACATAAAAGTATAACTGCACCCACGGGTCAAATGTAAACAATGATAAACAGTGTCACTGAACATCTAACCCTTTTCCCAAATTAAAAAAAAGTAGACCATAAAAAGAATTAAATGCTTAAATGGTTCTTTGCCATGTTTACCGCATTATAAGATACATTTATAGAGCACCAGATCCTCGCACCACAAGTAACATTTTCTGGAGGCAGGGACGAAGATGCACGCTGAGAAACGGCAATAGAAACTAGTCTGAAAGTCTGGCATACTGGGTTTTCTTTATCACAAGCAGATGTTAATGCCACCACACTGCAACTCAAGGGCCCTCTCTCAAATAAGATATCCCTGCACCAGTGCGAGTGGGGCCTATGTGACTGGGCCTTATCGCTTGACTATAATGATGGGGGGGACACTGCTCACTTGCTGTTTGATGTGGTCCTCCACGCCTTAGTTCAAGAGCTGTAAGCATGGCTACGGGTCACATCCCTTTGTAATTGCTGTTTCCCGGCTCCCTGCAACAAGGCAATTGGGCAACGGGGTGCAAGCCCCCCATTCCTTCTTATTAATAGCTGTGACTGCTACAAGGCGTCATTTGCAGAGAACAAAAGGAGGTCGGTGGAACCCGACGGGGTTTTAACAGATGTTTACGTAGAACTGAGTGCTGGGTCTTCCTGAGAGCATTTGGGGGGGGGGGCTAGAGCTAACACAACAGTTGGTAGTGTGGGGATGTGGGGAAGGGATCTTGCCTTCGATAAGGCTGAAGTATCTACTGTGTAAGTCATTATACTGGCACCATTTCTCAGTACAACAGGTTGTGAACTTTGTGGGAATTACCTTATTTGAACTGGTTGTAAAGTATTCTGTTTTACAGTGAATGCAATACCTTGAATGTTTTTTTTTCCCTGCATTTGACTTTTTTTGCACAAACTTTATGTTCTCCACCATAGTCTGGCCCCACCTGCCTGTATTTCAGTTAAGCTGGACCAGTGCCTTCAAAGTTAACAAAAAGTCCCTGCTCATGCACTTATTCCTTTAGTCCACTTATTGCATCATTTGGAAGATCTTAATGTAAAAACATATTTTTTAAAAAATATCCCCCAAAATAAAATTGGGGCGAGTCTTTAAACACCACGTCTGGCCTTGGTAGTTTGAACGCTGTTATAATAACATGTCTCCCAGCATTGCTTGCCTGAGGGCCTAATACCGGGCTGAGAAGGCCAATTTGTAGCTGGGCCCAGATGGTGGACAACCCATCCTCTGCACGACTGCACAGCTGGTGCCGCCGCCACCACTTGAGAGAAGTGCTTCGCTGTTTTAATCTGGCTCTGTTTTGGCTGCTCAGTCTCTACCAGACCCCCCACTCACCACCGACACATCCACACACCCACACACAACACACACACACACACAGAGCAGCTAAATACCTGTCTCATTCAGCGACACTCAAAGTGGCCTGAGGTAGCCATGTGGTCATTTGGTCTTTAACTTACACACACGCACACAAACTCACACACTTTGATAGATAGACTTATTATCCCGTAGGAAATTCCAATAGTGTTGTTGTAGAGCTGTATGGCCCGTGGGACAAAGGACCTTCTCAGCCTGTCAGTTGAGCATGTCAGGGACAGGAGTCTGCCACTGAACATATTCCTCTGTCTGGAGAGTGTGTTGTGCAGGGGGTCATGGTCATTGTCCAGAAGAGATATCAATCTGCTCAGGGTCTTCTTTTCTGCTATTTGATGTCAGTGACTCCAGTTTCATGCAAACAACAGAGGAAGCTTTTCTCACCAGCCTGTCTAGTCGTCCAGCATCCCTCGTCCTTGTGCTGCCTTCCCAGCATGCCACAGCATAGAAGAGGACACTGGCCATGACAGACTGATGGAACAAAAGGAGGAGTTTGCTGCAGATATTGAAGGACCCCAGCCTCCTGAGGAAATATGGCCTGCTCTGCTCCTTCTTAGAGAGTGTGTCTGTGTTAGCAGACCAGTTATATTAAACCAGGCAGCGAATGGGAGTCTGACCCTCTGAGGTCCACCACCATTTCTTTGGTTTTGGTGGTGTTCAACTATAGATGGCTTGTCTTACACCATCCCACAAAGTTCTCCACAAGGCTCCTGTACTCCACCTCCTGTCCATCCCCAATACACAATTTCAGTGTCATTAGAGAATTTCTGCATGTGAGATGTCTGAGAGTTGTATCTGAAGTCAGACATGTACAGAGTAAACAGTACAGGGGATAGAACAGTTCTAGTATTGCTTACAACAGTCTCAGATGTAAGACCCCCCAGTCTAACAAACTGGGGTCTTTGTGTGAGGTAGTCTGTGATCCAGGTTGAATTTCTTAGATAAGAAATGATACATGCGCAGCATATAGTCACATTCGTAGAGTATCAACTTGTGCACACATACTCACACATATACACACAAGCACACACACGCACACAGAGACACACACGCACACACACGCACTCTTAGATAATGAATGATACAAATGAAACCTTTTCCAAGAACATTAGATTATAGTGTTATATTTCAATTCATCCTCCCTCCACTCTCCAGCCCTCCCTCTGCCCCCCCCCCCCCCCCCCCACACACACACACACACAACTCACACACCCCTCCTTCTCCCTCTCACTGTGGATCCTTAGGCTTTCTTGCCAGTGGTAATACAGTTTGTCATCTGCCTGACCTTCTTGTAATTTTCCCGCGAAGGACATCCTGGAAAGGAACAATGGGAGAGAATAAAGCACAGCGGCTGTTCCCAAGCTCTCTGCACCATTGTTCCCCTCACAATGGTACCACGCAGTCCGAGGAACCACGACACCTGCACCTCACACTCACAAATCCCCTCAAACCAAGAGAAAAAGAGGGACAGAGAGAAAGAGAGAGAGAGAGAGTAAGAGAAGAAAATGAGAACTGGGAAAAGGTTCCTCCTGCACCAAAAGCCACCCACTCTAGTTATCCCCTGCTGGGGGCTAATGAAAGACCAGAGTGACAGAGTAGGCCCACTGCGGCGAAACACGGTTGCGTAAGGACCAAGCACAAGGTCAGACTGAGCTTCAGATCCAGCTATTTTAGTCTATGGTGAGCACACATGCTCAGATGTGAGTACATGTTGGGGCATATTACTTCATCACAGGAATACAGTGGATTTAGACTTGGACTTTTGAAGAGGGAGTTTTTCAAAGTTGTTTCTCCTAAAATGGTATCTTGTTATATCTCTTAATCAGTGCACATGTCTATTTTTATCTATTTATTATCCTATTTTGTTTCTTTTCTTCCAGGTTAACGTAAATGCAACATGTGCAAGTCTCGGGTGACAGTAGCGTGAAAAGCGGGCACAGTTCTCATTTTTCACTTGCTGGAAGTTCTCTGTTTATGTGTTTGTTTTTTTTCTGTTTTGCACATGGCATCAGCCTCACTTAGGATGTGTATGTTATGGTAGGGGCCAACCCTTTCTCTCTTTTAGTTTCTCTAACTCTCTCTCTTTCTCTTTCTTTTCCTCCCACTCTCCAACACATACACACACACACACACATAAAAAGGGGGCGAAAGGCTGTTTACAATAAAATGTTACAAACCGCACATAATTGTGTCCAGAGCTGCGTCTATTTGTCAGCACATGTTTGTGAGTAAACAATCGGGACACCTCTGGTGGAGGCTAAACACAGCCGAGCCATGGGAACAGCCGCCGCCACTCTCCACTCTTCAGGACATGCCAGCGGTAAAATACGGGGGGCATGCAACCGCAACGCCGCTCCCCTTAGCACTCACCGCCTATGCCCCATAAACTCCCTGGTAAACTCCCACCCTGGCTCTCTTGGGCACACGGTCCCACAAGCCACTGCACTCCGCAACAAGCCGGCGATGTGCGGGGCCTAGACAGTGCTCCAACCACTAGATCAGTCTCTCTTGGAGGGAAGGGTGAACTCACTGAACCCTTAAGCCCCTCAGTTCAACCCAGCTCAAGCACAAAGACTGGACCTTTAGTTTACCGGGAAAATAGGGGCAGATGGGAGAACACTCGCTGGCTATAGTTCTGAACACAATGTGAACTTTGCAGTCAGGTTAAATAGTATTTGCCCGCTGAAGAAAAATTGTTTTTGTAATGGCAGAACAGCTGACAACCCCTACCACAACAACAGCACAAATTAATTGATTAAGCTGGCCAATCATAGCTAATTTTATACCAATTTGTCCCATGTTGAAATTACATTATCTTCACATTAATCTAAAATTATATTTATCTCAGTGTCACAAGTTGGCTACATAGCTACATCACCCACTCTTTGCAGGATTATAATTATACTGATCACAGTTTAAAACTGCTTGTAACAGTTATATGCTTACATACACACTCAATGTTTCCACTGTACTTTTAGTGTGTATTCAGTTTTGGTTTAGTTGTTGGCTGGGTGTTTCAGAATCACTCAGTAGGAAAACTAGCAAAAGACTACAGTATATCATCTTTGAACACATCCTCATCCTTTGGTTTCAAGGTATGTTGAATTAAACCATTTGGTAACCCAAGAATTTGTTTGTAGGACAGACGAAGAAACTTTGTCAAGAAGAGTAATGTCAAATGCCAAAATCACTGCTGAGTTTTCAACAGCTGTCCTGAGAGATGAGCTTTTAAGGCACACCGAGGCTTCCACTTTGCAAGCAGAACCCAGTGGTCTATCGGGCGAAAACAAAGTACTTGTGGGTGTTCTGCAAAAAAAAGAGGTCCTCTTCAACTTGTTGTGTAATAAAACAAAACCTGATCTGAGTTCAAGCACATCCTCGCACCGTATGGTTCTACGGCCCCTGCTGGGCCAGCTGGGTCTCATGCTGTTGCCGGTATCTCGCGTGTCGACTCAAGCCGTGCCACAGAGACAGGTGAGAGGCGCAGATAAGCACAGATGCACCACACAGGCTCCGGAACGCAAACATGGCTGTAGTATCCAATACCTCAGTTTGCCATATTATGGACTGCGAAGCATGGCTACTCCCATACATAAACAAGCAGCCACTCTCTCTGTCTCTTGATTTCACAGGGAATTCTCTTTTTTTTGTTTTGGGAGCAGCAGGTATGTCATCTGGCTGTGATTTACGCTAACACACCTTTCACACATCACACTATTTTCCTTTCTCAGAATTCCCGAAAGGAATTTTCTTCTTTTTAGGCGAAACGAAAATGAATCGCCCAAGCCTGGGAATCTTGCATCACCTCAGCCATGCCGGAGATGCAGAGATCAATACAGACTGTATGAGAACCAACTACCAGGAAGGATAGTCGAGTTAATTTGCTTCCTCTGTTTGCAACATTTCCAGGAACGTTATGTGAGGAAGCCTTACTGAGTGTACTGTGTGGAACCCTGACAAGAAAGAGTGTGTGTGTCTGTGTGTGTGTGTGTGTGTGTGTGTGTGTGTGTGTGTGCGTGCTAGATGGACACATGCACAGAGGGGCTTCCTACTATTGTTCTCAGAATGAGACACCAACCGTTTTCTCCACCCAGACACACCTCGTCCTCTCTCTCCCTATCTCCCCCCCCCCTTCTCTCTCAGCACTAGCTGTGAGGGGTAGTTTTAAATTAGACAAACAAAAGATCTGCAAAAATCCTCACTGGAATTCGCTCTCTTATTTCCTTTGAGCAGTCGTGTAAAGCAGTGCATCTTATTTTGGTTTTTTCGTCTTTATTTTTTGCCTGGCTAAAAGGCTCAAGGGCAATTTGAAGTGCACTTCCATGCAATGTGCGTCAATTTGGTCTCTGAGGGTTCAAAGTGGTTCTAAATAATTGCAGTGCACAGAAAGCCAGTCTGAAGTGCTGTTGCCATCCCTGTTTTGTATGTGGATAAAGTCTCTTTACCTCTGACTTTTTATAAGCATTTTTCTCACACACTTAGTAGAGAGAGAGAGAGAGTACATGTTAAAAGTCCACAGACAGAATACTGAAAGAATAGCTGTCAGGTGAAACTCGGCTTTTCACAATGAATTTCCCTACACTATAGAATCTTCACCACAGGGGTGAGAGCCTGTGAGTCTCTTATAGTAAATCCAGTGTCTCCATCTGTGTGTGTGTGTGTGTTTGGGGTGCCTGTGACTCTGTGACCCTCGTGGCTGGTGGCACACATCACCTGTCCAAGAAGAACTGAACCGTTACGCTGGCTGACTCCAGCGTTTCCACGGGCAACACCTCTGGAACGCTATTGCGTTTTTTTGGTCGACTGATCTCATCTCCTGAGAGAGGAACTTAAGCCTGAAATTAGACAAGAGTATTTTGGATGGGAAGGTCTGTTTTGAGATACTGGATGTGTAAACAGAGATAAATGATCAGTACTAAAAACTTTGCTAATCTTACGCTAGTGTACTTGTTTAAGCTCCATCCTAAAAGTGTGCTGGTTTTCAGTATGTAGCAAGTCCATCTGCTTTATAACCAACTTGTTTGTTACATATTCTCTGTGCATTTGATTTTTGTATGATTGTAGGTAGAAGCCTATTGTCTAAAGGAACTACTGGTATACCTTTAGGTTAAAATGCCTTGTTACAGCAGCAGAATGTGAAGAAACATCGAAGAGGATGAAATACACCAGGTACCAGATATCATCTGAAGTTGCAAATCAACAAGCTTTGGCCTGGCTTTGCAATAATATCACTGTCTACACATTACAGTAAACACAATGCTAGTGAAAGCAAAGATGTTAGACATCTCATAACCCAAGCATTTCACTCTCATGACTCTCATGTTCAATACATTCACCAAACCAAGTGTGGCAATACCTGCAATTGAGTGAGACTGTGCTCATTATTTATGTATTTAGCTTTTTTAGCTTTGAGCTTCTGTGCCAAGTCAACGCCAGCCACGAATGTCCAAATAAAGCCACACACCATATCTCTTGCATAACTGGGAGGAGGGCATCAGTCTGTGTGTTCTCAGTGGTGTTCACTGGCTATGGTATGAGAGATTAGCGATGGCTCAGTAAACTTTACCATGGGAATGTGCGTAAGAGCAGAGACGGAGCATGGTCCTCCTGATATTAACTACAGCGGAGGTCAGGACCTGTAGATCACATTCTGGAGTAAAGAGAAGCACAGGGTTTAATCAGCAAGGAGCTCTGAAGGGGGACATAGGCTTAACACTCGCCCAAAAGGTTCACAAAGAAGCATGCATGAACGAGCAATTCTCTCTCTCTCTCTCTGTGTGTGTGTGTGTGACAGAGAGAAAGAGCATGTGTGTGAGAGAGAGAGCTTGTGTATGTGTGTGTGTGTGTGTTTATGTGCATGTGTGTCTCTGTGTGTAATGGAACCACCCATGAGTGACTAGAAGTGCAGACAGGGTAGTGACAGAGGTGTCGAAATTAGATGAGAACAGAGTTACAACATGATGTCTTAGATGTCCACTATATAAACAAAGCAAGGACATAAGAAAACATGCCCCTGTCCAGAGATAAATGTGTGATCTTCCTGCAAAAACAAGATTGCATCACGCTACCCTTGAGCCCTCAGTGCCAAATACAGACCTTTGCCCCTCTCTCTCGTCCATATGTCTCTCCCTGCCTGTATCTCTTGCCCTCCTCCCTGTCCTGGAGTGTATTTATAATTCTGAGTACAGCAGTTTGCTTTACAATCTGCAAATGTCACTATGGCATACACTGTAATTTGAAACAGAAGTGAAATCTTAATAACAAATATCTACCACGGTATACAGTTGATTCAATAGATTCACTCCCTAACATGATGGGACAAATGCATTTGTACCTTAATATTTTTGGTCAAAAAATAGGCAAAGACAAAGAAAAGAACTATGCAAACTATTCTTAAGATGCTATGCTTCTAAGTAGTAGTATCTTACATGTGATCTTGGACCTAATAGGCTTCAGCATTCAGTCTATAGCTCACAAGGTCCAATGCATTCTTAACTCCTCAGCAGGTAGGTTGTGAGCCTCTACATGTCAGATTATGTCAAGAGGTCATTGAGTTTTAGTTTGTTCTTAGAAGATTAGGTGTGTTAGCTATGTTAAATAATCTAGCCATGCCCCAGAAATCAGACCAAAGTCACACAAAGGTCACAACCTTTCAAGCAAGCATTGTCAAAGGCAACTGAGAGGGAGAGAGAAAAAGAGAGACCAGTTAAAAAAAAAAAGCCCCGTTAAGGTGACTGAATGTGAACGAGAAAATTTGGTACAATGTACGCCAGATAGTGAACCTTTAGCTAACATTAACTGAACAGGGCTAGGAAAGTTAAACTAATACTTGTTCAGTTAGCATTAGCTTGCAGTTCGATATTTGGTTTATGTTGTGTCAAATGTTATCATTCTTTTTCCTCGACCTCAAGCATATGGGTTGAAATTCCCTAGAATTTTCTTTTTCAAGCATATTGTCTTAAAGACACAATTTCTACAAACCACTTCTTATGTATTGGAATGAATGTACTGAAAGAAAAATCCAGAAAATCCAGTCTGCAGTATTTAGTACTTTCACCTGTTTTCATGGTTCACTACAAAAATATCTTACTGTTATCAAATCCACTGCATGAATAATATTTAAAACATTCTCTCTCTCATTTTGCTCTACATTAGACCTTTAGAAAATAACCAAAAGGCCATTTGAAATCACATTCAAGATCAGTGCATTGAAAAACAGAAGGTGCATCAAAGAGAGCCATTCAGGCTCAAACCATTAGCTAAATGCTGCATTGTAAGCATATGAACTTCAAGTAAGTTAGTTATCCCTCAGGTTGGTGGTTTCACAAAATGAGCCATGTGGCTGAGAAAGGGGAACAACCCATTTTCAGGGAACTGTGACCAACATAGGCCCATTACAGGGTCCCCAAACAACAGCCCTGCAGTGATGTGAATCAGTCATAGAGTTTGTTTGTTTGCTTGCCTCCTTCTACCTTCCCCACCCCCCAAGATGGCAACCATGCATTTCTCCACTCTCATTAGCTCAATGCGCTTCCATGATAACGTGCCTTCAAATGCTGGTGCATTAGCAAAGCTTGTGATCAGGTAATCTTTTCTGTTTTCGATAAGGCATGGAATAGAATTTCAGGTAAATCCACTTTGGAAATTTTGTGTGGTGCCAGTTGTACATCTGCAATTCGACTGGAGTTACCTAAGCAATACATTTGGTCTTTTTACTCCTCGCTGTGAAACCCTTCTTGGCTGCTCCTGAAAAGGGCTTCCCTTAAGGTATCTCTTGTGAAAGAAAAGAAAAAAAATAACGTCTCTGAATTTAAGCTATCTACAAGGATCAGACTCAGCACCCTGGATGACCAAGGGCAGTTTCTCAGAAGATAGATATGTGAAGTTTGAGCCTTCGAAATGGCAAGGCTTCATGAGATTTAGCATTATCAAAGAGTTAGTGGAGAGCTAAGCTTTGTTCATGGAAGAACTCAAAAGGGCAAAAGAAATGGCTTTGGCAAACGCTGGCATCTGAGAATTCTCAGAGCATTACGTAGGCTACACTTACCTCACCAGTGTAAAAATGCAGCTGAAGACAATTTTGGACATGCTCAAATTGCACTCAAAATGCACTGCACTGAAAAATGTTCATTATACTATAAATTACTTATTATTACATTACCACAAACTTTGGCTGCATAAATAGAAAGCCTCTATGAATTATCAGGGAGACAGCAGTACAGGGTACACAAATGACTGTGTTATAACTTGGGCATTATTTTCTGTGTTATCTTTGGCTTTACCAAATCTAGATACGAACATCTCTGCCACTAGATTTTACAGGGAAGGGATACTGGTACTTAGCCTTCATTAAATCCAAAGCCTATAAAGGGAAGCCTACTGTCACATTTCACCCTACTGTGGTTCAGTGCAGTATGTATTTGAACCCAGAGTCTGGCAATAGTTGCTATATGGAATGAAAATACCTTAGTTTAGATGCAAGTATAGTCCTGATTCTCATGTATTACATCTGTGAATCTATACAGATATCCAAGATGAACTTAATTCAGTGGTTGCTATCTTGTCCATTACATCTGTTCCCTGAGGCACATCACTGCTTTTCCCCTATCTAGTGTTAGTAAAATTGTTGACCTTCAACACATTCCATTTGGTAAAAGACACTTATTCCATGGGATAGCCCTCGAATGTGTTTATGGCAGTACTTCAAGTTGCAGTCACAGGAATCTAATAACAAGTGAACTTGGCTCAAAAACTGAAAGAAGTTAATATTAGGAAAGGTTCACAAGTCTTCTTGAAGTCTCTCAAACATTTGCAGGCTTTTTGCCACTAAGTAGTCTCATGCTGGCATGGCAAACAGCCTCCCATCAAAGTCTCTCACTCTTCCTCTACTCTGTTCTCTCTCTCTCACTCCCCATCTCTCTCTTTCGTTTGGTGCCTGTTTGTTTTAGAGCATGCCTCGCACCTTTCCAACTCACGGAGGCGTGTTTTTACTTTGGCCAGTGGAATGTGCCGATGAGGGTCGCCTTCAGAAATAACACACACATTCCTGTCGGCCAGCGACTAAGAGGGAATGCAATTAGCACATATTAGAGAGAGCAGAGGAAGCCTGTCAGAGGGGGAGCCACTCAACCGGGAGCCTGCTCCATCCAGGGCGGGGGAGTCGGGGGGTGGGGGGGGGGTGGAGGACTCCTAGGCCCGGCAAGCCGGGGGGGTGGTAATGATCTTCCGTTTTCTCCTCTCCTCAGGGGGAAAATGGCTGCTACAGGCACTTAGACTGTATTTAAGCACCTTTCATGCTCACATGACAGGGGATATATCTGAGGCAGTCAGTGCTCCAATAATAGTCATCCAGTAATGATTTTAGGCAAAATTCCACTCCCTTTTACTCCAAACAAAAGTAGCAGCAGGCATCACTAGTAGAAGAAATTGGTTTAAAGGCACACCAGGTAACATTTTTAGGTCAATTTACCCAGCTTCGTAGTGACTTTGACAATTAAATGGCTCATTACAGGGTGAATATAGGTCACCTCTAGTGTAGATTCCATGGTTATTACACTTGCAGAATCTTAAAAAAAACTGAAACTGAATGAAACATAAATCACATTTATTACCTTGTCAGTCAACGTAACGCTGCGAAAAATGCTGGTTCCTATTCGGTTTGCAAACAACTTCCCATGGATTGGTTAGAATGTACAAGGTTGTTGCTATTTATTTTTTAATCAGCAACTGTAGGGGGAGCTTCAGAGGTAAAAAAAAAAAAAAATGCTGTCCTGCCTGATATGACTTTAACTCACCTCTTCTTAAAAGGTTTTCTATTACAAGCTGTTTATAATGTGTTATAATTCAAATAACAAACAAACAACAACTCCAACCAGATAACAGTTTTAGGCATTTTTAAATGCATTATGCAATTTATAGTGGTCGGGGTCACAGATAGTCCATGGCAACATTTCCACTTAATCTGTTAGAACATGAGGATTATGGAAGCTTAATTACTCTTAGCAGTGTGAGCTCTTAGATTGTTTACATATTTGTTTTCCTCTCTCAGGAGCATAGAGTTACCAGGCCACGTGCAGACAGGTGCTGAGAGGCTGAGCTGGTAAATCTATGAGGAATGTTCTAGAAACTGCTGTTGTTGTAGTACACCGTGCAAATGACCTCACCCGGTTGTGGAACGCAAAGGTAGTGCTCCTCTGAGCTTCAGCAAATGAAAACAGGCACTGCCCGTGCCAAAGAGATTCGGTACATTACGCCACCAGGCTTCAGCTGAGCAGTGGGCTAAGCTTGTTGTTGTGGAACCTTTGGAACCCCTTGGACACAGCTGTGAGCCCCACATTTCTTATCAGTGCCCCTTTCCCAAAACTTAAGCTAAAGAAATACTGGCAATCATAACTCTCCATATAGACTTAGCCAGTGAGTTGTGTAGTGAGTACAACACACATGACCACAACAGACGTGCATAAAATGATGGGTTTTAGCATGCTTGCTAGTGTGTCTAAGGAGGCAGGTTTGGTCGAAGGTTAGTGTACAGCAGCTTCTCACAACGTACATTGCATACTGTTAAACAGCAGCTGATTTGGAACGTCTTCATGCCTCTGTCTTCAGTTGTTTCCACTAAATTATGTGTGTCAGTCCATGAGTTATTTGCACTAAGAACATCTGCTTGACGGCATGGTGTCCTGGGTAGATATAATTCTCTGAGAGGTACTCTGGTTGTTGTAATTAAAGGGTGCTCATTCAATAAGATCCAGCCTGATCAGCTGCTATTTCAATTCAATTTAATTCAATTAAATTCAGTTCAATTAAATTCTATTCTATTTATACAGTGCATTTTACAATGGTATTGTCTCATGGCGCTTTACAGCAAGGAGCACCCAGAGCAACAGGGGCAAGGAAAAACCTTATGTTAGTTAGTCTATGAAAAAACCTTGGGCAGATCCACGACTCAAGGTGTCGTGCAGGAAATGTACAATCAGGGGTCATGCAGGAAAAGTAAAATCAGTAGTTACCATAATAGACTACAGGTTGTCCATGGTTTAGCTAAGCATCATAATAGTTCCAAAATATTGTCCCATAACATTATATGGTAGTCAATAGGTGGTTATCAAGAATTATGGATGGAGAGTGTAGTAGCAGCCAGACATAGATTCATTCAGTTAGATCCAGCAAAGTTAACTTCGGAATTTGGGCTAGATTCACTCCTTTGTTTCCAAGGATTCACAAGACCCATGGTTTAGTACATGCAATTATATATCAGTCGGAGGGGAAATATTTGCTCTGTTTTGTAAACACAGCTGTGACATCACAATCACATGGCTTCCGCCTTCCAAGGCAACTCAGAAATCCAATCTTTGCTTTGGTTAGCTGTTTGCCTACTCTTGTCAAAATGAAAATTACACAAAGTTTAGGAAAGTAAGCTAAGACAACTCAAGACAACTCAAATTTTCAGTGCCTCCTTTCAAAGCACCTCCAGTAGGATACACTGGTTGTTCCTTTTTGAAGCAAAAGGAGGTAAGAGATGTCCCACAATTCCTTGCACCATGAAACAACAACTAATCAACTTGATTAATAACACACACCTAACCATAAGTATAGGTGGATTTAGATTGTATTAACATTGCTGTTATCTTCTTCTAAGTTATGAATTCATCATTATATATACAACAATGAAGGCCTGTAGTACAAAACATGTATAACAGTGGTCATATACTGTAGATGTAAAGGCTCCTCATACAGTACAATACAATAATACTGTATATACAATACAATAATACAGTATAAAAGGTCTCTGTATTAGTCAGAGCATCATGGGTTTAGAGGCCTTATGCCAGTGGCTAGCTTTTAATTCACATGGGTAAGGCTTTTTACAAACAGCCTTACCCAACCTTCTGGGATACTCTGCAATTACTGCACTGTTGGCTTCCTAATCTTAATAACTAATGCTTACTAGACATGTTAACTGCAAGCTCAGCTCTACATAGTGTACAAGAGGCAATACGCAATCGCATCACAGCAGGGTGAGAGCATGTCTTTGTGCAAATGTTTCTAGATATCTCTAAAGTTGGCCTGATTCTTATTCATTTGAAATCACAGTTATACGCCCCCACACTTGAAATCCAGCACTGTCCTTGTAAACTGCGTTTTTTCCCCCATGGTAATCTGCTTCTGGGCAAAGTGATCTCAGCACAGAACTGAACAGATAACTTACTTCTTACCCTTTCTGTATCTCACTTTCAAATCACTTGCCCTTTTTCCACCCATCTACTCAAAGGGAAAAAAATGATCATTTGTACATCATTTGTTACTTTAATTTTTATTTTAATTTAATGTGAGGGTTCTTCTCTGATCTGTCTGAATCCACCACATCTTCACCCTGCAATTCCATTAAAAACCCATTGTTTAGATGCAACACTGATACTGTTTGAAGAGATTTATGGTCTGATTCACTGCAGTTGAAGTGTTTGAAGCCTTCATTTGTGTCATGACAGTCACTGATAGTGTAGTGTTAACACGTAGTGCTTGCAGGGATTGATGTGATGTCTTTGACCTATCTGTAATTTGTAAGAGTGATGCACTGTACTCATATTCAGCATAGGGGCCAATGCCAGATAATGTAAGACATGATGCAGTAGATCATGCATGATTACAGAGGTGCCTATTACTTATGCCTCAGCAGAGGTACTGCTGTGTTCTGTGATGTGCACCCAATTCGTTTCCGTGGCACTGGCCTCCTCGTGGTTCTAAAGAGCTAATGCAACTTTTGGAGGCAACAAAACAGTTTCTCGGAAACAATTAACCAGTACTTGTATGGATCAACAGCCAGTTTGTGCCGTGTGAAAACTAAATATAAATGTCTAATTGGTTGCTGGAACTCAATGACACCTACCCCTGGGTTCAACTGGGTAAAAGGTGTAAAGGATGGCAGAGTGCCATGTACAATGCTGAGAATGTTTTCTCATGTGCACTCTCTCTCTCTCTGCCTTTCTCCTCTCCCTTTTTCTCTCACTGTTTCCCTCTCTTCCCTTCCCCCCCCCTCTCTCTCTCTCTTTTTGTTTCTCTCTATCTCTCCTTCTCTCACACACACATACATGCATGCACACATGGAAGCTGAGTTTTAAACACTACTGGCCTCCATAGTGTGGTCCACCTGCCCCAATGTAAAGCTCTGAGCCACATTTGAATGTGCATTAAGTTTACAGCTTGCTCACACATGCTCCAGATGTGACACACAATGGCTTCAGTTGTAACCATAGAATGAACCTTTCCTGCTTCACATATACACAACACTTTGTGAATGTTTTTTTATTATTGTTATTTAAAAACCCTAAAGAAAAATGGGTGGGATTAGTGAACACATGACTACTTACAGAGGGAAAATGAACTGGAAAGCGAGTGCGTAATAATTGCTGTAAATGTCTTTAGCTCAATCAAGCATGAGGAACACTGGCTTCCTCCTTAGTTAGGAGATGGGCACCAGATTTTACTGGAAACCAGAAGACCACTGTCATCCTCACACAATCAGATGGTAAGTTTTGGGAAGAGGTTATGTGGCCTTGAGTCAGGAGGCCACGAGTCTGCCTGAAACCTCTGTCCAAACCAAGACAGCAGAGCGGAGCTGACAACGCGCTCAGAGTTGTTAAAGGAATTAGCTAATCTCCACGCAGAGGTGACTCAGTCAGCTATGAAAGAGCGAAGTGAGGTAGAAAACAAAGAGTCCAGCCAGGATTAAACTGTCACCGTACAACGAACTCTGAGGAAATAAAAACACAACTCCTGGTGAAGAGCTTCCAACTAATTAATTGTTTTTTTTATTTATGTTTTGAATATTGAATTAGGCCAGTAGTTGGTTTACTGCAATTGGAGAGTTGGCAGAACATCTTTCCTTGCAAAGGAAGAGAATCATATCAGTGAAGAGAAAAGCAGAATTGGCTGGGTGGCTTTTGGAGTGATTGCACTCAACACTGTTGAAAGTGTCTTTATAGACTGGTTCTGCTGAGAATATAGGCTGTTTCTAAATGTTGAGAATGCTTCCTTGACAGAAAGCTTCCTTGCAAGTTGGTTACTACAGAGGCAGTGCAGTGCTGCTGACATTTAAAAATCTGCCAACCTGTATATGTATGCCAAGGATTGTTTTTCCGTCAAGAATATACTGATGCATCCTCGAACATTCTAAGAAAGGAGGCCTCTGTACTTGGTAGAATTTTGGAGGATCCCTGACTTTGGAACAGGGTTTGGTGTCATTTGATGATGTAGCAAGCAGTCATTAAGCCTGATCAGGCATCCTTCTTTGACTTTGAGAAACAGCCAAACTATGAGCGGAGACACAAGACAGCCTCTTGGTGGTTGTTCCTGTGAAATTAGTGGAAAAATATATCCTGACAAACTTCACTATCCTCCACTCTGTATTAAACATCTGTTTGGTTTTCATGGTTTAATGGTTGGGTGCATGTCTTACTGAATGGCTTTGCTTTCTTTTGCATGACTGAACTAGTTGGACCAAGACTTTTTCTCATTGGCGTGTGCAGTGTTTTTATTATTAGTCTTTACATGGGCCAACTAAAGAATCAACATCTAGGATACCATCACACTGTTGACCCCTAGAATGTTGAAACAGATAAGCTAAACAGTCGAAGATGCAAAGCAAATGAATGCATCGTACCTAAGCACCCTGGCCAAGACCTAAACAATAACAGTGATTTCAGTTCTACAGACACACACACTCACACAAACACAAGTTTCAGCGATGCACAGAAATACTCACAATTATTTGCGCATTTGTCTGGGTGCGCCCATCTTGGGTTTCTGACCAACAAACAACTGAATATCAAAGCTAGCAATGTAGCAATGGAGAGTTGATGTCAGTGGAAACGCAAGCACAGATGGCCAGGACCTTTTTGGAATCACGGACAAGCTTCAGATTGTCCCCAATGATGAGGACTTCTTCATGAGCATACAAACACACACACACACACACACACACACACACAGAGAGAGAGACACACACACATACACACACACACACACCAATGAACAAAGCTTGTGAAATATTTGTGCTATTTTCTATCAAGAGCAGATGCAACATTACCAAAACACGGGGCAGGAAAGCCAAAACCAAAGCACCCAGACATCGACTGATTCCATCTGATTCCATCTCTATGCTGCTGACACAGCTCATTAGCAGAGGAGAAGTATTAGTCCTTTCTTTCTCTCTGTCTTTGGTGATTTGTTTACCTAGCAACTCATCTTCAGCTCCAAACTGCCTAGTGAGGGAAATGGCTTTCATTATCTCCTGTGAGTTATCCAGGGGGCATATTTAAAACTCAAAATAAAACACAGTCACAGTGTCTTTGAACTTCACAGGCCTCGGTAAGCCTGAAATAACACCACTGTCAACTATGTGCATCACTGCTACAAAGAAATGCTAACATCAACAACAGAATTTAATTTTTCAAAAGTTATGATCATTTTTAATGTTGTCAGTGTATACTGTCACGTTTTATTGTCGTGCGAGCAAGCATTTGCTCTTTAAAAAGACAGATGAACATGTACAAACTGAAACCGTGTGATGCCATGCAGAAGTGTTGAGCTAACTCACCAATATGTGTGATCAGGATCTTACTAATGGCAGGCTATTACATAAGCAAATCGATTTGTGCAAAAGGCTTTAGTTTGACCTTTAGTTTGCCCACCATTTAAATTGGAATTTATAGTGTGCCTTATATGTTGTGATTGAAGGTTTTCTGAGACGTTTCATAAGGGGAAGTCCACATTTTATATGCATTTATGACCGTGTAATGAGTAATCTGTATTAGCTCAGTCATGAGACCTTTAACCACATTGTGGTAAAGTATAGTGATCCTATGGCTCACTGTATCTCATGAATCTCACCTCAGACACGCACAAAACCATTAAATGCCAAGGATAAAAAAGGTTGCCTTTTAATGGGCAACTGATCACATAATTGGCAAGTCTATCCAATCCAGTTAGAGCTTATCAGAGCCTGTGACCACATCTTCTCTTTGTGGTCTAATCATTTGCATGCCATATTTACCCAATCTGTTTTCTTTTTTCCCCAAGTAGGTCTGGATTTCGGAGACATGGGTTAAACAGCTGGCACTCTGCCATGATGCCTGCAACATGCTGATGCCTTTAGTGCAGTATGGATTAACTGCAAGCATGGTTTGCACTGAAACAGAGGTAGGGAAGCTGCAGCTACGAGTGCCAAAGGAAGATGGAGACCTGCTAGCATTCACCAAACCACAGGGAATAGCTTCTTTTGTGCTAGCATTCTGGGTGACTGAACTGACATGACAAATAGCAGGAAGGTGATGCTCTGATGCTCTGCACTCACAAGGGGACCACTGTGGAATGCACCATTATTCAAAGCCACATATATCAGCCAAGGAAATGATGATGTATTGCACTTAAAAAGAAAAGTAGTTGTAGACCAGATGACTATACTTTAATTTCAGCAGTTGCAACACGAAACAGAGGCACAAGCAAAATAGTTCCTTGGGAAAATAACAGAGAGAAAGAGAATATTGTAGGATCTGCATTTTTATGAACTACTGTTCATGTAGTGCATGTCTTGTGCCTGCACTATAAATTCCGCAGGGCTATTTAATGTATGTTTGAAGTAACTGCCAGATGGAGACTATTAAAAAATACTGAAAAAAGTGTTCATAAAAAGTCAAACTTTTAAGCTGAGAAGAGTTAAAGGGAGGAAGAGAGAGAGAGAGAGAGAGAGAGAGACCAGATGTAGTGCAAAAGATCTGGGTGATGTGAGGGAGGTTTGGGTGTTTTAATGAGAGAGATTTCTGTGGGATTTGGGCACTAATTACAGTCTTTGCGTCAGACCCAACTCAAAACTTCCCCCTACTGTTTCATCTCACATGTTCAAATGCTTAAGGAATCCAATGAAGGAAGAAGTGCATAGAGGCCATCAAATGGGTATGTAGACTATCCTTCAGTACATATCTATCTACCCATCCATCCATCCATCCATCTAGCTATCTATCTATCTGTCTACTTCTTCCACTCATTTGTGGTCCAGTAAGTCCTTAGCCCTGTTGGATAAATCCAGCCCATGATCAGATGCAAATTTGATGTTTGCTATGAACTTGGACAACCCACCACAAGTCATACAAATCAGATACAGTAATTGCTACAAATCCACTATATACCTGCCTGTAGCATTATAGTGGTTAACTGCACCCTAGCATCATAAAACTATGAAAACTAGTGAAAACTGTAAAATGTAGTGAACAAGAATGTAGAAATTCTCCTAAATATGACCCTAAATGATGACAGAGAAGCCTTCCAAGTTATTATGGGAGAATGATGCAAAAAATGACTATTCCCACAGGAACACTTGTCTGTGTGATGCAAGAACTCAAAGCTTTGCTGGTGGTTCCATGACGTTGGGTGAGACATATACACAAAGAATACAATTCCAATAAGTAAAAAAAAAAAAAAAAAATAGTTGGATAGGAATCTTTTCCCCTACCTCTTTCTAATTTGTCATCTGTAATTGCAGTTGGGATTTGGCACTGTAGCACTGTGTGAAAGTACCGGCTGAAATGACAAAACGGCTAACCCCACTGAGTTAATGGCTATTAGGCATGGAAGTGAAGCTAGCATCAAGTCCAAGGTTCAAGTGAGGTCTTCACATTTACAGTACCTCATAAAGGTACGTTATTAAAAGACAATAAAACTAAAATAGAAACAATTTTATTCAGCAGTGACCAACCAAGGCTTTCCTTTTTTGACACAAAGCGCTAACAGTGTTTCCACCTAAGCTCGCAGGAATTTGTCTTTGTGTCCAAGACAGCCATGCATGCCTACTCGAGCTTTCTCTGTCTCACTAAAAGTTTGAGTTTATCGGTGAGTAGGATGCCTATTTGAGTTTGAACTGCCTTACATAAATGTCATCAAACAAACCTGTTATGACATAGCCTATATCATGTGCAATGACATGTCATGTTTACTACATGGTAATAAGGGGTAACCTCATAGCAGAGCTGGCATAAGAGCAGTTCTATAGGAGTGGTATTTGATTAATCATAGTTGGGTGGGGTTGTCACAGAATTACATTTCAAGAATTGGTTTTACCAACAATCAACACTCACTTCAAATGCCAAAACATGTTGAAAAGATGTATGTATTTCTTCTGCCTGCTAATGTTGCCTTAGCCTGGTAATAAAACTGGCCCCTCTTACTATACTATACTTACATCTTTCAGTTGTACACTTTCAGGTCAAAGGTCATCTCAGATGCTAACTGCTCAAGCTAATGCACCTTACAGACATATTTCCTTACATGGTATGTACTTTTTGCCAGTTCATAGTGTGATGCAATTACCTAAGCAATAATACCTTGCACAAATCTATGTAGCTAAACCTTACTGCATGCAAGCATAAAAATAGCACTAAAGCACAAGTTCCTAAACAAAAAGCACTAATGTATCTTTAGATTACTAAAACTGTGACTAAAAATTATGGGACCGGAGCATCCATAGATAAGCCAGCTAAAACTGTTCTGAGCAGCATACCAGAGTTGGAACAGGGAATTAAAAATCATCTATATGTGCCTGGCAGTTGCTCTCCATGAAACAAATGAGCCTGGGCTCAGCTGTAGCTGAACAACTTGGCAGTCAGGCTCCTCAATGTAAACATCTTTGAGGTAATGTGCTTCAATCATCGGTGGTTAGTGGATTGTCCCGGAAGTTCTTTATTGGGTTAGATATATTACCCATTTTGAGGCAAGAAATGAGGCCTGTAAAAGTGCCCTACCCAATTTGGATGAAAAGCCACAAACTGCAATACCATTGGCTACCATGGTCATGAAAGGGTATAAGAGCTCCCTTTGGTTCACATAGGATAAAGATTAGCCCATTATTATTATTATTATTACTTCTTACTCATTTCGTTTAATTCATTTTGTTTAGTTGTTGTTGTTTTGTACAGGGGTGATTAGAAAGAACTGAATGGAACTCCATGGAATGGAACCTTTGTACTTTTGGGGTTTTTGGGGAACTCAATGATTTATCACTAGAAATATCAATAAAGGATATCCCTGGTGGACTTTTATTTCCTTAATGTCACTACCATTGGTTACTTTACTTCCATGTTGCACACAGAACTTAATTTTTTAGGAATAAGAATGATTGTTCTCCCAAGGATCACATCTACCTAATGGAAGAGTACTGTAGAATGCCGGAACTAATGTAGCTTTACATCACAATCACTTAACATCCCATGTCAGCTTTGTGGTAAAGTAGGTTTTAAAATGCTCCACTAATGTAATTTTGTATATTTCATTACTGCTCACATGAGAACTGTATATGTTATGTATCAGACTTCAGCAGGAAATGTAATCGCACCTCTCTGATTGCCAAAGAGGAGCAGGTTGTGAGCTACAGATGAAACAGACATTTTGATAGTTCCCAGAGTGACTGAATCTGATCCCAAGAGGAAGTGTTAGGCGATAAGTCATGGGCTTGATTGAGAATGTAAACCATTTGTCTGTTTTAGGAGCGAGAGAAGGCCTAGAATCTGGGGCAATAGGAAATGACCAAAATATTATGGTCTGCCATTGCACGTGTAGCAGATTCATAACCAGCTTTCATGGTGGTGAAAAAAAAATCCCTGATCACAATTTTTTTTTTTTTTTTTTTTTACAGAGGTGCAGATGGCAATACTTGAACAGCTTTGTCTGATGGGTCACTGGCTATAAGTCAAGTGTGAGTTGACAAAAAGGTCTTTTAGGGTGTCAGTCCTACTATTTATCATAAGAAGGTACCGTTGGGTCTCTCCCCTGCATGGAAACACTGAATGAGGGTCATAAAAAGACTAATAACAGAGGGTGAGTTGAGGTCAAACACAAGTGCTTTGAACCAGGCAGACACATAGCTCAACTCCTCAATTTACAATTTGTAAGTTACTGTATGTGAAGGTTGTCAACAAATAAACATCAAAATATAATTTAAATCCTTTTAATGTTCCTTTTTTTAACATGTCCTATACAGAGAGAGATTTTCAAACAGTATGCCTCCACTAAAAACCTCATTGGGAACAAAACTCCTCTGAAACTGTTCAGAAACTTTTGCTTGTATATTAAGCCAAATAGGAGCAGTCCTTGAGGCTTGCATGTGGTTGAAATGTGGAAACAAGACCATACTTGGGTCTCACCTTGGAAGTAATGGACTGTGAAGTCAAGGGAGTCAAAAGCAGTAGCCATTAACAGGGCTGACAAAGTGCTCAGCCCTGCTTTCTCAGGATGTCTGTGCTGACTCTTAACCACCGGTCAGGGGGGTTTACTGTGTAAACATTTACTCATACTTTGAGCAGTCTCTACATGGAAAACCGAACTCTGCACTGTTAATGTGGCTGCTAAAAAAGCGAGGAGATACAAAATAGTTTTGTCTCATCATTGATTCCACTACCATTACTTGACTTACTGAACTGAGGCCATTGTTCATACTGAGAATGCAAGTGTAACATTTTGTTAAAACGCACATGTAAAAATCCCTATAAATTTAATGGCAAGATCATCGAGGAGCTCTGACTTTATTAAGGAGAATCACTACTGCAAAAATTCACATATAAAGGTGATGAGGTTCTTAGTAGCTGTGAAAACATGATGAGGAATAAAGACGTTGCAGATATTTGTTTTGTATCCCAGAAGCCAAAAGAATAAGCTAGATATGTTAGATTTGTGATGGACTGGGGCAGGGGGGGGGGGGGGGCGTGGGGTGGTTAGTGTCAAGCTTTTTACATGTCATTTTTTTATACTATTTAGTGAGTTTTCTGTTTTATTCCCTCCCTCTTCTATCTTCTTATTTCCCATATCAATTCAGGTTGATGAGATGGGAATTAACTCTGTGTAACTGGCTACCTTTGAAGTAGATCCAAAAATTTGAATCTCCGTTCCATATCAATGCACTTATATGGTATTCATAACAAACTTAGTAAAGTATTTCGCGCTGTACTTTCCTCCCCTTAACAGTAGCTGTGATAGGTTATTTTCTGTTGTTCATGCACGATTCCTAAATATAAAGAAAGTTATAGATAAAAATATATCCTAAACATAAATGGAAGATAAGTAGGATAACAGCCTCTGAAGCGACCAATGGAAACAAAGACTCGGCAGAGGCAACTCCGCTCTGTGATTTGCGCGTTGCAGAGTTCTTCGCCACCACCTCGCCATTATTTTCATCGAACTGGTCACCTTATCAGCCGTTATCCCTTATTTATCCCTGTGTCCCTGTGAAACCTGTCTGTCCTCTCTGTCTGTGCTATTGCTGAAAAGCCCATAATGAAGATGAATGGACATGTCATGAGTCTTCAAAGGAAGACACAAGAGCAACTTCAAAGACAGCAATGCTAGGCAGGTCTGCAGATGAGTATCTCACACACCTTGTGAACTGAACGGAAAAGACCTGCGCATGGAAAAAATGTAGACGCTCCGTGCTGAGGGGAGGATAAAATCTGGAGGTAAAATGTTCCCCTGATTAGAAATCTCATTGGCATCGGCTTGAATCCCCAGAGCAATGTTCCTCTCCTAACTCTCTGGCCACATTCTGACTTGACGGATTTAACAGACACGATGGTATCACTAAACCGCCTTTGAAGCTCTCTTAATACTCTGAGTGTCTGAGACTATTAAATGGAGCCGTCCAGTCCCTTCTTGGCTGATCAGCTGAGCTGATGGGCTTACCAGCATAATCAGTTGATCTCTGCAGCCATCTGAATGTATTTTGTAGAAACAGCATTAAAATGCAGTTTTGATAGTAAAAATATGTATATAATTGTTTAGTAATTGCACTTTCAGTACAGAAAGTGGAGTTGGTGTGTGAAATTCAAAATATAATTTTTTATTTGTTTTTTTTGTATACAGTCAATCTGCATCTCTAGTCATACAGTTCATACAGAATGTCAAAGGTTACACGTGTGTGTGTGAAAGACCCTTTACCCATAATTCCCTCTGGGCACAACTGTCATTGTAGCAAATTATCCACATGTGAGGAGTTGCCTATAATCACAGTGACAGAATATGACCTAACCAAAAATAGGTAGGAGGGGGTGAGGGGGGCATGACAGCTTGTGGCAACAAAGAAGCCTTGTGTCCCAACGGGTACTGATCAGTGGGCCAGCACTGCCTGAAACGGGCCACTCAAGCGGTTCTGTGCAGTCGCAGTCAGCATGTCAGTGGGCCTGCGATCATTACTGACAGCAAGTACAGGCTGTACAAAGGTAAAAAAGCCATGGGCTTCCTTTGCCTCACTCTTTGCCAAAAGCAGCATGAGATGCACTCCTGTGAGTGCTGGATGTGCGTGGCCTTTTTTGATTTATTTGATTTATTTATTTACTTACTTGCGCCTGGGAAAACGTGATGAGCACACCAAGGACTTGGATGTCGGCTCTGATTGTTTTGAGGCCTTCTTCCATTGGCTTGTGGCCGTGCCAGAACCGGAATGAAAAGCTCATTCTGCTCTTTGCACACACTCGCAGAGTGGCCCACTTTGCTCCGAGCCTGCTGAAAGCCCAGCGAATCAGAAGTATCTCAGTTTTATGAAAAGGCAACACACTCCAGCTCTGTCCACACTGTTTGGGGTTCACCGTAATGCTCTCATTGTTTGGGCTGTGTCAGAGCTTAACAAAATCGACCCCTTGGGTTTGGCAAAGCCGCACAAATGTAGATGCTACTTAAAAGGATGTTCATATGACAAACCCCCACTTATCAGATGGTTTAACTTTCCACAATGCATCAGGGCAATCTCATCGACTCCTGACTAGAAAGTAAAGTTTTGTTTTAAGCTTGATTGTATTTGCCATTGCTGTAAATAGAATCCCAAAGACGCCGCCTGGCAAGGCAGATCCTTGTGGAAATCGAAGGCAATTAAACTGTGATTTATCATCCTGCTACGATCTCAGGATAATTTATCACAGCTGTGGCGTGACCTTTTCCAATTGTTTGCCTCTGCCTGACTCGTCTGTGTCGTACTTGTTAAAACAAATTGGATGTTCCCCCCAGTGTGTTTAATGTAGACCCTATCTATGGACTGAAAGATTGAATTTTAAAGGATTTCTAATGATTTGGTAACGTGTTGCTCAGCTCTAGCTGTTTGTTTCCTTTAATTCAACGCAGCTGGATTGTGGCTTCTGGCTTGAAGGACTGGCGGTAGTCTTTACTGAAAACCTCCTGAAGGCCTTCGTGATATTGCACAGACATGGTCCTTCCACTGACCCCACTGAACTCCCAGGCACCCCCTAAGGTTTTTTTTTTTTTTTTAGCTGGTTTGCCACCATTCCTTTTTCTTCTCCAGAAGTCTTGCATCAGGGAGGGCCATGATTGGACGTTTATGAAACCAGTTGATTAAAGAGAAAGAAAGAAAATCATTGGACAAGCTGGATTCTCTAGACAGATAGCTACAGGTTGCTCCAGTTACACACACACAAACCCAAACACAAGCTTGGAAATAGACACTCGCATAAATGTAATGAAGTTAAATGCTTTGGGGTCTGTTTTGGTTCTGTGTGGGTAACTGCTACACTAAACAGCAAAGGATAAAGATGTTGCCTGGATCTGAGAGAGGTAACTTGTCTGCATGTCCTCACATGGCCTTGCACTTTGAAAGGAAGCCGTTTAACACATCCTTGCCATCCTTGTTGCCGTCCAACGATATCCTCCCCCTGCCAACTTTGTGAGAATAGCGATGCAGGGGGCCACCTCATCAAAGGGCTATCTGAGGACACAGGAGCCCGTGGAGGTGGTGGAAGAGGTTGTTGGGTGAATCTGAGGGGAATGGGAAGGGTTGTGATCAAATATACATCACCACATCTCCTGCCTGGCTCCACTTTCTTTCTCTCTTTCTTGCATTGTGCAGCATGATGACCGACATGAAATCTTGGTCTTATTTTCACATAAATATGCCCTCTCTCTCTCTTTCTTTCTCTTCCTCTTTCTTACTCTTTCTCTTTCCCTCTCTGACTCATCCTTGTTACTTTCACTCCCTCACCTCTCTGCCTCAACACAAAGCCACATGTAGGACATACCAGCACAAACACACACACAGACATACCACACTTTTTCTTACTTCTCCTCCTTCTACTTTTATCTTTAGCAAGGTCTCTCCTAATCTTCTTCTTTGTTAAGCACTCTTTCTTTCTCAATAAATTCACTGAGTCATTCTCTCTCTCTCTCTTTCTCCCTCTCTCACCTTTCTCTTGATCCCTCCTACAGGTTTTCTCTTTCTCTCCCCCTCTCCCTGGACAGGTTTGGAGCCTTCAGGGACTCTAGAGAGTTGTGTTGGGAGGGAGTAGTGTGTGTGTGTGTGTGTGTGTGTGTATGTATGTATGTGTGTGTGTATGTGTAGCCGCTTGTAAAGTCCTGTCAGCCGGACATGCCATTCAGACTGGCATGCTAATTGAAAACAGCACCGTTCCCTTGGTTCCTGGATTTCTGCCCCCTCCCAGAGTCCCAGAATACATGCTGTAACGCGGTAACAGCTTGAAAATAGCATTGTTAGGTACGCAATAAACTTGTTCTTTATACCCAATTTAGCATTTTAATATATAGAGCCTCGGTGCATTTGCCTGGTCCGCTATATACCAATAAAGTCTAGCGCTATGTGGCAGGCCCAGGGAATGAATAAAGTGTGCATTTGCCAGGATCCCATTTCATTTAATTGTCTGATTATTTGGAGCCTTTGCATGAGTGTTGCAGGCAGGGCCTGCCAATGTGTTGCACCTTTCTTGCCCTTCCAGACATGGCAGAGAATGACACAAGGCTTTCAAAAATAACCATTACTGAGTCACTGTTGTAATGCATAGAGCCAGTGGGGCCATGCAGATGTGCGAGCCACCAGGTTTTGCATTGAAATCTGGTGTTTTAAATGACAAGAGGAATAGCATAAGAAGGCAGTCTTTGTCATGGAGTCTTGTGTGAGGACGGTTTCAGTCTGAGGTGACAAGTTATGATATCTGTACGGGTTGGGGTCAGGTTTGATCCAAAGAGTTCGTTATTCAACCTTAAACTCAGTCAATCAAAATGGTGGCCCATTTTTCATGTCTCTAAACATGTGCACCAGCAATGAAGAGACTAGTTGCCATTTGATAACAACACTTAATCAATCAACCGGGACACATTTGTCATGTACAGTGTTCAAGGTGCGAGGACCCATAAACAAACCCCAATGTCCAGAACACAGCCCCAGACACATCAATGGTCTTCAGAACATTTCTTTTCACAAGGCCACTTAACAACCCGCTAACAACAACCAATGAGTCCCCAGAATGTTATTGTTTGTGTTTTTCATTTAGGAAGAGAAGAGCAGTTAGTGGCCAGTGAGAGGCAAAAATGGCAGGTCACTGACAGGACAGCGCCTCTGCTTGTGGTGGTGGTGGTGCATGTTTGGTTTAAGGCACCTTGACCGAATTTCCTGTTCAACTTCCCTTCAACTGTCGGGCCTCCAGTCTCAAACCATTCTTTATGGAGGATGGAAATGAAGGGGACAGAAAGCGCGAGAGAGAGAGAGAGAGAGGGAAGAGTGAATGGGTGAAAGAAAGAAAGAGAAGCGAAGAGAGAGGGAGGGAAGAGTGAATGGGTGAAAGAAAGAAAGGAAAAGAGAGAGAGGGAGAGGGAAGAGTGAATGGGTGAAAGAAAGAAAGAGAAGAGAGAGAGAGAGAAAGAGAGGGAGAGAAATGGAATGAATAACAGAGAGTGCAATTACATCCTACATACAGTAGTCTAGTCTAGTAGTACTCTGTCCTCTCCACAGTCCATGACCATGAGACTGTGGTCCACATATTTATGAACATGACTGAAATGACACAGCATTTCAGGGTGGGGGTGCAGTGGTAGTGGTGGTGGTGATGATGGTGGAGAGGTTGTGGCAGGGTTGGGGGTTGGGTTGAGAGAGAATTGAGTGAACCCAAGACAGTGTATAATTTATTGGACACATAATTGCACCAAAGCATGTAGTAATGTGCGTAGACCTAAATTACACAATGGGCCAGCACTAGAAATCAATCACCTTGACAGGGATCAATTATGGCCTAAACAGCCGAGTGACACCAGTCTCAGCCAAGCCCAAAGAGGGGTCAGCTAAAACGCACACTGCAGGAAAAGAGAGTCAGCTCAGCTCTGCTGCGAATTCTGCCTGTTTTGGGAGATTAGGGACTCTTATACTGGGAACAACATGCAGCAAATGACCAATGGCAGACATTTGTCCTATGACAAAGCTAAACAAAAATCTGAACATGAGCGAAGCCATTTAGTGCACTCTGTCTGTAGTGCTCTCTGTCTGTACCTCTATGTGCCTATCTCCATGTATGTCTGTTTCTAGATCAGCCCACACTTTATCCAACTCTTTAAAGAGTTACTTTAAAGCAATAGTCCGGAGTACTTTCAACCATTTGGTTGGCATTAGCTTCTGGTTCACTATTCGGTTTGTGTTGCACCAAAGTCTTTTATGTCTCTTCCAAGCACACTCACCTGAACAACAACAGGGCTACAGTTAGAAGTACTCTGGCCTATCTAACATCTATTGTAATGTGGGTTAGGTTTGGCAAATGTCTTCCTCTAAATAAAGTCTGTGGCTCCGATAAGTATAAATAAGAAATATGATGCCATCCTGCATATTGTTTACACAACGCAGTAACACAATGTGTTTTGCAACATGTGTGCTGTTGGGTGGTCCTAGGCTCCCTTGTTTAAAATGGTGCACCTTCCTCATCACCTGGCCTGACTTCAGGCCTCCAAACAGGAACGGTGAACGTCTCGCCTGCCAGGCCCTCCTTGTGCTCACATTTCACCCGCCTGAGCCCTGGCAGCCCTGGTAGGCATCAACAAAAACATTCGGCATCAATGCTGCCAGGCCAGACAGAATCCGAGGAGGAAGGGCAAAATGAAAACCACACCACACAGCGAAACAACAACAACAAAAATCTGTCAATCGAATCACTCCCTATCCTTCGGTTGTAATATCCATGGCATTCTTTGAGACAGAGCATAGTGCAACATGAGATAATTTGATTTATTATGCTGAATTGTTGCTGTGAACTGCAGCTTTTTCATATTCAAACTGAATGTTATTGTTATGGTCTTTTGACAGCATGTTAAAAGCATGAAGTGCTTTAATTAAGGTAGATAGTATGCCAGATATAACATACATTCAACCTGTGTGGTAAATCACACATTGCCTAAATGGAAATTGCATTAGATATTCATGGTGTTTTTCCATCTCATATGATTTTAAAACTATGACCTTCCAGGGCACAAAAGCTCAGTCATGTATTCTTCTGTAAGACTTACACTAAAATTTTACCTATTGAAGTGAAATAAGTAGACCAAGTACATAGACAGCATACAAGAGGAACACAATGTAGACAAAATAAACATTCAAATATACATCCAAAAATAAATGCAATTTATACATTACAAACACATGCAGGAGAAGCACATGCAGAAGTGAATAGCGTGACGCAGACCTCTCATTGGTCGCAAGGCCTAATTTGAGATTGATTTGGTGTACTGTTGGTCTTCTTGCGCAGTGGATAACCAAATTCAATTTTCATTGGTTTATGTTGGCAGCAGCCGTACCTTTTTCAGAAATTGCTCCTCTGGTTCCTTTTGGTTGGCTTCTTTGAAAATTATAGCTTTATTTTCATCAGTGTGTGATACCGACATCCGTACACACACACACACACACACACACACACACACACACATCCAAAAATGCACTCACACTTACACACATACAAAAACACACACACACACACAAAAAAAAAAATAGCAAAACAGACAAACAAAGCCAGTGGTGTACCAAATGTGTTCATTCCAGAATCTGTGTTTTTTTTTTTTTTTTTACCTTAGCAAACTCCAAACGGCTTTCAATTGACAACATATGGGTGAACCATTTAACTGTAGCCTATGAAATTTGTCCACTTGCCAAATTGCAAGCTGCAGTCTTTTGAAAAGCATCCCACCTTAAGAAACCTGCACAGAGACAGACCGATACCACCAGGTATAAGGGACCGATCCAGTGACCACAGATCTCGTCTATACCCATAGGGATAGCATGGGCACAGCTCATACCGAAAAACTGGCAGTTCAGCAGATAGCGACAGGCCGACGGCAACAATTACCAAAAACATTCACAGGTACACAGGAGGGCAGTTTGGATGGGTGCGATTAGTCGCCAATGAGATCATATCAGCAAAGTTCCCTGTCTCGAAAGAAGGGAAAGTAAAATGATAGCTGCTGTATCAATGCACTCCGAGCAGGCAGGCTGGCGACAGGCTTGTTTTTTTCACCTCTGCTATCGCCGTCTGCCAGCCATCGGTGATAAACTTCAGAGTCTGTTCACGCTTTGTATGTCAAGCTCAAGTGCTCAGAGGTTTTTTTTTTTTTTTTTTTTTTTTTTTGGCAAATGAAGATTTTGTTTTCTTTGTGAAATCACCCACTGCAAGGGCATGTTGTCAGGCCTTATTAGGTCTCTGCCCAAGAGCACAAGAACTTGCTGACCAAGCAAGGCAGGAGCATGGAGGGCAAAAGCTGCAGCCAGCTTAAAGTGACCAACCAGATAAACTGTGTGTGTGTGTGTGTGTGTGTGTGTGTGTGTGTGTGTGTGTGTGTGTGCGCACGCACGTTTATCCATGATTCGAGAGCTCATACCCAATGCATGGTGTTACAACCATGTCGCAGTTTTCGCATAAATGTCACTCTGATTTTGTTTATTGCTGACGTTGGCCATATAGGTGCCGCTTGAAGTCTGAGCCTAGTTCACAAGTTTAAGCAAACATCCTTCCAAGTGTAAATGCTTGTACCAGTAAAATCTGATCTGTTTCTGAGAACAGCAAATTATGCATATTCCAAACCCAACAAATTCACAGAGCACGTACGTTATCAGTAGAACACTTGGTTCACCAGTAATGCATCCAGTGGCAGAGACACTAAGTGAAACCATGTGTACCAGAGATGTTGATGCAGCACTAGGGAAATCATCTCTGTTGGGATGCTGTCATTTCTGGACACGAGGCAGTGCTCATTGCCTGAGCGTCCAGTCGGAAAAACATGAATCCCTATGAATTATCCCCTCGAATTGACGTAAGAGTGTGACAACGCTTGTCGGTAGCGTTCACGTTGTACAAGGAGAAAGCTCTAGTCCTGGATCAAATTAAGGGTATCATTTGAGGGGTATGGGGTTTCTTGGGAAGCCGGAGCAAAGGACGGGACAATTAAGCATGCAACCCCAAATGTTCTGAGGCTCTGATTTATGCAGCGATCCTGCGGTGGCTCGAATCCGTGCGGCGGTTGATGGCACAGCAGAGAGCCAACGCGGTACGAAAACCACCGGCCCGCTCCAGACCCCTGAGCCCTCATTACAAGCTCAGCTATGTCAGCTAAATGTCAGCTCCTATGGAGAGCCAAATGGAGGATTCGGACACACTGACTAGCCAGCCGGCTCCGAGGGTCCCTCCTCTGTAGGGAATTGTGGAATGAGGCAAGCTTTCAGATCTTGTGCCATAATGGCTTGGGGATGCCGGGAAGTGCATGCCTTTGTTCATGGTGTTTTTTGGAGGTTGAGGTTTTGGAACGGGTTTGGTAATGGCATCGAGGAGGCAGCGGGTTCGTGCCATTTGTGCCCATCCACTTCAGTCGACCACAGCCTGTGGCAAAAGAGAATGGGAGAGAGAGTCAGAAAGGGAGAGATTCATACTAACCACTGCCTTTGTGCCTGTGAGAGACACACAGAGAGAGAAAGCGAGGAAGAGAAAGAGGTGGGATTTAAAAGGAGGAGTAAGGGGAGGGGGGCAGGAGGGGTGCTCTCAGTACCTCGTTACAGGCCCCTGTAGCAGTCGCAATGGCATGCCGTCGCTGACACAGCGTCCGAGGGAACAGTGGCCGGCACCGCGCCACGCTCTCAAGCGGCCGTCCAAGAGGAAACTCTTGCACCCGACCCGCCACCCACCATCACCACCACTCTCGGCCAGACCCCCCCTACCCCTCCCCCACAAACACTCAGGTCCCCAGGGCCCCTGAGTCCATTCATAAGAGTCCTGAGAGAGAGGCTCTCAATAAAGAACAGAGCGACAGCAGGAAATCCATGCACAGTACTGCTTGTTCCCTTGCCCTCTCTCTCTCTTCCTGTCTCTCTGTTTCTTTTTCTCAACTTCAACCATTCACCTTCTTTTATGGATTCAACTGTCGCCTGTGTTTCCCATCTCTGTCTGTTAGTCTTCTGTTTTCTGTCCGTCTCCTCTCTCTCGCTCTTACTATCTTTCTCTCTCTAACTCTCTCTTTTACTCTCTCTATCTTTCTCTGTCTTACACACACATACATTTTATCTCAGTCTCTCTCTCATCCATTCCCATCCATTCTTTTTGATTCCTTTGGCTACCCCCCCCTCCATACACACACACACACCTACACACACACCCCTACCCACCCCACTCCATTTCTCCCTCTGTTTTCTTAAAGCCTTGGGTGCTGTGATCAGGAAAAGTAGGCGCTGACGTTTTGTGGGCACACAAGCTAATCTGTCATCAGCTTTGAGCTCCAGGGCAGCGGTGACTCTGCAATCTCCAAAGAGCATCTCCTAATTGCCTGCAGACCTCTCCCTCTCTCTCTCTCTCTCTCTCTCTCTCTCTCTCTCTCTCTCTGCTTTTTGCTGAGCTTCAGTTCATACACTGAAAGAAGCTCCCTCCACTTTGAATGTTAGCCTGTCTCTAACTGTGACCGGGTACACAGAGATATTATTACAGTGAGCTGTATGGAGCCATTTTGTTGGTTTAAGGGTGCGCCTTCCTTGTTGTTTTAAGTGTGCATTGTTGTTGGGTTTAACAGTTCATTTTCACTGTGATGTCCGAGTGCCTTGTCATATTAGACTGTTCCATTATACAGACTTAATATAAAAACTGTGGAATGATTCACTACAGTAAATGTTATTTCAGTTTGTTATTTCATCCAGTGGTATTGAATGACTACGTTGTTCCCACAAAGGACAAAATGTTTTTGATGGGTGACTTGTTTGAGCTGTTTTTTGTGTCGGTGTGTGTGTAGCCTGATCCATTAGAGGAAAGCATGTCTTCCCGTCTAGTGAATCACAAATGTACCAAAAACAACTACCCACATTGGCTAGCTGGCTACCAAACCCACCCCAAACACACACACACACACTCACACACACATTTGTGTGAGCATCATTTCCTTCTGCACAGGAAGTGACCGCCAGGGCACCATCATGAAACCAAAACACAAACACACACCCTCACACATACACACACTCTACTGAGTTATTTTCTGTGATGAATTGCAAGTAAGCATCATACAGCCCTCTAGAGAACACTGTCATCCGTTAAACCCTTTGAACATTTAAAGGGTACCACACACACAACAGACAACATGGCTAACAATATTCTACTTTCGAGGAGTGCACAATACAAACTTTGCTCATCCATGCATCAACCCTGAATTAACAAGGCCTTTGTGACAGTTCCACAACTTTTTCTTTCAACAAAGAATAACAGTGTGATTTCATTGTTACACATCTGTAAAACTGCATTATCTATACAAGTGATATGAAATTTAAAAATATAATAATGTAATCATATGACATTACATTTCAAACGATGATTACTATTTGATTCTGGATTTTCAGTTGCAGTTTTGACTCCTAAGTGTGGCTGGATTGTTCATTTTCCACTGATGCAGAGATTGCAGAGATACAGAGACTGACTTCAGTGGCATCATGCACATAGCTGGTCAGTTACTCACATCCTTCTGGAAAACATCTTTCTCTTAAACAGTGAAAGTGAAAAAGCCTCTACTATGACCGTGATTGTAGAAGGTGTTGTAGTGGCAACACTAAAAGACATAATCCACAGGAATGTCAAACATGGGATGTCTGTGTAACATAATTACAACGTACTTTAAATAAATGCCAGCGCAGTAACTAAATGAACATGGGTATTTGTTTCCTGTATTTAAAGTACTGTCTTACTGACACAACCTAACATGATGGATATCCTGAATTTGCCATATCCTCTTCACATAGTGTTAATTAGGTCAGCTCCAAAAAAAAAAAGTGGTAAACATCTGGAAGTCATAGACTGGCAGGGAGAGGTAGAGCATTACAGAAGGATGCCACTGTGTGTTCCCAGGGGAACAGGAGACAGGGCGTCAGAGAGATTATCACACCTTTTTATGTGAGTCAAAGGTCAGAGGGAACCAGTGGCAAGGGATGGGGGGGGAGCTAGAGAGAGGTTAGCCACCCGGCGGCATGTTCCACACACGAGCGCTCGCTGTCGGGCCAGACAAAGCCACGGTTCACAGTTTCGTCTTCCTCAGGAAGGGAGGGAGAGAGAAAGGAGACGGGCTGAGTCAGCTAGGCCAGGAGTAGGAGGACGACGCTGAGTGTCGGGGGGTGGCTGGCGGGGTGGGGAGGGTGGTGACTTGATATTTCTTTTTCCTTTCCTCCCTTCCTCTCTCCTCTGCCAGGCATACCAGTCTCTGGAGAGTAACACAGAGATACAAAATACAAACAGTGCCACTGCCTCACTCACAGCCCCATGTATGCGCGCACACACACACACACACACACACACACACACACACATACACACACACATACACATACAAATACACATATGACTACTGGCATTGTGTGGGTGTATGTGTGTGTGTGTGAGAGAGCGAGAAAGAGAGATTGCTCTATATGTCAGTGTATGTATGTGCACTGACGTGCTTGTGTGCATGTGCCTTTATTATGTTTGCATACAAAGGAAATTAGTCAGGAAACTATAGCCTCTGGGGAAAGTTTTTCATCTGTGAACATCTGTATGTGCATCTGTACGTGTGGATCTGTGTGCGTATGTGTGTGTGTGTGTGTGTGTGTGTGTGCGTTTAATTCATCTGCTGTACTGTGCAAGTGCTGCTCCTTGTCTACCATCAGTACATTTCCCTTTGGCTATAAATGCACGGGTCACTTGGGGAGTAGGCAGGGTGGGGGTAGGACAATTCGGTTTTACAGAGGCGACAGTAAACAAAGCTAGTCCCTTGTGGGTTAGTTTTAATGATGCCAGCAAGAGGGACGGGGAGATGTTTGTGTGTACACTAAACATGCCTGGTCAGTGGAGTAATAAGAGCATGACTGGCTGACCGGCTGGTTGGTCACTTTTTCCCCCTTTCCGGAATGTTTGCAGTGAGCGAGCGTGTGCCTCCGTTCAGCACATGCTAGGACTAGGCAGATGCGGACCACATGCAGACCCTGTGTCTCAGACTGACCCTCTACTGGTCAGTCGGATGTACTGCACCGTCAACTCTGCAGGCAAGACGTTAGGAAAAGGGGGAAACAGTGTTCTTAAAAAATGGAAAGTTAGCAGATCAAGAGCAGATATTAACTCAATGTTACAACCAGTGTTATGTGTTTAGCATCACCAACTGCATTTAACTGTTACAAAATTGGCGTGAACACACATCTAATTCTGTGAGTCTGTAAGGGTGGGCTGTGGGCCACTGTCTCTAAGCAAAGTGTCCTTGGACTGCAAATTAGTCAGTTGTCATTGACTATGAATCATGTAAGCATAATAATCTATATTTATTTGACTTGCAACAGGGTTCATGCTTCACACTATTCTGGCCAGACTACTGTTCTTATTGTTGAGTCTCTTGTAGATGCTTGGCCCATTCCAGGATTCAACATCCAAGATGTTGGTGACCCTGCTCTGATGGGACATGTCTCATAGTTACAATGCCTTTGCCCATTGCCAACCAACTAAGCTGCTAATTGGTTAGCAACTATGGTTTTGGGAAACACACCCCAGGTCAGTGCAGTGTACCTGAAAGACTTCTGTGTGCTATTGCCAAATGTCATACAACAGCTATGCTCATTGGTTTTGTTACACATCATTGTAAATATTGTTTGAGGCGCATTGCTTGATCCGCATCACTGTCTCTTTTAGTTTAGGAATTGAAGTGAGTTGTCTATCAAGCTCAGTTAACATCCCTTAAGCCTTCTGAGCGCACAAGCTCATCAGATAGCGGGAATGTCTCAAACTGTTGATTCTTAGTCACCATGAAACTATGTTTTTTAGAAGAACTGCTACAACGTCAGGATGCAGCTATTACTTTGCAAATAGACCATCAACATTTTTTTTGAGATAAGAGCATGCCACTGTCTGCAATATATATATATAGCATGGGTGTGGTTGGATGTGACATTATGAAACAGTTTGCCAAGCTTTGTGAATCCTTGAGAAGAGACAAGCAAATCATACATGTATCTCTTTATTTATGAATGAAATTTTCTAAAGAGAGAACACAAATAAAATCACCCCAATCTCCCTCCAACCAGTCAGAATGAACTCATCCACAGTGTGTGCAAAAATCACGGGTTACAGAAAAAAAAAATGTATTGCTATTAGCCTACTTGCACAGGTTCTTTTAAAAAAGAGTAAACATATGGGTGTTTGGAAAGACCAGATACCTGAGAGTGGAGACAGCACAAAAACAGACAAAGACACACAAGTGAAAGAGAAAATGCTTCTAGGCCAGATCCACAGCTATCTCAACAACACCGTTATGTCAGATCTAACAATATTGGTGACTTGTGTGTGCAAAATCAGGAGGTGCTTCTAAAGGTAACACTCATACCGTTTCAGCGAAACATTCATGCACACCTGACGTTTATAGGTTCGTGTGTGCAGCTGTGCATTAACACTTGATTAGAAAGAAATGGGCCTATCTTCCAGCAGCCATTTCTTCTTTCCGAAAAATCACAGGGTAAGCACAAGTGTTATTACTGACATCCAACAAGGATCTGATTATGCTACACTGAATCAGAATCTTATTGGCAGTCATTAATAACACCTGTGCTTACCCTGCGACTTCTTGGAAAAATGGCTGTTGTGAAATGGGCCCACTGTCAAACTACAGTGAAGGGTCAAACTACAGTGAAGTGTGCTAAAATGATAAGGTAGAAATGCAAATTTTCGCAGAGACTGGCACACAAAATAAAGCAGATTATATAACTTTAACTTGTTATTTAACTTGTTGTAAAATGTTTTAGCTTCTTCCAGTGAAATTACAACATGTCCAATTAGTTTATGTAGCCTAAGCCACATGCAATGCCGTGCAAGTTTACTTTCAGTTGCTCATGCCATGTCTCTCTTCTCTATCTCTCTCTCTCTCTCTCTCAAACATACATACACACATGCACACAAACACACACACACACACACACACACACACACACACATTCCCCTGTCAAACACACAAACTCTCACTCGGACAACATTCTCAGGCACTCACACACAATGTCTGTAAATAAAAACAGTAGGAAGGATAGGCTACTATCGTAGCCACAGTGCTCTGCTACAAGCCATGCCCTGTCTAGCGTGTAGCCTATTCTGCCAATTGTTTACAACTGTGTTGTAGTGTATGTACATATGTGTACAAGAGTGTGCACGCGTGCGTGTGTAGTTGTGTGTGGGAGTGCGTGTGTGAGTGGGTGAGTGAATCTGTGTAGTCCCGCAACAGTGTACGTAGGCACTATTACGTATCTGTCTTGTCCATACTGTGTTTTAACAGTTACGTGTATCACCAATTGTTCCCGGTGAAACGTTGTCTCGTCTCACTATGTACTGTGTATATGGCTGAAACGACAATAAAAACCTACTTGACTTGACTTGACTTGACTTGACTTGACTTGAATGTAATGTGCATATTTACTTACCAGCCTCTGTTTGTCAAATATAGAATAGCGATTTCCAAATGCACATTAGCTCTCTTGATTGACCAGTCAAGAGTGAAACAATTATCTCTTTGCTCTCCTGAGTGCAAGTCTAGCCATGCATACATCATGACAGTTTTAAAGTCTTGGACCCTATTCTCCAAATCTTATTTTGTTCAAACGCTTAAATGTCTGAAGTAAAACCATTAATTTAAAAAGAGAAAACCTAATATGACAACAAAATCTGAATTCCAAATATGCACCATGTATGAAGCATCTGTCAGTTTCTTAGTCACCATGAAACATGTTTTTTAGAAGACCTGTTGAAACATCCGGATGCAGCTATTACTTTGCAAATAACCATCAAGATTTCTGTTATTTTCAAGGTAAGAGCATGTCACTGTCTGCAACATATTACTATATATTGCATGGCTTTGGTTATATATGACGTTTATGAAACAGTTTGCCAAGCTTTGTGAACCTTTGTGAAGAGACTTTGTCAGTAAAGGTCAACACCAGTTAGTTCTCTACACAATTCAGATTTCCATTTCAATTTATGAAATACAATTTTAAAAGCATTTTTTTCTGTTTAATAAAGAATTTTAAAGACTTTGCCTCCTGCTAATATGAAAACTCAAGCGCTTCTTTTAGTGATGGGTAAGTATCAAAAACTTATAACCAGTATTTATTGTAATGGAGAATAGCAGTTTGCAAGATGGAGACAGAGAGATAAACAGATTTGACTGATTTATTTGAGTTTGGAGTGGTTTGATATTCTTATTTACTTCTTATTTTTATTGAATATATCAAACACAATTAATAATATACATATTTAACAAATGTGCCATTTCACTGTTAAGATCCAGTGTTTTAGAAGATGCATCTCTCAGCAATACAGCTGTGTAAACCAAACACTGTCTGTGCTATGCAAATCTACAGGATTTGTTGCAGATTTCAATTGTTTTCCCCTCCCCAGTTTGTAACTAATATAGGCTACCTCTCTCTTTGTAACTAGTTTACTTCTTAAGATAGCAATTGTTATCTAGTGAAATGAATGTGTATAGACTGTATTTCATTGAAGTACACTGGACTCAAGGATTAAGTGTCAGTAGCCCTGCTCATGCTGCTGTAGCAAACAGATGTAGTAAACAAATGTCTTTCACAAGTGGCCATATTGTTGACATACCGTTGCTGCGTTGGGTATTCCTGTGGACTAATTTCAATTAAATGTTAGCTGTCAGTCTTCCCTCTATGTAAATTACATTTAGCCTAATTAAAGGGTTTGATTGGCCCTATAAAGCAGACACACTAGCAAGCTGTTCTCTCCTGTGCAATCATCAGTCATACTTCCCCTCATGTTTTCGGACAGTGGTTATCAAAGAGCTAGCATAGGTCTGAAAGACAGCTGCATTATTGGACTGATTCTATGTCAGCAATATGGCTGCAGATACCTCTGTGACGCGGATTGGAAGAGCCTAATAGTAAAGTGTAATGTATATATATTTTATCTAATATTTCTCTCTCTCTGTCTCTCTCTCTCAAACATACATACACACACACTGACACACACACACACACACAAACACACACACACACTCCCCTGTCAAACACACAAACTCTCACTCGAACATTCTTAGGCATTCACACACAATGTCTGTGAAAATCAACTAAACTATGAAGCTAGATGTGTCTCTGTCACAGGAGCGTGGGTGATGTGACACTGTGAGTGTGTTCTGTGTCAGTCACAGGTCTGTATCTGAAACCTGTAGTGGGCTACACTGGTCCAAATGCACTAGAATTACTAATAGCCCCACCTGGGTCTGTTTGTGGGACAGCTACTGAATGCTATAGGATGCTATTGGATCAAGATGTCTGTCCATGTAAGTATTCTGGACATCCTACTACTTCAATCAACTAGTAGCCTAACAGATATTGAACAGCTACCTTGAGAGACTATTAAAGCGTACCAGATGCGCTCCACTTTTCCTCTTAGATTGAGAGGCAACTTTCAAATTGGGTTTTGAAAACATATTTGAGATGCTGCATTTTTATGTCCTTTTTCCCATTTTAGATTCGATGTGTGTCGTGTCAGCATTCAAGTGCTGCCATGAATATGGAAGATGGTACAGATGTCGTTGGCCTGGATGAAAACCACAAGGTAGCTTTTGTCTGTGATAACATGCTTGGTGGTGATTTTGTCTTTTGCCAAAATGGGTGCAACTCAATAGCTGTCCCCTATTGTCTTTTTTGTGAAATATTGGGGAAAAAAAAACTCTTCATACAAACATTCATCTGTGTGTGTGTGTGTGTGTGTGTGTGTGTGTGCGTGCATGTTTTGGCACAGTTGTGAATGAGTGTGTGGCAAGGACTCCTGATGGTGGCTCTTATGGCACCTGCACAAGCACACCTGGCAGCTACACCTGTACCTGTCCAACAGGATTCAGGAACCGTGGCAATGACAACACAGCCCCTTGTGAAAGTGAGATTTTAGGACTTTGGAGAAGTCACTTTAGACATCTACTGCAAAAGTACTGTTGCCATGTAATACAGAGTATTTTGTGTGTGTGTGTGTGTGTGTGTGTGTGTGTGTGTGTGTGTGTGTGTGTGTGTGTGTGCGTATGGGTGCATGAACTGGGACAGATGTGAATGAGTGTGCGGCCAGCCCTCCTGATTGTGGCCCTCACGGCACCTGCACAAACACAGCTACACCTGTACTTGTCCAACAGGGTTTGGGAACAGCGGCAATGACAAGAAAGCCCCTTGTGAAGGTGAGATTTTACAGTGTCACTTCAGATCAAGAAACTACTGCAAAAAAAACTGCTGCCATACCATACAAAGCATTTTGTGCGTGTCTGTGTGTGTGTGTGTGTGTGTGTGTGTGTGTGTGTGTGTATGTGTGTGTGTGTGTGTGTGTGTGCGCGCGTATCGGTGCATGAACTGGGACAGATGTAAATGAGTGTGCGGCCAGCCCTCCTGATTGTGGCCCTCATGGTACCTGCATAAACACACCTGGCAGCTACAACTGCACCTGTCCAATAGGGTTCAGGAACCATGACAATGACATCAGAGCCCCTTGTGAAGGTGAGGGTGTGATTCAAACTGACTAATCACCATTCTAAAAAAATACCTAGCTGGTCAGGTGTGCCTTTCCAAAAAACCATAGTAGCTAACTAAGTTAGCAACTAATATGTTTGGGACCATATAGTTACGACACAACAGTTTCTCAAAATCATCGTCCAAATCATAGTAGTGCAATTTACATAGTATGATGCACAGTTCATAGTTCTCAAAGCCATGATTCAGATGAACATTCGCAAACATGATCGGAAAGTTGTACGGATCCAAGTACACTTCTTGATCTGTCGTTGCTAGCTAGTTTCTTGATGGAAACTGCAGTTGACAGAGGACATCAAACCATATGGTCTTTGAAGGACTGCTGTCATACACTCATGCCCAATATGCATTGGGAAAAAACACCAAGGCAGCATTGACAACAAAATTTTCTTCAATATAATTTGAAGTTCCTGGCTTAAACCCCCTGGACCACCCACATGTTTCCAAATTTGACCGATCAGCTTGTTTGTGTCTAGATAGGCTATTCACTAAATGAATTTTCTATCATTAATATCTCTTATATTTTCCTGTGAGCGTGAATCTGTACTACGTCACCTTTGGCATATGATTTAATTTAATCTTGTCTTGACCACAGCAGGACCATTTTGCCTTGGCTTTGATGAATCAGGAGAGGTTGTACATGGCCAAAGAGCTATCATGATCATGAGGCATGGTTCTGGCCTCCTTCATATGAAAATCTTGAACGTCGAAGTAGCCACTAAAACATGGAATTAGAGCAAAGCCTACATGTGATGTCAAATGACATAAAGCAATTGTAGTTCAATTGTGGTTGCCAAAGGGTGCACCATTTAGCCAAAAGGACCATTTCAATATCCACCCTAAATATAAGGTTTTAGTTGGGCTTGCAAACTTTTTGATCAATTAAAGTTGAATATATTTTATTTTAACATCAGAGAACAAGGTACAATTTTCCATTCACCCATTCAATGTCCCCTTTAAGCATATGAAGCCTGTCTGGATGGCATTTGGCAACATTTCAATAAACAGAATTTACTTGCTGTGCATTTCTCAGTAACAGTTTACAGCTATATTCATTTTGTCATTCCTTTACAAAAATCCATGATAGTAATTAAACAATGTAATTTACGCATTAAATGGCCTGATTGAATTCTAAGTTCATTGTGTGTGTGTGTGTGTGTGTGTGTGTGTGTGTGTGTGTGTGTGTATGGTGAGCACACAACAAAAAAGAAACTTGATTGTCTAAAATAATCACTGCCAAGTTGCAGTAGCAACATGTCCATAGAGATACAATAGATAAAAACAAATAATGTATAAACACAATGATTTCTATGGCCACATCACATCTCCATATTACATACAGCTCATCCCTACATATCATGTACATCAGCCTTTATCTGACCCGGTAGCACTCCTGCTGGTGGGCTTTCGTCTTTTGGATCAGACGGACGTCGATTCATTAGAGCGTGTGTGCGGAGGCCACAAATCAAATCGGCTCCCACGCACTCCAGCAGTCACCGAGTTAACAGGAGAGGGATGACAGCAATCACACTCGGCCCCACCATGACACCACAGCACCAGTAATGGCCAACATCCTCTCCCAAATTACTCGGCGACGCTCTTCTAAAAGGGTGGTTGAGGACAGCTCATCCTTAATCCCACAGCTATTAAGAGAAAGGCTCATCTTATGCTGAGACAATGACTGAACGTCTTTTTTGTGCCACCCTGAAGATCTGCAATACATCTGTAGGGAGATGCATAACCTCTTTGAGGGATTCGTATTCGCAATATTGTGGATGTGCTCAGCATTAGGCGCAAAAGTCTGGATCAAAATGGCCGCTGGTGATTTTGCACGGGAGATAATGACATGTTAGGGATGTCATGCCTCAGTCATTACCATAATCTAACAATGGGATATAGGTCACTTTGGAATTAAATTAGACATCCTGAGGATAAACCAAGAGTTTGACCTTGTGTTTAGTTTAACACAGACAAGGGCCTGGGCATTAAGTCAGGTCCTTGAGCTCACTACTGAACTGCTGCCAGTTTCCCAAACATTTAGCTTAGCATTTATTGAGATAAATAAAAATGATACCTCAAATAGATTTGCAACATTCCTTTGGAAACCACTGCGTGATAACTAAAGCACATTGCTAAAAATACACTGTACTTAGCATTCATACATTCATATATTCAGATTGCAGTGGCCTGCTCCAGACATGGAAACTAATACAGGGGTGGTGATAAGACCACTACTTAAATGCATTCTGCAGCACAGTGAAACTTCATAACCCCGTGAAGCCGAAAGCAGACCCCGATCCGCCTCTGCTCAGTGTTGTGTGACGGATCTACGGCACATTACCACCTTAATGAACACCCCGTGTGCCGGAGTCGGCCGGCGCTGGAGCCGGGGTCCGGACAATAAGGCGTGAACAAGCCAGCGGAACGCACTGCTGACCCAGACAGCTGCATTTACGGCGCAAATAGACGTGAGGGGGAAGCTGGAGCAGACTTGTCCCCGATGCCCTCTTTGACCGCCTACTCCAATGTGGTGTGGCATACACACACAAACACACACACACACACACACCCTCACTCACTCACCATGGATCTAGGCAGACAGGCAAAACTGGTGAAGCCAAGCCGCCTTCTTTGACACGCATGGGATTCGTGTTTGTTTTCATTTGGTGCAGGGGGAAGCGAGCAGGGCCCAGCATTTGGGTTCACAGCCACGCTATAGGCCAGGGCACCAGATGTGGGTTCTTCCTGTCAGCCGGGTGCTGATCAGACAGGCTTGTGTGTGTGTGTGTGTAAATGTGTGTGTGTGTGTGTGTGTGTGTGTGTGCATGCATATGTGTGTGTGTGTGTGTGTGTGTGTGTGTGTGTCTGTGCAGGGAGAGTATTGTCCACACCGCAGTCGGTACCCAACTCTCTTTACTAGATACTCTGATGTCTGTGTTTTTGATATGAAGCCTGAGCTGAAAACAAAGAGAGGAAATCTGTGAGAGATCATACTGGAATTCTGTTTGCACATATTTTGTTTGTCCGCGTGCAGGCAAGGGATGGAAAAAATTTTTGATCCCCCCCTCCTTTTTTTTCATTGGCACTTGACTTTGTGTTCGTGATAATGTAAAAGCATTTCTTTTTCTCTCCTCTCCGTCGAGTATGTCAGGGGAAGATGAAGTATGCCTCTGTTTTCTCTCTGCTCAGTTGACTCAGATGTAATTGGTTTAAATCACATCTTGTCGTGAGAGGAAATGGTGATTTTTTTTTTCAAGGACTGGGATAAAAGAAAGAAATAATCAACAGCTTCAATCATTTCTTCTCTCTTGCTATGGCACGCTCACTACAAACCATCTGCCCGTGGGGAAAAAAAAGACAAAAAAAAAAAAAGCAACGGGATCTGTCACTGTGTTGGCGAGCAAAATTTAAGCTCCTTTCAGCCTGTTCTCTAAGAATCCTCCCATTCTCCAAACAATCAATCGCTCAGTCAATCTATCAGCCCACTTCCTCTTGCACGAGAGAGAGAGAGAGAGAGAGAAAGAGAAATGGGGTGTGTGTATGTGTGTGTGTGGGATGGGGGGGTGTTGAGGCTGCAAACAGTATGATTTATTCCATTTCATTCCTTATTTCCTGCCTGGCAAGATCACATGAACCCCCCCACACCACGCTACCCCCCCCACCATCCCACCCCACTTCGCAACTATCCCACCTTTACTCTGTATCAGTAGAAAGACTTGGAATCTCGTAATTAGTATCCCAGACGGTGTGTTTTGGGGAGACAGATGTTTCATTCACGTAGATGTTGGCAGTGGGCCAGAAGTGCGGCAACAGAAGCAGCAGCATTGGCCTCCCATAGGTTGGGGAACCTATGGCTGAGAACAGACTGCAATGGTGCCTAAAGACTCCTGCTGCAAACCACTGCAGTGAGGCAAAGCCATGGGCAGATGGGTACACCTCTGCATTATAGCACTATAGCACCCAGTGCAGCTGCAGGAGAGGAGAGGCCCTACAGTCCCAGACAGTAATGTGCACTGGACTGTACAGCTTTGCTTGACCTCCCTTTGCATCTCTATACCATGCTTAATAAGATGAACTGTGTCTGCCTGTTTGTGTGTCAGTGTGTGTGTGTGTGTGTGTGTGTGTGTGCATGTGTGTGTTTGTGTGTGACGGGATAGAACAAGAGAAATAAGGAACAGAAGAAATATGCAAATACCATGTCAATATGTTCAGTTTGCTTGTGCCACACCATTTATCCGGCCTGTTTCTTGGCATAGTAAGTTGGGAGCCTGCCTGTGCCATCGACAGCGGTCAGCACCCCTCCCTGTCCCCATTTGTGCCTGTGTAACACAGGTTATCCCCCTTCTTCGTTCACACAGCTCCAGAGAGGGCTGATCTGTTCCCTTTCTTTCTCATTCTCCCTGGGCCTTCACAGATAAACATTTACATATCTGTCTGGGCAAAAACCGGGCAGGAAAATAAACAAAACAATTACATTTCTCCGAGCCTTTCATTTTTGGCTCTTTTGGAGACCCAACGTCCTATTACTGTGAAAGGTGAACAAAGCAGACCACACCAAACGAGACCAGAGCGAACCAGAACAGACCACAGCAAAACGGATGACTCCAAGTCAGACCAGCATGTGGAACAGCTGTAAATCAAAGGAAGGAAATTCACTGACCCAAGAGAGAGACTGCTGTGACAACTGTCGGCCAGTCCTTTAAGTGAATCAACCATGCTGTTCAGGGGGAAAAAAATGGCATAGTATCAGTGCGTGTGTTATACCAAAAGGCATCACCACATACTGATGACTTTCATTTGCTTTTTGTCTTTGACCTCCATCCATCTTGGGGTTGCCATCTTTGTTTGCATGTGTTTTTCTGGAGAAACAATAACACCTTGCACTTGTGGTGTTTGTTCTGGACGAGTTGTGGTTGTTGTGAATGCCTTTGCAACCGGGGTGTAAACGTCCTTCTCGCTCCCAGAACAGAAAGTGCATGCTACAATCTGCGTGAGACGAAGCATAAACCAAGTGAAACAAGGATGCCAAACAGAGCTGTGTGCGTGCGTCAGTCCCGTCAGGAACAGCAGCTAACATGACAGCCTACTGAAAATGTCCACAGCTGGTTGAAGCAAAGCTTTTTTTCATATGTACAGGAATCAATTTTCAGCCCAATAATGTCCACGTGGGTTGTAGTAAAAAAAAAAAAAAAAGAAAGAAAAAAGAAAAGAAAAGAAAAAGTTTGGGAAGCTGTCCCCTCTCACCCCTATAAAAAGGGATAAATTTATCTCCAGTTTAATTTTGCACAGGGTTCTCAGTGCTCCAGCCCCTGCTCTCGCTATGGCAACATCTGTAGAACACATGACAATGCAAAGTATTTCAGCACCTCCAGCATCACCTCTTCTTTTTAACAGGCGAGAAAAAACACACTCTAAATTTGCTCTGGAATGGAAAAATGTCTGAGCGAGAGTGAGAGCAAGACAGAGAGAGAGAATGTGTGTGTGTGTGTCTGTCTGTGTCCATGCAGGCATGTGGGAGTGTGTGTTTCCTTAATAACAGAGAAAGAAAGAAAGAAAGAAAGAAAGAAAGAAAGAAAGAAAGAAAGAAAGAAAGAAAGAAAGAAAGAAAAGGGAGGTCATGAGGTGCAGGCCTGTGCGAATGTTGTAGACATCCATTACATTTATAAAGATGAACAAATATGTTAATTTCTAAGTCTTTATCTTAAAATTACTGGTAAAACAAGACCTAGGAAATATAATGAACAAAAAAGTGTACTTCCTGTTCAGCTTCCAGTGTTCGGCCATTTGATATGTTGTTTTGTTGTATTATGACCAATCATGCAAGAGGGAATTGTTGATGGAGCCGTTTGGTTTTAGTACTTGTTTTGACCCACTGGTATCAGACAGGGGAAGATGACAACACTTTGGCAGAGTGAAATCTCATTGAAGAGCTACAGCTTGAGGAGTTCATTTCTTAGCTAAAGTGGGAACAACATGACAAATTTTTTATAGTCAAAGAGCTTTAATGACACAAAGTATGCTGATTGACCGGTCGTACTATGTAGAGGGTCACTAGAGACATAGTGTAAGTGTTGGATGGCTACTCGTAATTGTTTCCCGTCGACATGCTCTTAACACCAGAGAAGCAGGTTTTGACTGAGCCACCGTTAAATCAAGAGCTGATATTGAGGCTCCCATCATCGATGCGTCTGCCAGAGGACATAGTGTGTCCATCAGTGGCCTCATCTGCCAGAGGACATAGTGTGTCCATCATCGATGCATCTGCCAGTGGACATAGTGTGTCCATCAGTGGCCTTATCTGCCAGAGGACATAGCGTGTCCATCAGTGGCCTCATCTGCCAGAGGACATAGCGTGTCCATCATCGATGCATCTGCCAGAGGACATAGCGTGTCCATCAGTGGCCTCATCTGCCAGTGGACATAGTGTGTCCATCAGTGGCCTCATCTGCCAGTGGACATAGTGTGTCCATCAGTGGCCTCATCTGCCAGAGGACATAGCGTGTCCATCAACGATGCATCTGCCAGAGGACATAGCGTGTCCATCATCGATGCATCTGCCAGAGGACATAGCATGTCCATCATCGATGCATCTGCCAGTGGACATAGTGTGTCCATCAGTGGCCTCATCTGCCAGAGGACATAGTGTGTCCATCAGTGGCCTCATCTGCCAGTGGACATAGTGTGTCCATCAGTGGCCTCATCTGCCAGAGGACATAGTGTGTCCATCAGTGGCTGCATCTGCCAGTGGACATAGTGTGTCCATCAGTGGCCTCATCTGCCAGTGGACATAGTGTGTCCATCAGTGGCTACATCTGCCAGAGGACATAGTGTGTCCATCAGTGGCCTCATCTGCCAGTGGACATAGTGTGTCCATCAGTGGCCTCATCTGCCAGTGGACATAGTGTGTCCATCAGTGGCCTCATCTGCTAGTGGACATAGTGTGTCCATCATCGATGCATCTGCCAGAGGACATAGTGTGTCCATCAGTGGCTACATCTGCCAGTGGACATAGTGTGTCCATCAGTGAAAAACAATATTTTAGGTGTTTTTTCAATACTATGCACTTTTAATCCTGAATTTTCTGGTTACATTTGAATGGAAAACGAAAATTGATGTAGCATGATCATTATTATTATAGCATGGAAGGTGCAAAACATGTAAGGTCATGCCATCAAAGACTTTTGTACAGTGCTGTATAGAGACTCCCTCTCTCTCTATCTCTCACTTTGCCTTTTTAACTCTCATCTAAAACACATCCTTTCTTTTTCACCATAGTAAGACAGATGGTATAAGAGGAAAGGGACAATGAGTTACGAGCAGTGCAAAGTCCGTCTCCTCCAATGAGCGGAGGCCGTCATATTTGGCTGTCGCTCGCCAGCAGCGAGGTGAGAGATGCCGGGGTGAGGTTGTGAGAGGAAGAGAAGAGGAGTGGAGGAATGCGACCAGGCTGGATTCTCATTGTGTTGCCCCCGTGAGGGTGGATGGGGGTAGGGAGAAGGGATGGTGGTGGCGGGTGGCTGGTGGCTGGTTAATGTCCTCAGAGGACTTTGGAAACTACCCTCACTCAGACACACACCATAATGAGAATTACAGATGTGTAATACAATGCTACGTGCACAAGGATCTTATTCAGCAGTCTATATATATATATTCTGTATAGCTCAAATTAGGTCAAGCATGTCTGAAGGTTTGCCAGGAAAAGCTTTGAAAAGTTATCAAAGAATGAATGCTGTATCCTCTATGTAACATCCAATCTTTTTGCAGTCATCAAGCATAATTCTATCAAACTTCACTTCCCTTTTATGAAATTAGATCAGATGCGTTTATGATCATCTCATCCTCATACACACTAACAAAAGAGTCTGTCTTCAGACTCCTTTTACTGAATGCTCCAGTTATAGTGGATTCTAAATGTTATACTATTTACCCTGTCTTTCTCACCGAGGGTAAACTTTCAAATGAGCTGATTTTGGTGTGCATTGCTAAGTACATAACAGACAGATAGACAGATAGACAGACAGACAGACAGAGGCAAGAAGGCCCCCATCTGGAAGCAGTGTGTTTTCTCAGACATGAATGGGCTGTGTTTCGTTTTTTTTTTTTTTCTTTCATAATTATCTGGCGGACAGAGCCCAGTTTCCCCCTTGCAGCATTCTCTGAACCCCTGTGACTGTTTGGAAGGCTGCATCCACAACGGCACGCAGGCCGTTTGTGTGTTCCTCGTCTGAAGCATCTCCAGAGACGGGGAGGCTGAATATGCATAGACCAGGCCTTCTGCAAACATCTGTAACATGGATGGGGGCTGAGGGCAGATGGGAAATTGAGTGATAGTCCATTATCCACTTATCCACTTACTCCACAGCGATATACAGTGCAGTCACAGTGCAGGAGAGAGATGTGCTCTGTAATTGGATCACTTTGCTATGCTTTGGTGCATCCTTTAAAGAACTGTAAAGCTGCTTTTCAAAGGACTCAAAAACAAGGACTGTGTATGTGGGTGTGTTTAATTCTATATCCGTTTGTGTTGATTTGGGCTTGTCATAATATTAATTATGAGTGTATGAATGGTTGTGTTTGTGTGCCCATGAAGGTTAATCCTTGTCTGTAAAATATCAATATAAAAGAGTGTGCTAAGTGACCCACTAACTTATATCTCGCTAGAACAAGTAGTCCAACATGTGTGTTGCTACGATGCAGTTGAAAGATGTACCAAGTAACAAATTTAAACCACAGTTAAAAGTAAACCTGATAATAGAAAAACCTGGAATCCTAATTTTTTTAAGTATAAAAAGCAAGCAGGCTACTCTGTTAGGAGGCTTACCTCTCCCTTTAGCTTAGCTTACCCAGAATTGGGCGATAGTCGCAAAGTGGTTAAAGAACCTGGCTAGCATGCCAGTAGCCTGGAAGTTGTGGGTTTGAATCCCATCGTTGGGATTATCGTTGTGCCCTCGAGCAAGGCACTTAACCCTAAGTTGCTCTAGGGGAGACTGGTTTTAATTGATAGTTGGCAAATGTAATGCAAGTTGCTTTGGCTGCAATAACTTTGTTATTTGTCTCACTCTCTTTGTCAATTTGTTTACATGCAAATTTATAGGAAAGAATCATAGTAATGTGGTGGTGCATTCCATACCATGAATCTGCTGTGAGCCTATAGAGAGCCAGGCTCAAGTCTGGCCTAAAAGCATTTCCCTGTCTCTCCCAATCCTGTTAAATGAAGGCTAAAAAGACAGAAATATAACTATGTGTATATGACCATATCTTCTTATTCTTATCTGTGTGCGTGTGTGTGTGTCTCAGTGGTGTGTTTGTGTTGGACACATTAAAGGGGCAGGATGCACAGTGATTGGCCTGACCCTTTCCTAATTAAAGGGGAGGTGCGGTGAGGACAGATGTTTTGCAGGCCGACCCATCCGCCTGCAAAGCATTAGCATCGGAACCAGAACCAGAGGTCTGCCTCCACCACCCACACCCCCAACCCCCTCCTCCCTGTGGGACTCCAGCGAGAACCGCGGAGCACTTGAAAGCAAACGTGTCTGGAGATATGCGTCTGGATCTCAAGCTCTTCCGTCATTATCCCCACTGAGTGGAGCACCTCACAAACTCAGCTCCCACCACAACTCTGTTCTGTCAACAGCTCCCCGACATCATTGGTATTCTGCGGGCCCATGTGTGATTAAATGCCCTCCCACTATGCCCCCCCCCCCATCACCACACTCCCAATCATTGTCGCCACCCCCCCCCCCCGCAACCTTTCATTTGCCAAGGGCCTTTTCTACTGGGAGAGAAAGAGACATTTATTGAAATGGATGTGAAGAGGAAGCAAAACATGTCTGGGCTCCCTGGCATGACTGCAGAGCTACATAGCGTCATTTAGAAAAGAGTCTCCACAAGCTGCCAGCATACCCTCAGAGGGATGGAGTACCTTGGCTTTTTTCCCCAAACATCATGCCAGCCTGTCTCTTTGTGATGCAACTGCCATAATATCGCAAGCAAAAATAAGACAACAACCATACCTTATCATTCTTTACTTGAAACTTGTCTTTGTCTTGTCAAGCAAAAATAAGACAACAACCATACCTTATCATTCTTTACTTGAAACTTGTCTTTGTCTTGTCAAGCAAAAATAAGACAACAACCATACCTTATCATTCTTTACTTGAAACTCGTCTTTGTCTTGTCAAGCAAAAATAAACCATACCTTATCATTCTTTACTTGAAACTTGTCTTTGTCTTGTCAAGCAAAAATAAGACAACAACCATACCTTATCATTCTTTACTTGAAACTTGTCTTTGTCTTGTCAAGCAAAAATAAGACAACAACCATACCTTATCATTCTTTACTTGAAACTTGTCTTTGTCTTGTCAAGCAAAAATAAGACAACAACCATACCTTATCATTCTTTACTTGAAACTCGAAAACCTGGGCATTGGCGCTCTCAAAAGACAGTTTACTCTTAAATACTCTCCTCTAATGTCTGTGTCATATTTCAAAGGAAAGTACTGCTTTTACAAGATTAACATGATGTTAGTCATCAGACTAGACATACACATCAACACAAAAAAGCATCTTCAAGTATACTTGGTTCACTTTATGAAATCTTTCACACACTTGTACCATTCCTAACTTATTCATGTTGCGCACCTGGATTGGATAGATAAATGCCACAGTCACCTTGAATCTCCACTCAATTTTATCTCGCAGAGATACAAGTGTTGTCTGTCTCATTGCATCAAAGCTTCAACCACCAATCAGTGATAAGAATGAATGGCATTAGCTTTGATATTAGAAGTGGGAAACAACAGTAGAAAGGCCTGAAAACACATTGTTTCCTGCCTGCATTTTTTCAACCAGTTTGCAGTGTAGCATTGGGCATGCCTAATCAATGTGATTAGGAAAAGTCAATATCCATTGCCATGCTAGGATTAGAAACATTTTCCAGTAAAGAATAAACCCTCCTCATGCAATGAATCAAAGTGAGGGAGTCAGGTGAAAGAAACCAGGCTAGGGCAAATAAGCAACAATTAGTTGTATGGCTTATTTTTCTAAAACATACATGATTCAATTCTTCTCCACTTAAAAAGATGTTGGCAGAAATATCCCTAATCTAGTGATGTTTACAAACACAGAATGGTATAATTTCTTGGTGAACCCATTTCTCTTGTTTCACATCTTTAGAGACCTTCTTTGCCCTATCCGTCTTCTTAACCATGTGAGACTGCTTAACATTTTTCACTGCAGACACACACACACACACACACCTCTGGAAACATACACCATGTGATTTGTCACAAGAGGTCATGAGCATTCTTTTAAAACAATTTAAACACATTTTTTCTGCCATCCCAAACATACCCCTGGATATGCCAAGGAAAACACACACTGGAAGATCTTAGCTCACATGGAAGCATCTCAACTTGTATGCAGGGCTCCAAGTACATAACTCACAATCTTACACTAAAATCATCTGCTAAATTTTCTACTTGGCTGTTAGGATATGTTGTTAATTGTTTTCATTCTGCTATCTCATGAAGGTTATGACTCACACAGTCTGAATTTCATCACACAGTGTACAGGACCACACAGGATGGCAGTCTATTTAGATGTCTGCGAATATTATAAAGATCTAGGCTAACAAGCATTTAGCAATATGTGTTAGTCAGAGTGCATTAGTATGAATGCTGTCAAATGAGTCATTGAGAACCACCAGTGCCTTTGGAGACAGTGCAAGGCTATTAACTCTGTTGACTGTGCAACCAACAAACACATGCAGTACAGTGGGCAGAAAACAGCATTTTAAGAGGCATTTCCATTTTTCTTTTCAGCCTGCTTCAGACTTTATGAGGTTTTATGTGTTCCTGGAAAGATTTTCACATGGTCCAAAAAATGGAGAGAAACAGAGAGAGAGACAGAGAGAGAGAGAAAGAGAGAGAAACAGAGCTCTCCCTCAGCTCTGTCTGGGTGTGTGGTAGGTCAGGTCACCACCTGAAGTGGTGCTGGTGACGTAGCACACAGTTTCTAATAAAGCGAAAAGTGTCACCAGACACGGGTTGAGAGGTCCCTTCGGTCACTGGCACTGTAATCCAGCACATATAACTGCTCTACATGGCCTAGTAAAGCAACGCCCTGGAGCCACTTCGCCTCTCTCTGAAGGATCACACAAGTAAAAGCTTTTGCCACAGTATGCAAGGTCTGGGCTGAAAATCAGGCTACACTGGAGAGTTAGCCATGATGTATGCAATATATAACTGTCTTCCTGCTCTGTGGACATCAGAGCACTATAAAACCAGATGGATTGGCAGTTTGCTTTACTTGCTATTTGTTCTTTTGTGCTCAAGAACTCAATCAACTTATCAATGTAATGTAATAATAAAATACTACTAACAACAACAACATCAACAACAACAACAACAGCAATAATAATAATAATATGTGTTGAGATTTTGTGGCACCATAAAAATCAATAAACTGAGTTAGACTGAACCGTAACTGATTGATGTACTTGCTGTACTCTAAAAACAAACACAAATCTTCCTGAATGTTACTTTAACAGGACTTTTAAGACATTCAATACCTAATACATACCTACCTACCTACATAATAGCTTAGCATAGTGCCATATTTGCAGAGGTTCATTGCCTTGAATAGGACCCTAATGGTCTGTAAAGGTCATGAGCATGTCCAGCCATGACCCACTGGTTAGGGCTTCGCAGCTTGTAACCAAAGGGTTGCTGGTTTGATCTCCTGAAGTGCCCTTGCTGAAGTGCCCTTGAGAAAGGCACCTAACCTCACTGCTCACCAGGCAGCACTATAGCAGGCAGCCTCCAGGTTAGTGTGTATCCTGCACCTTGTTCGTTCATGATTGGGTTAAATTCAGAGACCAAATTTCCGTCACGGGACCTAAAGAGTATAGATCATTATTATTTTTTTATTCTATCTGGTAAGCTGTTCTGTGTGTTTGTTTGTCTGTGTGTCTCTCTGTCTTTATCTATCTGTCTGTCTGTCTATCTGTGTATATTCAGTCAACTGCTTTACTCTCTGTGCCAAACCACAGAGTTCCTCTGTATCTCAGCCGTTTACCACACACATTTTATAGTGATTCTTGGCCACCTCTATCATTGTAGCTCTTTTTCTTTTTCATCCCCTCTTCCTTCCTTTTCTTCACTTCTTGTTTTTTTTTCTGGATCTCCTTGGTTTCTTCTTGTGTTTCAGAAGTCACATTATCGTCACAGGAATCTCAGTGTGCTGTGCAAACAGCAGCGGAGAGCCAAACCACACAGGGCCCCTGAAATGAAATGCTTATTTGAATGGGGAGGTGGAGGAGCGTGAGTGAAGAGCACTCTGGAAGAAGTCAGGCAGAATGAGAAGGCTGGAAAAATGAGTCTCATACTGAGAATGAGTCTGAAGAACTCGCAATGCAAAGGCAGAATGATTCCCACAGCTGTCATGTGATTTTATGTTAGAAAAGTAGGCTACACAGTGGTTGCGCAGGTGGTAGAGGTGCCGTTCAGGGCGGTGGTGGCACAAGTCGTAGAGGTGCCGTTCAGGGCGGTGGTGGCACAAGTCGTAGAGGTGCCGTTCGGCAAACGGAGGATTGCAAGTTGGAGCCCCATTCTGCCTGACCCCATCAAAGTGTCCTTGAGCAAGATGCTGAACCTGGTGGAAGGTTGGCACCCTGCATGGCAGCAATTACCTAAAGAACAATTACTATGTTTTCTACTTGCAAAATCTTACCAATGAAGCTGCTCGCTTAATACAATGCCAGCTGCTGAATATCAGCAGCAGGTTAAAGAAATGCACCACATGTGAGAACAATGAAGGAATTGCTATTAGCATATTAGTTTGCCATACACCGGTTCTGGCTGTGTGCTCAGACCACACAACCTGCTGTTTAAAGATGCTAACACATAGCTAAACCCAAACAATTACTAATCATTCAGTGTCTCACCAACAGATGTTTGGCCAGTGGGAGGAAAAGTTCACCCTCGAAGCAAATGACCTGTTTGTCATGCCTTGATTTTAAGATATTGTAAGGACCAGTAAGAGAACAAATGAGTAAACAATATAGTCATTCGAATTTTAAATTAAATAATATCTGTTAGTTCTAAAACATGTGTACATGATTGTACATAAGACTTACAATCTTTCAAATCACTTATGGTTTTGCAGTTACATTCAGTCATATCAATTAAATTCCAGATATGACTTTGTTAAGTGTCTACTTGTTCTTCATTAAACCTGAGGCCCAGTAGTAATTTCCCATATTTTGTTTTTGCCCAATTTTTTGGAAAGAATTGTTTTTCTGGCCTAGATTTGTGGGTGCAAACCCTGCATTTGCAAATGTATGCAGAGGGTATCATAAAACTCGGTGAGGGTAATAAAATTGATTAATTATTGAGCTATTCACAATTTTACAAGAGAACACCAAGTTCTTTTATTGGACTTACCTATTTCATTGAAAGCCAAATACCAGATTTTAACATAGGGGGATTTATGCTTTCATACAAAGTATTTGGTGAGGGCAGTCCGACGCAGCTGGCCTAAGCTATTCTTAGCCACTAACACAAATCAGTCCTGTTTATTATGACAACAAATTATGATAAAAAACCACACCTCAAAGCCAGTTGGGAAAGGAGACGTTCTCTCACACCTCAGGTCCATCTTGATAATAATGACTAGGTGAACACAGAAATGCTCATAGTGACAAGAGGGAACAGAGCTGCAATTTGTACAAAGTCACTTGATGGCGTTGTTTCAAGTATTCAGTATAAAATTCTACTGTAACTGTATAGAAATTCTAACTTCCATAAAGTCTCTCTATCACAAATGTTTGAAAATGGATTGACTTACACACAAGAGCTAAAATGTCTACAATGAAATCCAGGAGAAAGAAGTGGGGGATTAGATGAAGTATTAGAAGCAGAATATCAGATGAAGTATTAGACGTGGAGTATCAGATGAAGTATTAGAAGCAGAATATCAGATGAAGTATTAGAAGTGGAGGATTAGATGAAGTATTAGAAGCAGAATATCAGATGAAGTATTAGACGTGGAGTATCAGATGAAGTATTAGACGTGGAGTATCAGATGAAGTATTAGAAGTGGAGGATTAGATGCTGGATGTAGAATTGAGCAACATTCCTCCTGGGCAATAAAATAGCGCCTCACACAATTTATTACCCACAATCCTTTTCATTCCAGCCTTTAACCTGACATATGCCGTGTCACGAAGTTCAGTCACGGGTGGAATCATGTCGGAAACTTTTTTCTTCTGTTCCCAGACCTGAATTTTTCCATTTCATACCAAATTTGTGTTATCATTGTTATTTAATTCTGTGTGGTTGAAAGACTCAAATGCAAACCACCTGCAGGTCCTTGCCCCCCGTTCACCCTGGAGCTTCAACACAAGTCTATCTCTCTCTCTCTCTCTCTCTCTACTCTTTCTCTCTACCTCTCTGTTGTCTTATTCTCCCATTCTTTCAGCCTTATATATTGAGAGGAATTTCACTCCATATCTATGTATCTTTGTGTTAATCCATTCTTTTGTCTCTCTTCATGTCAAGTATCAACCTGCTTGTCTATCACTTTTATTCTCTCTCTTTCTCTCTCTCTCTCTCTCTCTCTCTCTCTCTCTCTCTCTCTCTCTATATATATATATATATATATATATATATATATATGGAGAGAGAGAGAGATGAAAATGGACATTAACTTGCAGCAAAGTTTTAGACTCCACAAACATTTGAGCCCTGCCTCACTTTAGGTGGTGCGATATACACTTACAAATGTCAGACTCAGTGAATCAGGCTCAGTGCTGTGCACATGAGTCATGTTGGCTGACAACTTCAGCCTCTCTACATCAGAGTGCCCCTGAAAACACTATTGCACAATTTACTCCAAGCCATCATTGTACTACAGACAGGTCTTTTTACAGCATTGTATGGACACACTCACACACACTCAGAGCCAGAGGTGGGCATGTAAAATTCTATACTGTATGAATATACCATTATAAATACCATATAAATACTTTATAACGTTACATTCTATAACATTTTATAATGCAACACTGTACTGTATCTGCTGTAACACTCAGAGTATGAGAACTTATGATGACAGTGAAAGTGGTTGGTGACTGCAAAAGTAGCATTTTTCACAGAGGAGCTATGTAAGAGTCATGGAGGTCAGCAAGGTGAAAAAAGATACATAATTTTACAATATATGTATGTTTGAGATATATATATATATCATGATATAATGAATTCAGCAGAGGCTTTTTTCTGTATGCATGAATGCATGTATAGCGTGGTTAGTGGCTGTTAATGTGCTAATGTTAAGTTCACCATGGCTGCACACCTCCTCTTCTGCTTCAGTGATCATCTTCTCTCCCTGGGAGAAGTGCATTCCTTGGTCGCTGCCAAGGTAAGCCAAGGTGTTACTGCCAGCCAGCGTTTCTGGGGGAAAATAAGATGCCTGGCCAGACTTCATAGGGAGAGTTGTTGTCAATTTTTTTTTTTCAGTAACTGGATAGCTTTCTTCACAATAAAAAAGAAACCTTGTGAAAAAAAGAAAGCAGAAAGGGAACACAAGTAAACTCTGGACCCCTGATGATAGGGTTGGGGGTTGTGGTGGGGGGTGGTAGTTTGGAGAACACAGATGGAGATTCTGGGGATCAACATTTGCACCTTTGTTTGGTGGAGGGGGTTGGGTCGTCCACCCACGGTCTCATTTCTGTTTGTGATGATGAACTTTGAAGATTCCACTGATCTGGGACCAGTGAGAGGGCCTCTGGTGGCTTTGTACAGTGACTCCAGCATTGGCAGCAGAGCCTAGAGTTGCCTTTTGATGCTTCAGGATGTGAGACAGCTTGCATTATCTGAGCCATTGATCTCAACATGAGAGAAAACCTTAGCATGGGTCACGCCTTGTCATTTGGAGATGCACTTCAAAAGGCCTCCTTTTTTCGGCTTTAAGGTGGGGGGGTGGAGTGGATTGTTACTCTGCATTCTCATGTCTACGGATGTGCACTCTTTTGTCGGGGACAGAGAAGAAAGGTGTCATCTGCACAGGCCCTGTTGACATCTCACAACACAGACCTTCTTTGAGTCACAGCCAAGTACATGAAAAACCCCCACCCCGTCCCAACCCCACACCCCTCACCCCTCACTCCGACCCCCCAGCTCCCACCCTGCTCCAGTATGCGCCAACATCAAATAAAGTTGCTCTTCCTTGAGCGGATGTTTTGTGATTAGCCCCAACAGGCCGGTCGAGTTTTGACAACTGTGATTCATTACCGCCGGCCAGGTGTTGGCCTGTGTGAGAGTGGCCACTCTCTCACCATGTTGGCTCTTCCTCAAGTAATCCGCCTGTTCCTCCAGTATGGTCAGCTGTCCATTTAAAAACTATTTAAAATCGGTCATGACACACACAAACGTATGGCGACTCATGTCCAATTACTGGATAATGAACCCCTCTTAAATTAAATGACTCCCAAATGAAAAACTATATATATATATATATATATATAATGAGCTCTATAACATAGACTGTGGAGGTGAAATAAGATTAGGAGAACAAATTATCTTATTTCCTGTATGTTCTGGAGGAGGTCAGGCCTGTCATGTGACTCTTTGCATAGAATAAAAAACATTATTATCACACATGGAACTTCTTCGGTTTGTTTACTATTTTTTAACAGAGAGAAAATCAGTTCCAGCAGAAAGTCCACCTATCCCTCTGTAGAGTTACAGCCAAATTAGTGAGGCTATCATCTGGCAAGAGGGCAAAGCAAAACTCCTCTTTCACGTGTGTCTTTATACAACAACAGTCCTCAAACACAACTTATCTCATGTGTCTGCTCATGAAACATGTGAGCTCTTTCAGTGGTTGTTTAGCATAATATTTACAATGCAGTATGAACTGAGTTTAAACTGAGTTTAGAATACATCGAGTTCTCACACATTACAGTACACTGTTTCCTTGAGTGTGTCCTGTTATTCATTCTTTACATTAATTTTGGAACAGGGTTCATAACAGACAAGAGTTCAATCCTAAATCTTCCAGATCTAACTCAGGGTGGATTATATTCATCACTAAAGTTATGGCAAAGTAGAACAATGAATTTCATCAGATCCATGTTATTTTCTGATTCCTTCAATAAGGATGTATGAAAAAAGTGCACTGTTGCAGAAGTCCTTTCACACAGCTTAGGGTGAAGTGTTTTGTCTTCTTGGGGTTTAAACATGCCCTTGTTTGGAGAACTCCAGCCCTGTTATGTGGCAGAGGACAGGATGTCTGCTGAAATGTCTGCTTTTCTGCAGTGATGTTCAGTTAAGCCACGTTAGAGAGAAACATCAAAGTAGCCAGGCTGTTGTTTTGCAACACTGATTGAGAGTTAATTAGGCCTTCATTACTTTTGGCTACTCGGAACGCGTCTTACGTCAGGGACGGGGGGACGGCAAAGTGACGCGTCGTTTTTCTAAGCTGTAATGGAGCTGAAAGGACCGGCGTGTTCTGCATACACAGACGAGCGAAATGGAGGGGAACGATGGAGGGATGGAGAGGAAAAGAAGGCCTGGAAGTAGCAGCCAGTAGCTCCTTCTGTACTGCGCTGCATCCTCAAATGCGCAAACACAAACCAAGTGCAGTTCAGGCTTTCCCACGGGTACCTCGTGAAACCTGCATGTTTGAGGCTTCACAGGGTGCCTCTCACGTGGCACTGTGTGTGTGTGTGTGTGTGTTTTGGGGGTGTGATTGCAGGGGGTTCTCCTCACTCACATGGGTGCTTGTGTGATCAGGCAGAATAGGCCTTCTTGAATGCCCCCATTGTGCGTCTGACATATAGACCCATCTGTGCCAGCTCATGCCAGCTTGGATTCAAGAGGAGGGTCAGAGGGCAAGTTTATGCCCTATCCCACTCAGCCATTCTGGACACAGCATCACCCCCCAACCCAAACCCCAACACCAACCTCCAACAGCCAATCCCCAGCTCTTTAACTCCATGCTCCCTTTCCACCCAGTTTCAGCCTTTTTATCCCTTAGAATCTCCAGTTTCAGATCAATGCCCTCCCTCCTCAAACCCCCCTCCTCCCACCCCGACCCAACTCCATCCAGAGCTGATGGCTTTCCAGCACCCAAAAAAACAGCCAAACAGGGCAGCACAAAGCCAGCACAGGCCTGGAGGTCCTTCTCCATCACCACCACAACCCACCCCCTGAGCGAGAGCCGCCGGCAGGGAGGCCAGAGGAAGCCGTGCATTTCTCCGGGTCCGACCGCGCGAGCTTAGCAACAGCTTTGTCCCCACAAACAAACTTTGAGCAGTCAGAAACCCCTCTGCATGAATAAACATGCAGAACACAAGGTGCTGGACACGTCCAGGCGTTATTTACGGATGCCGAGTTATATAACTGCCAACAAAGAGGACTCCATAATGAAGCTGACTACCTGCCAGGTCGACGGTGCAAAACAACCCCCTCTACATCCACCCCAATCCCCCCCTCTCCTCTCCCCATACTAGCCCCAACTCACCCCAGTAGCCTTCTCTTTCTAGGAGCAAAAGGAACTCATTTGACCAGTTTGATGCCATGATTTCCTTTCATGCAGGTTCAGAGAGCAAAAGATCTTCCCATGATTTGAAATGGCGAACTCTTGGCTGTTCCAAATCCAGGTACTGCAATATGAAAGGGAATGAAAATGTGAGGTGTGGTGCCATTCACGCCACATGGTTGTGAGTTTATAACCGAGATCTGGTAGATAAAAAGCCGAACACGAGTTTGACTGGAACAGGGAGGTCATTTTCACAACGTGAGTTTCAATTATGGCAGATTAAATAAAGTTGGTCTGGTTGTATTTCTGTGGGTTATATTCTCTATCCTCGACCACACCTTGGGGAACACATTATGTGAATAAAGTTGGTTTGGATTTTTGTATACACTTTCTTTTGTGTCTGATGTCTGCAGCAAGATCTTCTTCACTTTTATTGAATTTTAGGAAGGGAATTTGCAGCATGGAAGTCCACAGGAAATTAAAAGACAGGTACATGGCCAAACGCTCGCGTTCAAAAGAAACGAGGAATGCAAGAATGCATTGTGAGGAATTTTACTCCAAAGGAGAAAGTATTAGAATGGCTCTGATGCTCATTTTCTGACATTTAAACGCAGCAAGAGGTCCACTGGTGGTACGTCAGTGCCACACTCAAGCTCTGTCAAGACAGCTGGTTTAGCTAGTGTGTCTCCACACAAATATTTGCAAATCAAACTCTGAAGACTGCAATGTCTTCAATAAAACCAACAAATTGAGCCATACGGTCCTGCACATAACTTCAAACTGTTTTTTATTTATTTTCTTTTTTCTAAGAAGAGAGTCATTGGTGGCAGGTTTGTGTTGGAAAGTTTCTTACCTCTGTCATCTGTCCTGAGTTCCCTCTAGTTTCCTCTGTCTGAACCCTCGGAGGATAAAAGGGTTGTGAGGGCCAAAAAAGGTTCAGCCGCAGGGGCAAAATATATAAGCTTCTTTATGACTCTGCCATTATAGGAAACCTGATATGCTTTGCTGAAACCCCAGCGGAGGTCATGAACTGGCGGGGTAAACCAGAGCATATATAATTGTGTGATGGTGTAAACATTTAGCAAACAAATAACAACCACATGGCTTTTTCTCAAAATGTGACATCAGCAATTCACACGTATGAAAGATCTATACAGGAATGCAGGAGCAATCTTGGGACATTGAATTGTCACTAAGGTTCAAATATGCTATCCTCTATGATGTCTTTCGATATCTCACAGATGAGGAATGAGGGGGCTTTATGACAAGGTGAGAAAACGACATCATAAATAAATGCTGCGTAATTCATTCTAAGTGCAAAGTCTGTATTTTATGAGTCCCTGTTTGCGTTCGAGAGAGGCAGGGCCTTTGATGAGAATCTTGCACTTGAATGCAAAATGCTGAGTCAGCTTTTATATGAATCATGCCCCCCGCACACTCTCACTATGACTCAGCAACCTCACTGGAGGTGGGATGCCCACTGACCAGACATACTCTCAACACTATGCCACCTCACTTACACAGGCAACGTGCAAGCCTGCACAGCTCATTCACACACACACGCAAACACACACACACACACACACACATACTCACATATGTATACACAATTTCAGAGAACACTATAGAAGCAAACATTTGTATGAATGTGATACTGTGTGTGTGTGTGTGTGTGTGTGTGTGTGTATGTGTGTGTTTGTGTGTGTGTAAGTCTGTGTGTGTTTGTGTGTGTGTGTGTGGGCACGTGCGTTATTATATGTTTGTATTTGTGTTGTCCATGTGCTTTCTGCTGGCATGGCAACCCAGCCCAATCACCCATATGTTGAGAGAGAGTGTGAGCACGTCTGTGTAAAAGCAACAGGGTTTTTGCTCCTGTGACCTGGCAGCCCTGTAACCTGTCCCCCATAAAAGTGATATAAGAAGGACCTCTACTGGAAGCTGCACATTTATGGAGCAGGGCTTTTGGGGCTGCAGTGCCTAGCCAGAGTGCGACGAATGCAGGCAGTCTCACGTCTGCCTGGAGGCTTTTAGAGTTCTTAGTTTTAAGCTGTAAATTCTGCACAAAAAGATAGACTCATACAAAGACATAATAAAAAAAAGAGTGACTAAAAAGGAGGAAAAGAAAGAGGTAGAAACAGAGGAAACACGTGGCAAAATATGTGAGATAAATACAAAACAGGTGACAGTGCCTCTGCTCTCTCTCTCTCTCTCTCTCTCTCTCTCTCCAGTTCGGTGTTGATTGTAAGATTTTCATTTCATGTTTTACACAGCCTCTGTTCTCATTTGAGATCAAACGTGTTTTCACAAGCTTTGGAAGGCAAATCGCTGTTCTTACCCTATCTTCGGGTGATATTTCCAGTAACAGCTCGCTGATATTTGAAACCATCTTGTACAATGTGATTAAAAACACATTGTTGCAGCACACTAAAGTAAGAACACACAAAACCTGTCCATGGTTAGAGGAGGATATGATTCAATTGTTTTCGTTTCACCATGTCTGTGGGTTTATTCATGCACTGCAAAACGCTCAGGATTGGAGCTGAGGAAACTAAAGGACTGGACTGTCATCACAAAGGAAGCCTTGTGTGTGTGTGTGTGTGTGTGTGTGTTTGTGTGTGTCCATGTTGCCTGAACAGCTCTCTCAAAAACAGCAAAGACTTTCTCATAACATGCGCTGGTTGTGTACTTTCTCTGAGCCCCCCATTCCAAAAAACGTTTCGGAGCTGTTTTCCCCCCTTTTTCTTTCTTTCTTTCTCAGCAGCAGTGTTGCTATGATACATGGTGCTGTGGACATGTCAGCAATGTATGTGGTCTCCACTTGAAACTGTTGTCGACCCAAAAGTGTGGTGATTAAATCTAATAGCTACCAATTATACCTTCCTCCCCTCTAACACTCAACCCCAATACGCACACACACACACACACACACACACACACACACACACACACACTTGCACACACACACACACACTTGCACACACACACACACACACATGCACACACACACACACACCGCCACCTCTCAACCCTGGGGCCTGCATAAGATGCAGCTCCCTATTTTCTGTTATGTCATCTTCCCCGAAGGGGAAAAAACAATATCAGCTGCTGAGCCTGAGGTGGTCCCTCTCACTGTGTGTGTGTGTGTGTGTGTGTGTGTGTCTGTGTATGTTTACGTTCTCAAGGCACACACAGCTCGTGGTGTTTGTGTGGTCCCAAATAACCATGTGTGGGGTTTTGCCTCCATTTTGGAAATTACAAGTTTAAATGGATCTTTTAGTCCCTTTAAGCCGGGGACCAGTGCATAATTAACATTCCGTGACTGTTTACAGTCAATTATTTGACGCAGTGGTTTTCCCTGAGAGTTGGTCATTATCCCATTGCTTGTCTTCTAATAAGAAAATCCCTTCTTTTTTCTCCTCTTTCTCCAGAACA
>PYXC01001446.1:27500-242500 GCA_015244755.2 Tenualosa ilisha | reverse complement strand
TGTGTATGTGCATGTGCTTTTGCAATATCCCACAATGAGTATATAACCATAAAGCTTTGAGAAGTAATGAAGTAATGTCATGCTGTGCACAAATTCTACTCCTTGCAGTTGAGCTTTTAAAAAAGAAAGAAAAAAAAAACAGACATGCCTAGAAACTGCCCACCAGTTCTTCAGTACCAGAGTCTGGGACTCCAAGGCTTGGCAGCTGATTACCATCTCAGTGACTTGCAATGCAGATTTGCGCAGTAGGCCAGCCTATTGAGGAATCCCAGATTACCTCACCTAAGGATCGCACATGTAGAATAGACTTCTAGTGTTCATTAATGAAAACAGATGTTGTGCAGGAAAGAAAAGAGACATCCAGGTTTTACAAGCCAGGCCAGTTCTATTTCATGACTATAAGTCACCATCAGACTTTGGAGAGGGGGTGGTATTAACTGACCCAATAAAAGAAAAGGCCATTGTTTGATCACCCCTCTTCTGCTTTTTCTCTCTGCACTCTCGCTAAACTAATTACTAGACATTTTTCACCCATGTGACAGGGAGAAAAACAAGCTATAGAGAAAGTGGCAATTTTCAGCAAGGACAATGGTGGTGCACAAAAGCACTGGGTGATCCCAGAGAAAGGTCAGGGGACAAGGAGGCGAGAGAGAGAGATGTGTCCTGAATGTCTAAGTGACTTCATCCTACAGCGGTGGCAGCAGGGAGCACAGGCAGGGGTGCCAAATAAAAACAACGGACAAAAGACACACACCACTCTCTCTCTCTGTCTCTCTCTCTCTTTCTTTATTTCTATCTCTGTCTGAAATGCAGAAAAGAGGCCTCAGTTAAAAGTTTGTGGAAATATCTTTGCCGCAGCTTGGCAGGTCTATGTCGCAAATCAAGACACACGAAAGAATGGTGTGTTTAGGGTTCGTTTTTGTCTGTTTGTGTTTTGGGTGGGGAGTGGGGTGCGGGATGGGTGTAATCTCCTCATGGCCAGAACACGCTAGCCAAGGACCAAGGTCAACAGCTGACCAATGAGAAGGCTGATATGGTGGATCATTGCCATATACCAGGGGTTGGCAACCTTTTCTCTGTAAAGGGCCATTTTCAGTCAGAAATAGGATGTGGTGACATGTCTGGGGCCGCAAAAGAAAAAAACAAAAAACGAAATAAAAAACTAAACAAATCAAAAAATGCTTGTATTGAGGCCAACTCGGTTTCCCATTCCATTAACGTTAAACTGATATCGAATGTTAAACTAACTTCACCACAGTATAAAGATGTCCATTGTCCTTTGGCACTTTTCCTCACAGTGATTTTGCATTATCTCCATATGCTGGAAAGTGTGTCTGGACAGGACACCTGGCCATCGTAGGAGATTAATGCCAGTTGCTTCTTTGTGGGTAAGAGATAGAGGCAACAAATTGCTTTTCATACTAGCAACCTTGACGCCGACCTTCTGACGTAAAACTTTTGCGCAACAACACCAAAAAAAAAAAAAGCTACAAGAGGCTGTGCTCCTTTTTTTCTCAAGTTTGGCATCTTGAGGTGCACATGATTCAGAAAAAGGACCTTTGCTAAAAGCCTAATGTGCTGAGGACTGAAGATATGTGTCCTGCTATAAGCCTTTTGAAATTAGACCTGTGTACCCGATGGTTGTTCACCCCTTCAAGAGTTGAACTCCATTTCTCAGACGAGCCAGAGTTGCCCAGTCATCAGAGACTCTATGCACCTGCTGCTAGCATAGGGGTCAGCGACCTTTTACCTTTCTTTCGGGCAGAAATAGGATGTGGTGACATGTCTGGGGCTGCAAAAAAAAAAAAAAAAAAACTTCACTGCTTGTATTGAGGCCAACTCAGTTATTAAAATATCTACTCAGTATATTAAAATATGGTAATCAATGTCTGTAATATAGAATAAAAGCAACTTTTTCATTTTGTTGGGTGTATTCAACATTACATGGAACTTAAGGAGGTGAAAACATGTTTTAAAGCTGAAATTTAGCAAGGCTCTGCAGTTTCAGTCCATAAAATAGAAAGTAACTTACTCAGAGTTTGAAATGATAACACAGAAAGATCATAAATCATTTTCAACTTTTTTGAACTATGACATATCCTCCATGTTTATATTGGTCATGGAACTTGCATGCTTCAAACACAAGTTCACACTTTATTTGTGGTTATCCACGAGAAAATCTGTCTTTCTGGTTTAGGCCTAGATGTCCAGATATATCATTTGTCATGACATCGTCCCATTCCATCTCAAGGTTAGGTTTAACAGAGTTGCTTAAATAGCCAAAGGGATGGAAAGTATATTTCATTTCCTTTCCAAACTTGCCGAATCTCTGCAAACGTTTTTTGTACTCCGATGACAATGAATATTTTGATAAGCCTCCTCTTCTGTCCTCTGAGCTCTCTCATAGCGGGTAAGAAAGAAAGTTTACATCTTTGGCCTAGGTTCAAATCGTATACTGAGGTTTGGGCCTTCTATGAACATGTTCATGTGTGCTACAGTAGTGGCGAACTGTTGCAGCATTTCTCTACCACCAGAGTCTGAGCAGGAGATTGAAATATGCGCCTGTCCCCATGCCCACCCTCAGACTTTATGTCATGTACAGGCTACACATTTTTACAACTTCATGGTTTACTTTAAGCCTACAACCGTCATAAGAATTAAAACCCCCACCTACCAAATGGCAAAAAAATCCAGTTTACACAAGTGGCAAACTGTTGCAGCATTTCTCTACCACTGAGCAGGAGATTAAAATATGAGCTGCCAGGGTGTAACTTGCCCCACTTTTTATGCTGACAAAGTGAACATCATTTTATGTCATGTACAGGCTACATATTTTTACAACCTGATGGTTTACTTTAAGCCGTATGGGGGCCTTCTTATAGGTCAGCTGTTGAACGTGGTCCTTGGCTAGCATGTTCTGGCCATGAGGAGATTACACCTATGCACCTGTTGCCACAATAACAAACCTGCATAATTTACGCAAACAAAGAAAAAAAGAAATAAGCAAAAAAAGAAAAGAAAAATAAAAACATTTGGAGATAATATATGGCAACACAGTATCACCATAACAGCCCTCTCATAGGTCAACTGTTGACCTTGGTCCTTGGCTAGCATGTTCTGACCATGAGGAGATAACTTCACCACTGGAAAGCATGTCTGGACAGGGCGGCCATCGGAGGAGATTAATGTCAGTTGCTTCTTTGCAGGCAAGAGATAAAGGCAACAGATGGCTTTTCATACCAGCAACCTTGATGCTGACGTAAAATTTTTGTGCAAAAAAAAAAAACCCTAAAAGATAGTGTTATTGAGGTGTACATGATTCTGTTTGGCACAAAAAAATTCCTCTGCTAAAAAGTCTAATATGCTGAGGACTGAAGATAGGTGTCCTGCTTTAGTCCTTTTAAAATAAGGCCAGTGTGCCTGATGGTTGTTCACCCGTTCAGGAGTTGTTTCTTCATTTCTCAGACGAGCCAGAGTTGCCCAGTCATCAGAAACTCTATGCACCTGCTGCTAGCATAACAGACCTGCATAAGAGTAAAATAACAAAATAAGATACCAGGTTGATAGGCTGATGAAAATGAGTGCTTCAGGACCCATTCCTGGCCAAGGTTTTTGACTCCCTGCAATGGGTGGCTACAATGGGACACCAAACTTGGGTGGGGGGTGTAGTGTAGGGCCCAAGGCAGAGTGAAGTGGGATGAAGGAGAGGAAGAGAGAGATAAAAGAGAGGATGTGAAAGTAGGCAGGGATGGAAGGCCTGGTCTAGAGGAGGGGAAGAATAAAATAAATGAAAACAAATAGAAATAAAAGGAAAGATGACTCTTGTTCCAACCTTACTCCCATTCCCATTTTAGGCTGTATATTGGCAGGAACTAAGAAAAATGTGTAGTTGTGGTTGGATCTCAGGCAAAGAGAGACTGTTGGGTTATGACAGTAGAAAGGTGGTGAGTGATGACCAAGGGGAGGGTGCATCTTGAATGTTATTAGGAGGTGGTAGGTTGTCCATAGATTTATAGTCTGTTAATAGGTTTTTTCCAGTGGGTAATGTGCGCACTGTTCCTTGATTTCCAGTTCATGAGGATAGTTTTCCTGGTAATAGTTTGTGATATTAGAAGTATCTTATTGTTTGAACTATTTAGACTGGTTGTAGATATATCTCTAAGTATGCAGAGGGAGGGGGATGCTGGGATGCATCAGCCCAGTAAAAGCAGAGAGTGATTCTGTGACGTCAACCCAAGACTGATTAATTGGAGTGCAGTGCCATATTGCATAAACTGATGAGTCTGGTTTGTTTTGTGTGCAGATTTCCGAGCAAAAAACCCAATTTAAACCATTTCTGCCCGGTGAGGTCCAATCTGTTTAGTATCTTGTACTGAATTTGTTGTAAACTGGATTTTTTTTGCCATGTGGTAGGTGGGGGTTTTATTTCCTATGACTGTTGTAGGCTTAAAGTAAACCATGAAGTTGTAAAAATGTGTAGCCTGTACGTGACATAAAATAATTTCTACCTGTCAGCATAAAGTCTGAGGGTGGGCATGGGGACGGGCGCATATTTCAATCTCCTGCTCAGACTCTGGTGGTAGAGAAATGCTGCAACAGTTCGCCACTACTGTAGCACACATGAACATGTTCATAGAAGGCCCAAACCTCCCAGTGCTGGAAGACATAAATCGGCTTGAATTGCACTTCATCGTATAATAACATCTAAATTCATCAAACACCACCCTGGAAATGGGTTGCCGCTGGAGTAGCCGGTGTGCAGTTTGAGTGCAAGATGTAGGTTAGCCCTCCACTTTGGCATAAGATATAAAGTTTCTTTGTTCTCCTCTCTGAGAGAATTCAGAGTAGGCATATCAGACATTGTTATCGGAATACAAAAAAAGCGAGCGAGTTGCACTTAATTAGATCGATATGACATCTCAATTTGTTAAAAACAAACCACCTGGAAAAGGGGCGCACAGCCGCTGGAGTAGCCAGTATACGTTTTGAACACAGGATCAAAGCTAGTCCTCCACTTTGGCCAAAGATGTAAACTTTCTTTCTTCCCCACTCCGAGAGAGCTCAGAGGACAGAAGGCTTATCTAAGATAGTCATCTTAGTACAAAAAAACGTTTGCGGAGATTCGTCGAGGAAAATAAATACACTCTCCATACCTGTCATGTCCCTTGCTACAGAGAGTGTAGAAATGGAGTTCAACTCCTGAAGGGTTGAAAAAGCATCAGGTACGCTTTATTTTTTTGGTGTTGTTGCACAAAAGTTTTACGTCAGACGGTCAGCGTCAAGTTTGCTAGCATGAAAAGCAATTTGTTGCCTCTATCCCACAAAGAAGCAACTGGCATTAATCTCCTACGATGGCCAGGTGTCCTGTCCAGACACTCTTTCCAGCATATGCAGATAATGCAAAATCACTGTGAGGAAAAGTGCCAAAGGACAATGGACATCTGTATACTGTGGTGAAGTTAGTTTAACATTCAATATCAGTTTAACGTTCAACTAAAAATAAGGTTTAATTAATGTTGAACATTAAACTAACTTTACCACAGTCATCTTTATGTGGCTGGAGAAGAAAGCATCTACTCCTGTTCCTACTCAGTCAATCTAGATCTTTTATTTAGTTAATTGATAGACGTGACATGAGAAATCTGTTAAAAATGTTATGTAATTTATTGAATGAGAAAAATCATGATGTGAGAAGAAATGGTTAAAATCCTGTGAATGAGAGTCAAGAAAGACTTTAAAAAAACATGGATGTCTATTCAGAAGCTTATGTAAGAGGATGGGAGTGCTCATGCATTAGCAGTTCTCTCGCACAGTCAGCTGTTGGCAAGAGACCTGGGACATTTGTTGCCATGACGCCTTCAGGCCATGAAACTTTGTTGAATTTCGCCTGTCCCTCAGACGTCTCACGCATTGTCCTCTGATCTGCCCTCTCCTTTTGAGCCATCTAAAATGGCGATGTACTTCATCTTGGCTCCACGACAATGGCCACCGCGATCAGAGACCAGAACAAATTGAAGCTGACACATTTAAAAAGTGTCTCAAAAACACTGCCTTCAGATAATACAGCATAATGAAGTAGTTTGAAAGGCCCGTTTGAGATCTCGTTGCAGGATGTCCTGTTTTAAAGCTTTTCCACCCCACCCATAAGAGTTTTATGAATTCTCTGGTTGATATAAATCTGATAGTAAAAAATCTACAAGGACAGTTTTATACCTTGGCGCTCTGGGGGAACCTAAACTTCGACCTGTTCTTTAACACTGGAGGACTCCCAAGCAGCGGTCCCCTTTTTTCAACCAGGGAAAGTCAGTCATACCAAAGAATCATTTAGTGTTGGAGAGGTGAGGGGGGGGGGGGGGGGGGGGCAAATTTGTATTAAAAACAGCTTATTCTGTGGCGTAGGGGCGGAACATATACCCGTATGACTGGGAGCTGCATTAACCTGTTTTGGTTAACATCTGATTTGGTGCACATGGCCTTGCCTGAGAATGGCTGTTGGAGTCTGAGCACCTCATGGGGGTGGCATGTAGGATTGCAGAGGGCATCTGTGGTTGGTTTGTCTATGTAATGAGGAGCTCTCTCCTCCTGACAGCCCTGTGGAATGCAGAGACAGGCGACTTAAACGGGAGCCAATGACATCATACTTCTGTTCTAAGCAAGAGGGGGTCTGGAGGGTATCCAAATCCATTACTGCTTAACCCTACACCCCCCCCCCGCCCACCACACACACACACACACACACACACACACACACACACTCTCCATGCACCCCCACCTCACCTCCTCACCTCTTTCAGTAGACCCCCCACACACACCAGGAGTCCAAACTAACAAACTAACATGTGCACCAAATGCACCTCCTGGTGTTTTCAGTCACTCTAAGCAACCACAGTGAGGGGTCAATAACTTCCCTCCCCTAAAGGTGAATCCGTGAACAATTACGCCCCACATTTTCAAAGCTATTGCAGCAAAGATGTAGTCAACATTACCGCACGATTGCTTGCCTTTTTTTTTTTTTTTTTTTACCTTTATGCCCTGCGAGCAAACAGAAAACAAACCCTTGCCAAAGCGAGCATGGGAAACACATTGGCCTATGAGATCACCTGAGACAGCCTATCCAGAGCAGTTCCAAGCCGCTCTACTCCGCTCCTCTCTCCTCTCCTCTCATACACCCCAGCGCGTTTACAGCCCCGAGTGTTTACGGGGGCGGTCTGTGCTGAATATGCATGTGGGCGCAACGGGTGTCTGAGCGCTGGCATCATCATCTTGTGCCGCTGCCTCTAAATCTGCCCTTTGTACTCCGCGCCTTTGACTGAAGAGTGGATGCATATTACATCCCTATTAAGTGCAATGGGAAACACCTGGGAAGGTGCTGGGCTGTCTGCTCATGGACCTCCATGAGGAGGGAGCTCTCCCAGAGTGGGGATAGGGTGGGATGGAGCTGGATGAGTGAGGAGAAGTATAGGCAAAGGTGGAGGTGGGTGGTGGGCTCGTCTCTCTCTCTCTCTCTCTCGTTTCATTCTTCCGCCATGGTCTAATGCTCGGAGAATCCCTATGATCTAAAAAGCATGCAGACATGTGCAGGTGTCTAGTCTGTGTGCTAGCCTGTGTGTGTGTGTGTGTCTGAGGGAGAAAGAGACAGAGGGAGAGAAACAAAGGCGGGGTGAGAGTGTGTGTGCTTGAGAGAAGCTGACGGAAAAGAAAGGCTCTGGCAAGCATAAGTCACGCCAGAGTTTTGCCTGGCAACACTTCTCTCAACATCACTCCACAGATCCATCTCCTGTCTCTGCTGCAGCCATATCCTCTCTAGCCAGTCACTTTGAAAGTAGCGCTAAATGCCAAGGTGGCATGAAAGTCTAGCCTTAGGGACCAGGATTATTTATGCATTTAATTATTCAACTTACTGCATGACTTATGCATTTAACTTGCATAAAACCCACTTAAATGTACACATCTATGTCTCATTGTTTTATACTCTTGCAGAGAAAAAGGAAACAGGAAGACAGACATGGAGTGGATGGGGGGAGGGTTGGAGAAGATGTGGGTGATGGTTAAATCACCACAATTGCCACAAAGTCTAACGAGGAAAGGCATTTCTGTGCAAGCATTTATATTTCTGTGAGGAAGAGTGTTTGTGTGTGTGTGTGTGTGTGCTTGGCATGCAGTTTTTAGACACAAACACCATAAAACCTTCGAACAAATTGCATGGATTTAGCAAGGTTATGTAATGCGGTGCAGTTCTCCTTTGATTGCTCAAGGGCTGCCAAATGATCCCATTGTGTTCTGCTTAATGAGGTGGCAGATGAAACAGGTGCTTTAGAACAAAGGTTAGACATGATGCTTATGGAGTGATGTCATCATGAGAGAAAGAAAAAATGAGTATGGTGTCATTGTACATAAAATGATGTCATCAGCTACAGATGGTGGGAAAGCAAAAGGCTAGTCTTCTCTCTGCAATGGATATAAGAAACACATGCTCACCTGGATTTGTGTGTCCTAATGTTTGAAACGAAACAAACCTGTGTGTGTGTGTGTGTGTGTGTGTGCACACGTGTGTGTGTGTGTGTGTGTATGTGTGTGTGTGCGTGTGTGCGTGCGTGCATGTGTGTGTTTGTGTGTGTATGTGTTTGTGTGTGCATGTGTATATGTGTCTGTGTGTGTGTGTATGTGTGCGCGCACATGTGTGTGTATGCATGTGAGGGAGAGAGAGAGAGAGACAGATAGAGAAGGAAATGTAGATAAGGAGAGAGAGAGAGAGAGAGAAACATGTGCTTGTTGGGAGGGATAGGGGAGGGGCATGATTTGACCCCATAAAATAAGCACGTTCGTGATTTGTCCATCATCAAACTGTGATAATTGCAAAGTGTAGAGCCTGCCAGCAGAGCAACGTGTGAGAATGATCATCTGCAAGCAATTTTTGCCCCTCACCTTCATACACTTTGGCCAACATCATGTTTGGTCTTTGAAAGACCATCACAGGAGCTATACATTTCAAACATTATGCACATTGGCAGTGGTTCCTAGTGGTGTAATAACTCACCTTATAAAATATCCCATTTTTTTTTTGGAAAGCAGATTGAAATTAAATTGAAATGAAAAGAAAAGATCTAATCTTGAATTACAAGGTTAATGACTGTGTAATGACACATATCTAATAGTTCAACTCTACATATCATTTTGTCGCCTAGATTATTTCTTGACTAATGAAATTTGGAAGGTTGTGATATTTAATGGCTGAACCATGACACTATAATTACAAGCAAACACAAAACACAAAGTAGGGTTGAGAATTCAGATGTTTATGATCTTAATAATCCTAATATGATCTCAATGTTTTTGCACTAAAAGGGACTTTGACCTGTATTGATGGAGTTAAGTGAAGAAATTAGGGAAAATTTGCAAAGCAAAAATGTGCTTATACCAAAACAACCCTTTCATCACTTCATTCCTATCACTTATGATTCTCTTGACAGCATATGCAATTCAACTTTCACCAGATAGTTATATCCAGTGTCAATTAGAGCATTCTGGACCCAGGCATAATAACTGAGTTTGGAACAAACCAAAAAAACACATAGTGCCCTTTAAGCAGTACCAAGCAAGCCTACAATAATAACTTTCGAATAATTATGTTGACTGAAAATATAAAAAACATGATTTCGTTTTTATTCAGTTTTAGTTTCTTTTTCACCAATCTCGTTTTCATACTGCAAGTGCTTGTACCTGCGCTTAGCATCACTAGGGGCTGCCGAGAGAGCCTTCATTCACTCCATAATGAACCAGTTAACCATAAAAATGACTACAAAGCAGGTAAATTAACCTAAAAACAGCATGAAATGTTCCCTGGTGTGCCTTTTAAGCTCAGTGGCATAGAAGATTGTCAGGGTAGGGGTGGACTAGAAAATGACTAAGTGAAGAGACTAAGACTAAGATTGTGTGTAGTGAGTGCATAATGGCTGCCGCGCATCACCCAGGTGGATGCAACACATTGGTGGTGGTCAGTGAGGTCTCCCTTCTACTGTAAGCACTTTGAAAAGTGCTATATAAATGTAGTAGTGGTAGTGGTAGTAGAATCCACAGAGTTATGGTCATAGTGCTATATGGTGACATGCCTAAAGCTAACTAGTTTATGGAGCTAAGTAGCAAACTTTTACTCTTGCTTACTTGAGGACACACCTGGTTGCAATCATGTGCTCAGGTAAACAAGGGCAATGAGTATCCTTGCTTCTGACTGGCTCTTGAGCCCATATGATTAATTCTTCTAATCACGGCAACCGATAAGTTCAGTCAGGTGTGGCAGGGGTTAGAGAGGTCCGGGGTACAAAGCAAGGGTGGGAGGAAGGTGAGCGTGCACAGTGGACGGTTTAGCCACCAGGTGCAAGGGAAACACTGGACATCGGCGAGCTCTGGAAAATGCCTTTGGTATCCCTGCTGAGGTCTTGTTAGTGCGTCCCATTGGCTTCCCAGACTTTTCCACGCTTACCTGCTTCCCGCCCCGCTGACCTTAGATGTCCTTTGTTGGAGACTGAAGGAAGGGTGGGGGTATGGCGGGGGATGGGGGCGAGGGTTGCCGGTAACGCACGTGTGGCGAACCCATTTCTCCCCTGAGTCGAAGGGGCCGAGGCACTAATGTGAAATGTGCAAACAGATCTTTTATGGATCCTGGCTGGTGTGTTGTCTCCTCAACCGTCCAAGTCTCAGTGAGCCCGAGAGGAAAGCAAAGGATTTAAAGTGCTCTTTAAAAAGAACTTCCTCAAACCAAAAGGCTGAAAAAGAAAAGATGCTGGGTGTTTGTCTCTTACATCCAACTGTGAAGGTGTGTTTTATTGTTGCGCCTTAATGCACAGCTCTTAAACATAACTAGTTCTTTGGTGAGATCATTTGATTTCAATTTGTGTAGAGGGATATGGTGATGATGCCACAACTCATACACGGGGGCTTAGCCTGCTCCGGTTAATCAAAGATGTTTGAAGCGGCTATAAAACTGCTTCCTTGGCAGTCTGTCGGGACCAAGAACTGGTGCGGCAGAAACCAAAATCATTTGTTCATTAAGTTAAAAAAATAATAATAATAAATGTGCTGAGGTCAGCACTAATATATTTTTCTCTGTTTCGTTTTTTTGTTCTGTTTGACTTCAAGATTAATCGAATAATGAGAGAGAACAACAACTATAAAATGAAGGTCCAAGTTCTACATCCAATGGAAAATGTCGATTCATTCCAGCCTTTTTGTTCCAACTCTGGCGCAAAAAAAAGAGAGAGAAAAGAGAGAGAGTAAAAGAGAAAGAGAGCTACCCTGGTGCTCGTCCAGAGAATGGGCATTATTAAGGAATGTTTCAGCAAAAACTCCAACGTTTACAGTGCCACAGTCTACACCGGCATGTGTGTGTGTGTGTGTGTGTGTGTGTGTGTGTGTGTGCGTGTGTGTGTGTGTGTGTGTGTGCAAGTGTGTATGTCTGTATGTGTCATAATGATGACTACCAGTGCTCACATTACTCTCTCTTATTACATCCTTTACATTCTTAAATAGAAGCCATGCTTTTCTACTTATAATTTCACTGACCCCCCCAACCCCCACCACACACACACACACACACACACACATACATTGAACTTCTATTTGTTATTTTAAATTATTTGACTGGACCACAATCTCCTAATATTCAACATCTCATCTGTTCCTTTGGTTTTTTTTTGTTTTTTTTGTTTGCTTTTTTGTTTTGTACACATATCTGTACCAGCGTAGTTCTAATCAAAATCACATTTCACATTTGGGAGGAAGATGACTTGAAAAGGTGGTGGAGCAGGGAGCCAATTAGATTCATATGTTGTTACCAGGGGGAACATGAATTAGCATTTCTCATCTTTGCGCTTGATCAATTTTAACAAAGTTTTTGACAGAGAGAAGACCTGTCCAGAAAAAAATGGCTGAAAACTGGAACCCCTGTACATTGTACATTGTTTAATAGGGCAACACTGCCCATAATGCTTTTTATCAAATTCTGTGTACCTCTCATGTATTAATACTTAATACCACTTAGTTGTCCATCTAGTGTTTTCCCCACAAGAGAGAAATACTGGATCCCTGTAACCCACATGTGTATGTCATATGTTGTGTAGGACTATTGTATCTAGGCATTTATGGGCAATGTTATGGATGTGACAGTACGTAAGCAAATATGGTATTATTATTATTATCGTTATTTTAAGGTTTTCTCATGTTACCCCTACAGCTGAATATAGCATATATTCAAATTTCATCACATATTTATCATACAAATAATCAGCATTTTATTTGTTGTTATGGATGTTACCAAAAGGCAGCATTCCTTGTGCTTCTCCAGAAAGAGTCCCGTGAATAAGGGAAAAGAACTTTAAACCTCTGTTCCAGTGGACCCCTAGAACATATATATACATGTACACAAAGGCTACATTTAATGCTGATTCAGAATGACATGCAGCGATAGAAACCATTATGCTATAGACTGACAGAAAAAAAAACACCTGTCCCACTTTAATTTGCTGTGATCTTTGCCGTCTCCATAATCTCCCTGTCTTGAATTCAAAGAATGCCCTAATTATAGCCATTTAACAGAACTTCGTGACATCTTTTGATGTATTATTACTGTCTATCGCAATTAGCTGTGCACTTGTCAACCTCATTTGCCATTTGGCTCACTACAACGATAACTTCAGCATGTGTGCTAGTTATGTGTTGATCTGTTACATGTTGCAAAATGACATTGGTTCTTTATAAATTATTTTCATGACTTCTCCAAGACTGTAAAAGTGTTAATAGATGACCTCAGTCCTATCTAGCCTATTTGTCCAAGTCCAAGTGACAATATGAAATAAAAGAAAAATTTACTGTCATTGTTACAAACCATGACAATGTGAGACTGGATGATATGCCTCTTTGCATGACATTCAGCTGGTCTTATCCAAAATCAATAATGATGCAGCAATTGTAACATGCAGAATATGATCTCTGTGTCACAACAGGGTTCTGATGACAGCTCCAGGGGTCAAGTTGGACAGTAGGCCAGTAACTCAGCTGCACACACACATTTGACAGCACACTGTTCTAAGTGGCCTTATAAGACTTCAGTATTTTTCTCCTTCCTGTAGTGCATGTAGCCAAGTTATCTAGACCAAAACTACAGTGAATTCATGTAGGTTGTTTTATATGATCCAACAGTGACCTCTGGTGTTTGAAATTGATCAATTCAGCATTATTTATTTAAAAGGTGAAAGTGATTACTAAGGTAGAGTGTCGGGGTCGAGTGACCAATTTCAACACACTTTAAAACAGGTTCTGACCTTTTTTAAATGAAATGTCAAACTTGAATTGTCAATTCATTCGTTCTCTCAACCTATATGAAAAGTTAATATTTCAACATAGGCCTAGGAACGTTATGTAGTCCCCACTTTCATGTACGTTGACCCTGTATTCGAGTTATCAATTAGGCGCGTACTATGAAAGCGTAAGCAACACTTTCACATTCTCGGGTGAATGCATGTGGCTGATCTGAAATCTGCCCTATGTAGCCATTGCAGTAATGAGCGCTTGCAATGGTACCGAGAAAACTGATCTGAGACCTGCTAAAGTGGAAAAACCAGTGGAAAACCTGCAAGACAACCGACATGTGCGAACACGTGAGGAAGGTTACGTAAATAGGGAATTGTCCAATCAGCGAGCTCAAACTGGGAAGGAAGTTGTAGACTTGCGTCGTTTTTTCGATATTTTCTTTAGCTAGTGCCCGTTTACCTTGGAGTGAAAAGAACGAGGCCATTTATTCTGATAAGGTTATCTCAATTCTGGCGAAATGAAACACAATTCCAATGTCCCTGCTTTTCTTACAAAGCTTTGGACTTTGGTTGAGGATTCTGACACAAATGAATTCATCTGCTGGAGTCAGGTAACATAATGTCTCCGTAAAGAACGTCATTGTTTGGCTAATGTTATCCTGCAAGCTAATGTTGTCGTTCGTTAGCAGGCTAACTTAGACACAACAGAGAGAAAACCTCAACAGAGTCAGACTATCTGCGCTTCTGTGAGATAGCGCTAGTCACCATGCTGTCCGTTGAAGAAATAGAAGCTACCCTAATTCTAAAATTGTTTCTGCCGACGTTAACTTACCATTTATATAACAGTGTGAATGAACATGTACGTTAAGGAAAGCTATCTTCATTTTAGGAATGACATTAACGTTAGCACTCTCCTGTAGAAACTATGACTATAATTTTCTGTTTACACTGACGTTGACTTTTGATATCAGCTTCTTAACTGCTACAAGTACTGTGTTGTCACACAGATGTCTGTCTGGTTTTGTTTTAGTTGACACCAGAGATCCTCTCAGTGGTAGATAGAGAGTTAGTGTTATCCTGTTTTGACTGGAGAGGTAGCCTAAGCAACAAATTAAACATTTTCAAACAATTTCTGTAGTCAACATAAAATGTTCCGCTATGTTATGAATTAACTTGAGGTAACGTTAATTAGAATATTTGTGTGGTATGTGGTATGACGTTAGTTATATGTGGTGTAAGTTATATGCCAGAGCTTTTTTTTTTATTCCTACACATTAAGATAAATTAAGTAGGTTAGCAGAGTGGCGTGACACTCCACTCATAATCTCATATTTTCTTTTTGTAACGTTATAGGAGGGGAATAGTTTCCTCGTCTTGGATGAACAACGGTTCGCTAAGGAAATACTGCCGAAGTTTTTCAAGCACAACAATATGGCCAGCTTCGTCCGACAGCTGAATATGTGTAAGCACCTCCTTTGTCAGTGTACCAGCTGCTGTCCCCTGCCCCCCATGCTTGATAGTGACCGCAACTCACGGCCTCTTTTTTTCAGATGGCTTTCGGAAAGTTATGCACATTGACACAGGCATAGTCAAGCAAGAGCGAGATGGACCCGTTGAATTCCAGCACCCTTACTTCAAACATGGCCAGGACGATTTGCTTGAGAACATCAAAAGAAAGGTAGCACTTTTAGAATTGTCACTCAGCCACATGGCCTGTTGAATTGTCACTCAGCTACATCACTGAGGTGAATCCTATCCATTGGTTGCTCCTTTGTGGCCTGTACTGTAGGTGTCCACAAGCAGACCAGAGGAAAACAAAATGCGACAGGAAGATCTGTCAAAGATTCTATCCAGTGTTCAGAATGTGCACGGAAAGCAAGAGAGCCTAGATTCCCGACTTGCCACACTGAAAAGGTATGAGGCTGCATTAAATACCATTAAAAGATACCCATGTTGGCCACTAGGCCTAGAAGTATGGATGATGTATGCTCTCACTACAGGTAGCTGAAAGTGAGTATTTGGCATGCCATAATTATTGGGAAAATGACATTGTAGGGCCTTACGGAAACAGAGGTGGATGGTTTGTTTTCTTTCCCCAGCCTAATTTATGTAGTTTTTCTGACCAGAAAAAAAGTTTCTTTTCATCACTGTAGATAGAATGAGATTGTCAGATCCATTCTTCATGGCCTTCATGCTGTAACCCATTTGACAGCTTCAACCATGACTGCACTGTATTGAAAGGTTATCATTATGACCTCATAAAGTTACGCCTGCCACACACCTGTTCCACTGGCTTGTAGCGCCTGTAGTCAAGACTGAGAGCTGATTTGTCTTGTAGGGAGAATGAGGCCCTGTGGAGAGAAATCTCAGACCTGCGACAGAAACATGTCAACCAGCAGCAAGTCATCAAAGAGGTACACTTTCACACACAGCTGATATTCCAACATTCCTCTGAAAGGGCCCAAGAGACCTTGAATGAAAATGAAATGCAATTCAATAATCCACTAGTCTGTCCAGATTTTCACATGTATAAAATTAGATTGATTAGATAAATTAGTGTGTTGACAGTGTGATTCTTAGTGGTTGAGAGACCAAACTAGATTCAGCTAATTGAATTCATCTTGTTCAGCTGGTACAGTTCATCTTCACACTGGTGCAGAATAACCGCATTCTAAACTTGAAGCGTAAAAGGTAGGAACTGTAACCAAACTACACTCTCTAAATCTTAAGCCCTTGATGATGTATGAACCTGTGTCTGATTTTTTTCCACTCCTGCCTGTTTTGCACAGACCTTTGCTGCTAAATGGTAATGGAAAGAAGTCCAAGTTCATTCACCAGATCTATGATGAACATGCGGACCACAGCAAAGTACGTCCACAGGTTTTGACGGGCGTAAAAAGACGTGGTCTGTGCTGTGCATTCTTTATTGAGCGAGGGCACGAGGTCATGTTGGAATTGTGGCCATTGATATTTTCTTATGTTACTGTAATTTTCAATTCTTGCATCCCTCTTGCTAATGAGATTTGAGGCAGGCTCATTAAGTGTGAAAGTGAAGTCTGCCCATGGAAAAAAGCCTGTAGTTGATACACCGTCTGAATTGTTTAACATTGGTGGGGGACTGATTTTTACTTTCTCTATTTAAACATAACAATATACTAATATTGTGAGTCAAGGTGGTCTGTTAATTGGAGCCTCACAAGTCTGTCTCATAGGGGTCGGTCAATGGAATCAGCGGACTGACGAACAGCACCGAGATATCTGAGGATGTCATCATTTGTGATGTCACCACAGAGGATGCTGAGATCATCACAGACTCCCCCAGAGCGATGGACCAGATGTAAGCAAAAGCAGCCCTATCTCTTGCTTAAAGGGGCGGTCAGCAGTGCAGATTTCAGATGAATCTAACTCATCTTGCATTGTATTTGGGTTGCTTTTTCTCTAAAGGGATGTTGAGATCATTGAGGTCACTGGCGGTAACACAGTTATGCCGTCCACATTGGCGCCTGAAGACAATCCTGCGGTAGCACCCGAAGAACCCTCAAGAAGCATGATTGAAAGCCTTCCCACCAGCAGTGCTCTTCAGCTCAACAAGCCCAGCTCCCTTAGTCAGGAGGACCCGATGAAGATGATGGACTCCATCCTGAAGGAGAGCGGCGCCATCTCGCAAAACATCAACCTCCTGGGGAAGTAAGTAGTGTATCGTACAAAGGTGCATGCACAGAGGGAGTTGTCCTTTGCCATTTATTATCCTTGCACATGGAGGTGCATGCTAGCCTGGTAATAAAACCAGGCCCTCGTTCTACACTTTAGTTTCGTACAGGGGGTCTGGACATTCGGTGGTGAGATTCGATTGCTTGCTTGAGATGTTTAAGTTTAAAAAGTTTGGATCAGCCCCTGACTGATAGCTTGCCTTGACTGATAGCATTGTAGCTCTGCATTTACAACGGCTCCCTCTGTTCGCTGACTGGACAGGTTAAAATGCCTACTGGGACAACAAGCTCAGTGGGATCGAATCCAGACTAGCGCAGTAGGGAGATGATAATCTAGTGGAAGTGCCAGGAAGGCAAGGCCAGGCTAGGTGCATGCCAAAAGTGAGCTAACATTAGCTTTTATTAAGAATTGTGTTAGTTTGCTTTTGTCATTTCAGTTGTTTAATTTTATAACCTATCACATTCACAACATGAACAATTACTTGGTTTACAAAGTTGTGATTCCTCGTGTTCATTTTCTTGACACCTGACACAACTATTTGTTGTGTGATTGTGTACCTTGTCTTTGTGTGACGTTTTGTTGATTTACCAACAATTGTTAAAAACATTTCAACTTTCATTCCTGATGTTTTTTTCTTGGTGAAACCTAGGGTAGAACTGATGGACTACCTTGATAGCATCGACTGCAGTCTGGAAGATTTTCAAGCCATGTTGTATGGAAAACAGTTCAGCATTGATCCTGATATTCTAGAGGTGAGAATACACCCGTAAACCTTCTCTGTAAATGTATCAGTGTTCAACCTAACATGGTTCTTCTGGAGGACCTCTGAGGTATATATCTGGATTTAAGGAAAGTGGTATGTCGAGTCTAAAGCCTGATGTGTTTCGAGAGGCAGAGGCATTGCGTTTACAGTTCAAAGCGAACAATTGGCCTTGGTCTTCTGGTATCCCAGAAAAATGTTGTGGTTTAGGCTTCATGCTTTACTCTTATCAGACTCAAAATACCTCTAATCTCATGTCCCTGAGAACACCCTGTCCTATGCAATAGGTCAATGTTAAACACACTGTAATGGTGTTTTCCAAATTAACAGGCAACAGACAGCTCCAGGGGAACCATTGAGCTGCTTTCTAAAGATGAGAAGATGCAGGCTGCTGCAGGTACATGTTTTTGATTTTTACGCAGTTTCGGTCAGGTTGTAAGCACAGTTGTAAGCATTTTAACCAATTTTCTAACCCATCTCATACCATTCCCAACCCCTGTTATTAGCAGACAAGCAGCTTATCCAGTACACCACCTGTCCCCTTCTGGCCTTCCTGGATGGCTGCACCCCCTTGACCACCACCGAGATGGAGACCCCCGCTCCCATCTGCTCGTCTAACACCTCAGCCACGTCTACCCTCGGAACAAGCCTCCTAGAACCAGAGAGCCTGGTGAGTATCGGGTCTGCTCCAGTCCTTGTCCCAGAGGACGAGCCGCCAGCGGACCTACTGGCCACCTCCATTGAAAGTCAAGAGAAGCGGCACAGCACATTCATCCGCCTGGAGCCGCTGACGGAGGCCGAGGCCAGCGAGGCGACACTCTTCTACCTGTGTGAGCTCAACCCCAACGAGGCCGAAGTAGAGAGCGCTGCCCCTCTGGAGCTCTGAGGAAGCAAAGCCTGCAGGTGGAACTGAAGGAGGAGTAGAGGGACGCTTTGAAAACAAAATCAACAACTTACAAAAAAAGGATGGACCTTTTTGTATATATTCATCAAAATGATGATCTATTTATTTCCAAGTATCTTTTGGTACATACTTCTTGTCCACTGTTAAAATTTTCAGTTTATGCTTTTTTAAAAAAAAGTAGATGTGTTTTGTTTGTATTCTTTTTTTTATTTCTCCTTGGTTGACATTCTGTCAGCTAGTTGCCGATGCTTCTCTGTGTCTAGACACACAATACATGTGCACATGGTTACACACACAACAAACACACACACACACACACACTGTAGTTGTTTATGTTAGCTGTCTTAACGGAGTTCGCTACGGTTATATTGCTGGTTTACCACCAAGATATCTCGACTGCTAATGGTAAAAATATTGCTTACTAAACTGTAAGAGTCAAACAGTGTATTAAAAGAAGTCACGTCTGTAAAGGATAAACATTGGTAAGCAGGGAACGTAAACATGGAAAGTGCCTGCATCTCCGTAGTCTTTCATTATGATAATATAGTTATATTACTGCTAGTATTATTGGCATCATAGTGTTCAATATTTCAATTAGTCTGGCCTTTGCGTATGTTAATAACAGAATGTGCGCAGATCTCTGTGACCTGTAAGCCTTTCTTGTGAGCTTGATGTCATTCTCTCAGGCTTGGCTGTGCCATTAAAGGAACTGCAACTGTATTTTGGCTGAAGGCTTTTGATTGTCTTAACCTTGAGCTGGTCACGTACAGAGCGTAGTGGCACACAACAGATTTTAGTATCGTCACTGTGAACAGTGTGGACCGTGAAGGTAGTTGTGGTACAGTAAGTTTAGCCTAACATCCTCTTCAAGGAAAACTAAAGGGATCATAGGTCACCTTGTAATCTACTCACGTGGTTAAACCAAACCCAACTTGTCTGGTCTTCTTTATAACATAGGCCAACTTCCCAAACTTTCGCCTTTTCAGTTTATTTAAGATAGAATACAATGCACTTTAAAGGTAAAACCAACAATTCTAGCAGAGGAAGCAGTTAACGATGAGATGACTTTTCACTTGTACCTGCCCATCTGCAAAAACCAGGGCACACAAACAACAGTAGGTAGGTGAGAAGCATTATAATGCTACATAGCTTAACACAAAATAAAATAGCAATATCAGTTTCAGTGCAAAACAAGGGAAAAAAAACTTTTTCAAACTTTAAATGAGTCATTGGTAACACATACCTAACCTGTGCAAGTTGCAAAATGGTTAGCACGCCATCATCTCTGTCCCAGACCCCCACCCCTGCCCCCTCCCCCCAAAAAATATCCTGCCTGTTTTTGGTGCAAAATGATAAAACAAGCACAGCAAAATACTGAGTCTACTCATGTATGCAATGGTAGAGGTTACATGCTAGTGCCACGTCAAAGAAGTTACTCATGCCAATTTAGCAGAAATACAACACATTTCTCCTAATAATAAATCAATGGAATATTTCCCAAATACTATACAAAGATCAGTCACATTTCTATAACTCATACTGTAAAGGTAGTGTAAGTAGGAGAAAAAAAATCTCTCAAGACATTTTTTCCATTCTCAATTCCCTTATTTTGTGAGGATTGCTATAGCCAGAAATCAACCATTTCTGCCTGAGAAACTAAAATACATCTTCTACTTCTTTTTTTAAGACTCATATCAAGCCTTTTTTTAAGCAAGAGATAACCATCAAACATAGCTTAGACCCAACCTCCATTTTGTTTTCCAGTGGATTCCCCACCCTTGACTTATATTTAACCTACAGCGTTGATTAAAAGATCAAAACACACACACAAAAAACACCACTACACTTGATAAAACATGCAGTTGTTAGAAAGAGACTATGATTGGGGTAACAGGGTTAGCAGCTGCGAGGAATGCACATACACAATACAGTATTTACAAGTTACGGGGTCATGACCCTTGGCTAACGAGACGCAGCTGCTATTTCACAATGAAGATTTGGGGAACTTGAGGCGGTTCTTGGGATGCTTTTGATGATCTTGGCTGGGGCGGCCTTTGATCAGTCAAAGTCGCGGTTGGTGAGGACGAGTGGGGCCACCAGGGTCCACACATAGAGGGCAATGCAGATCCAGCTGGACGAGATCTTCACCCACACTGACGGCCACTTGCTGGTCATGGTCTCGTAATTGGAGTCAGGGCTACAGAGAGACAGAGACAAAAGGACTGATGAAATGGCTTTACAAAGCCCATCACTTGTATGCTTTGTACTTGTGTGTGTGTGTTGTGCTCATTTGATCTAGATCCTCTGAAGACGAAATGGCTGCAAACATTGCAGTGGAAATTGTAATTTATGCGATAGAACACAAGCAGAACACTATGTGAAAAGCCATGTTCCAATGAGACCAACACCCATCAATACATCAACTGTACCACGACAGCATTCATTCTAACTACGGTTGCTAAGATTACCATTTTTATACATAATGTTGGCTTTCACTTATTTTAACTATTCTTTTAAATAACAACGGCGAGTTCATTGTAAGTCGCTCTGACAGAAGTCTGCCAAACCCCATAACCATTGACATCTGATGGTCAGGCACAGGGCCACTGACAGCCTCGGGACAAAATACTCTGAATGGGCCCCCCGAGCCCCTCAGACAAAATACTCTGAATGTGATTTCATGAAGGCCCAGTTCTGGGCCCGGGACAAGATACCCGTTTGTCCCCCCCTGTTGGTGAACTCATACCTGTACCAGTTGGTGAGGGTCATCATGATGTACAGAGAGGCCAGGAACAGCATGAAGTGGAAGAAGGAGTAACTGTAGGTGACGCCGTCCTTCTCGTTATCCAAAGCGCGGCTCTGGCCATCACCTTCCTCGAAGCTCTCGGCGTGGGTGGGCCCATCCTCGATCAGGGCTGACTCGTCGCTGGTTAGTGTCAGCTTGTTCACTTGGGTATTGGAGGAGTTGCGAATGCTGCAGTGGACCAAAGCAGGAAAAGATGAAAGTGAGAAGTGAGAAGAGACTATAGATTTCCCAAAACTCAATGTGCCAGCACATGAGGCTTTATTGGTTGGCTGAGTTCAATCAAAGCGCTGGCCTTTAAATGCCATTAAAGCTTTGACATTAAAGGGCACATCTCCAGAAAGAGATTATATAAAGTCTTGGACTAGAACAGAATATTTGATCAGAGAATCACTGCTGGAAGTCATATGCAGTCAAAGACTAAACTATTTTTTTTAGTCAGGAAAAGTAGCTCTTATGTCTCCTACATGCAAACTTGTGCTAAAAGTGTAAGTTACAGCAGATTGATATATAGTCGGACATTTAGTCCAAGACAACACGGATTTGCAACAGTGGCATTAGATATTCAGGGTCTGTTGTCACCATTGCTCTTTGACGTTTCCACCAAACTCACAAATGAGACCAGTATGACTGATTTCAATCTGACAGGCTCTGCACTCACCTGGAGTACAAGACACACATCAGGAAAAGGATCAATCCCACGACGCCCTGCGCATCCCACCACTGGACCACACGGTCCTGGCCGGCAGGGGTGGTGCTGTTGAGGCCAATGATGCCCAGGAGACTCGGGTTGCACTTCCTGTCTGTAAAGCAAAGGGGACACCCTCACTTTCCATTCACCAATAGGAGCAAAGGCTCTTCATGAACTAACCCTCTAACCCTTCAAGTCTCTAGCCTCAATTTATCACTTACATTTACATTTAATCATTTAGCGGACACTTTTATCCAAAACAACTTAGATTTTTGTAGACTGTTCCCCACTAGAACAACTTGATGCATGTGCCTTGCGCAAGGGCACAACGGTAGCAGCGGAGATTCAAACCAACAATTTTTTAGGTAACCAGCATGCTAGCCTGATTCCCTAACTGCTTCACTACCACCACCTGCTGGTATTGGCAGCTTAATGAACAGTGTCAATAAAAACTTGTTTTGGCAAGTGTGAGGAGATTAGATGAAACTCATAAGCATTAGGGCAAGAGGAACTGAACACCAACACTGTGCATGCAGAGACAATCCTTACCAGGCTCATTGGTCATGGCGGACCAGGTCAGGTACATGGTGTAGAGGGTGACCAGAGAAGACTGCAACAGACCAGACCTTGGCTGGGCCTCCTACATGTGAAACCAAAGACCATCACATGAGCTCACACACAAGTGACAGAGTACACAGTTTATCACCTGTTTTTCCATGTTAATATTGTGTCAACACTGTCCTTCTTAACTCAGAGTCCTGCTTGACTGGCATCAATCAACTAACCATTAAGTCATTTCATGCCATTTAAGTCTTTTGTGGATTCAAGGCCTGGGGTGCAAGGCATTCTGTGGAGGACAATTTTGAGCAATAATATGGACATGTATGACTGAGGCAAGAACGTCTCTTCCTCGAGCAATTCTACCTCTCCCTGACAGGATGACCTAGTTCACACCCTTGCCTCAATAACTATAAATCCACCATAGGCATTTCCTGATAACCAACCCCAAGCCCTGGGAAGGCAGCAGAAAGAATTACCTGAATCTTGGGCAGAATGGACATGACTGATGCCCCCACACACAGCAGCATGTTGATACTGATGAAGGCTTTGTTCTCGGCACAGGCATCAGTGTGAGTATAATACACATAGAACATAACCAAGGAGATCAGCGACAGGATGTAGTTCACAGCAGTGGCGGAGAGAAGTGCTGCGTACACACACACACACACACACATTTTTTTAAATGTAAACCACTTTGAAGGCAATATTTTCTGCCATGTGTCCACATAATGGTGGAAATCAGAATTACAGGATGGGTTTAGTTTCAGAAAATGAGAGCAGCAAAAAAAATATTTGCGTCAAACGTAATCTGCATTAGAATACAATAGCACTTTGGGCAATTGATTTATCACTTTCAAAAAGCCGACACCACAGCTCTGATCTCTGAGGCCAATCCTTTCTAACCATGCCAAGGAAGCATGACCACATCGTTTAAACCCTATCCAACTGATCTGAGAAGCCCAGCTGGCCGGCATCTTTTCTCTCTCTCTCCCTCACCCTCCCTCTCACGTACCTGCATACCAGCAGCGCGAGTTCCCCTCCTCCATCTTCTCCACCCAGGACTCGTTCCAGGAATGGGCAAAGTCGATCAGCAACACCAGCTGGATGAGAATGAAACAGAAGGCTCCCGCCATGCCCACGTAAAACCAGACTGGAAGGAGAGAAGGGGGCAAGAAGAAGAGTTAATGTAGACACATAAACAGATGCAGTGCCAGTGCCTTGGCAAATCAATTTGTCCACAGCTGGACAGCAGGTGTAGGCAGCGAACATTATGAAGTAAACTTAACACACATTTATTTGGAGTCTCTCATCTGAGGTCCATTCACATCCACATAAATATACATAAACCTAAGCTTTTATGCACACGCTACAAAGCTGATGTTGATCTGTGCTGACAGAGTATTGGCAGCTGTGTAACTGTACAATATCTTCATACGGACTCTCATACAAACACATGACATGCATAGCACTTCTTATTCAAGTCACGGGAAACAAGCGCCAATGGGGGAAAAAAATCTTATTCAGCAGAGTGCATGTAATTGGGAGTCGTGCCACTCAGGACACTTTTCATTGCTAAAACCGTGAAAATGCAACTACAAGGTTTTCTGGGGTTCATCAATTTACATGAGTGAATGAACTGCTGACTGGACGTGAAAGCTCTTCTCAGATCAGCTACAAGCCCTACAAGAGCAGTTCTTTTTTATCCACCACTTGAATAGGAAATAAATCATTGAGTGTGCATCTGTGGGATTTACCAATAGTAAATGGACCCTCAGGGATGAAAAACGCTCCAATAGTAATGGCGATGGCCGCAGCAAACTTGAAGAACCAAAACCTGCAGGGGCAAGACAAACATTACGACAGCACACAGCAAGTCACACCACCGATTACTGCTTAGTAAGTAAGCAGACTTCAAAGCTATTTATTAATTAAGCCAAGCTAAGCTGTTCTACATTTTCAGGTAAATGAGATAATCCTCTTTTACATAAGATCATCCCATCATCCACTACTAGAATGCAGGGAGATTGATGATGAAGGCACTTTGATGGAAAACTAGAAAACTGGGTCGCAGTCAGTTGCTGGTGAAGCTACAACCTGTCTCCCGGAGGTTCACAATAGGGAAACCCAGAACTGATGCAGACGCTTACCCATTGTGTAGGGCGGCGCGGGGGTCCTGGCTGCTCTTGACCTTGATGGTGATGAGGGAAAAGAGCAGGAAGAACATGGCCATGCCGAAACACACCCGGTACACCGCCTTGTAGCCCACCAGCACATCGCAGTTCACGTGAACACTTGAGATGGAGGAGCCCATTCCCCCATCACAAAAGCCTGGTATCTGCATGACACAGAGCAAAATCCAGTAACCAAACAACCAACTGATCAACTGATCATATAAACTTGATATGGGCCACAGAACAAAATGCAACATGCTCCTGAAAGTCACATGACAAAAGAATACAGTTAGTCTTTGTAGTCTTTGTTGGTCACTGTACCAATGAGGTAGAAACTAAAAATAAGTAAACATTTGGCTTGCCATGTATTATAAACATAAACATGTAGAAAACAAACCCACACATACCCACTTTACATAGACATTATGGTCTAAATCCCAAGGTCTCTCCTTAGCCCTAAGCACTCAACCCTCAAACACTTCACTTCATCTCAAAATGACATGAACTAGCTTGATAACTGGCTGATTCGTGCTAGTTTAAGTCTTTCAGAGTTCCGACCTGGGAAGGACACTGATTCAAACTCAGCCATTGAGCATTCAGATTTAATGCAACACGCTTCTAAGCCTGCCATTCCTCACCTTCTTGAGTTGCCCCTCCATGCCTGGCATGAGCATAATGCAGGCGATGCCCACCCCAAGCAGCATGAAGAAAGCGTAAATGAGGCGAGTGACGGTTGAGTTGTTGCCACTGGGGCAGCACCTGCACAGCAGACAGGGGGCACTGCCACACAGGCAGGGAATCTGAGAGGGGGAGGGAGCAAAGTGGGTCAGACTAACAGAGGTGAAAATAAAGGTTCATTTACACAGTCAAAACAAGATTAGGCAGTTTCATGGCTGGATAGACCATCTATCCCAAACAGAGATTAAACCAAACCACACACACAAAAAAAAAATAAATAAAAAACAGAGGCAGCTAAGTATAAGTTTAGCAAGCACTTCATAATATATGTTTACTGTATGAAAAAAGAATATTAAATTGTAATTGTTGATTAATGACTGTTGTTTCACTAGTAAAACAGAATAGCTGGGCTATTTTAATAGAAACATGTGTATACTAATGCTGTAACCCTGACATCTCACTCGTCTTATTTCAAGCACTAATTTTTGTCAATACCTTTAAAATAAAGTGTATCTTTCACACCCTTTTCTGTGATTTAGAGGGGACAACCTAAATATCTAACGTTACATGTGTCCAGGTCTTCCATACCCACGTTAGTGATTACGCATGACCAATGACTACAGGCTACAGCACTCAGCTACCTGCTGTTTGTGTAACCATCACACTATTTCTAAGGAGCGCCCAATTTAGACGTTAAATCCACATAAAAATAGTCCTTCCCCTTACGTCTCTTTACAAAAATGTCCTTGCACAAACCTGTAGACTCTTCGTAGACATTTAGGATAACGTTTTAATTTCGCAATGATATTTACATAAAAGAAATGTAGCTGTTAGTTCATCAAGTGTTATTGGGCAGACATCTGATACCTTGTTTACAAATACAACTGACGCAATAGCTCAGACACTCGAGTAGAATGGGAATCTTGCAGTCTATGCTACAGTTAGCTTAGTTGAGCACTAGCTAGGATATAACTTCTGGTTAGGTTTCAAATAAACATAAATGTGTTGATTTGGCAATTACCATTCAACTTCAAAAAGTCTAGTTAAAGACGAAGAAAAGGCACACAAAGTAACAAAAAAAAACAAAAAAAGAGCACAAACGTCTTTAACGCTATGCAGTCGACGCAGTATGATGCCATGTCATCCATCATCAAACGTTAACCTTTTATCGCAGCTAACATTACCTTTCGGTAGCACAAATGCTAAGTGGTTACGTTAGCAAAATCCTTACGCGTTAGTCAGTTTATTGTTGTAACAGTGGAGAAATATTCGACGAAATTCAAATATGAACAAATATTTCATATTTAAATATATAAAACATATTTAAATATCAAGCAAATGGAAACAAAAGTCATCAAATATGCAGGTGGAACCACCCTGTTTGACATAAGGGAATGTTTTCGATACAATGTTTTGCTACCTAGCTAGTGATAATTTAGCATCTTAAGGGTATGGGCCTCCACAGCAACATGTGAGATAAAATATCTTTCAAGACGTAATATTAATACAATAATGTGAAAAACCTTATTCGCTACTTTGAGTAATATCGAAAGCTAAATAGCTGACACTGAAGTAAATCAAGATAAATTTTAAAGACGTCATGTTCACATCTCCTGCATCCATTAGCGTCTGACTTTAGCATAGCATGAGCAAGGCCAGCTGATGTTAGCCTGCAACGAATTTGTTTGTCCATCCTAATACGAAATCTAGTCAGCACGAGAAAATGGTAATATAAAAACTAGCACCGCCACGTTTTTTACACTTTATAATGAGAACTGCTTACCCAGCTTGCCATGGAGCAAAGCCCTAAAACTGCCCCCATGTTGACAGCGTGAATTCGAACTTCTGGTGTTAAAGATGGATACTGCTGCTTTGCTACTGTGCTGTTTACAAGTGTGCTTCCACTTCCGTTTAATCCCAGGCAACGTCTGCGCCAATGATACTCATCCTCTTATTGTGCGGTCACGCTTTGCAAATCGATTAGGCCTACTGCTGTTTCTTGAAAATTGCAACACAATTTACTATACAGATGTCAGGGATAAAATTGTTTCGGGGTTCAGACCTGAAAACTAGCACCGCCAAGTTTTTTTACACTTTATAATAAGAACTGCTTACCCAGCTTGCTATGGAGCAAAGCCCTAAAACTGCCCCCATGTTGACAGCGTGAACTTGAACTTCTGGTGTTAACGATAGATACTGCAGCTTTGCTACTGTACACAATTAGGGTGGGAATCAAGAATTTAATGAAACGAAGCCAGGTCAATTTTGTAACCGTTTTAGAAGAGCAATAGCCAAGTAATAAAATCAGACCCTTGTTCTATACTTTCGTTTCGTACAGAGGGTCTGGACATTCGGTAGTGAGATTCGATTGCTTGCTTGAGGTGTTAGGTTCAAAAAGATTCACTGATAGCCTGCCTTGACAGATAACATTCTAGCTCTGCATTCACAACACCTCCGTGTGTTCGCTGATTGGACAGGTTAAAATGCCTTCTGAGACACTGAACTCAATGGTATCAAATCCAAACTAGCACTGTAGGGAGATGATAATCAAGCGGAAGTGCCAGGAAGGCAAGGCCAGGTTAGAAACAACCTAATCAGATCAGAGGATTTAAGAAAACAGATCCAGCCTCTATTCCGTTAGCAGATTTTTTTAGCACATCAATTTGTTGTTTGCCATTTGTGAGATGAACAAGGTAAGCTCTCCATGTCTTACATGCATAGCTTGCCACAGCTGACTTCTTACAGATATGGTCTGCCAATTTGGCTAGACAGCAGGAGCAGTAACAAACAGAAGGTAGAAATGATCAGGGCTAATTGTGTCCATAACAATAAAGGATGTATGCTGACTCTTAATTTGGTCATTTTGTCATGCTAGAGTATTCAGCAGCTAATGTGTGCATACTGTGCTGTGTGATAATGTGATACTGCATATTTAATGATTGTGATAAGAACGAAATTACTTTTTGATTCTTCAAAAAAGGACAGATCATACTAAATCCCAAAGGCAATATATTTTTTGTTATTTGACAATTTGCCTGTATGATGCATTGGAAACATAGCTAATCATTAAGAATAAGCACAGTGATATTAAAACATGAAAACATTAGACATCATTAAAGCAATACCATTGTGATTTACAACTCTGTTGGCAGTGTTTTAAATTTTCTCTGGTAAGGTAAGGGTTATAGGCTAATTTGTCGTACTTTTGACTAAAAGCAATGTGAGTATATACCACTTCTTGTTTCCATTGTAGTGCTTTCACTGGGTATCTGATTTCCATGTAGAGTGAAATTAGGTCTATTAAGCTTCAATGACAAGCAAAATATGCATATTAGGCATGATTATGCATTTAAAAAAAAATCAATGACAGATTATTGATTATTGAATTATTACAGTTCAGGTCAAATGTTGTCAAGTTATTAATTACATATTAACAATTATTTTTAATTATTTCAAAAAGCAGGTTACAACTAGTTTGTTAAACCTTCCACAACTTACAACTAAGCTTTACAAGCCACTAACTTCAGTTAATAAAACATTGCTTTATCCATCACATGATAAATACTGAGGTCTTCCCTATCCTCTGGTGGAAGCCAGCAGCTTTGTGGCAGACTGACAGCAATCCCACGGATGCCCTGTCTCCACAAGGTCATCTACAAGAGAAGGCCAATAATAGCTTCTATATTGTCGGGGAGAGGCATGCTCCCAGGGTAACGATGGAGAAGATGCCACGATGACATTTCCTGCTTAATTGAGACACATCTATTGAGCCATCGGATCCGCTCTCACAGCTTAGCCCAGTTGAAGGGGCAGCAAACGATAAGAAAGATGAGGGCACAAATAGAAATATCACCAAACTGAGGTTCATTTGTGCTGGCTGTTCAGTCACAGCAGAAATGCTCCTGAATTTTCAGGCCATGCAGTCATTTGTAAAAGAAATTATTTAGGTCATTGTTGCATTGTTAAAGGCTGTTTAATTCATGGTTACAGGAATGTTTTAAAAAAAAATTACATTTATAAAACAGTTTATAATTTCTATAAATAATTTATAAAATATATATTTTTATATCAATAATTTATTTCACTTTTATTTGTTTTAAGGTCTGATATTACATATCTAGCTCACTGCAACAATAAGACTTTGTGACTCAAGTTTCAAACAAGGGCTCTCTATTTCGACCTAGATAGTACTGATTGAACTAATGAGACTCGGGGAAGATTAGGAACACACTAGCCTAATTCAATCAAGGCACCTTATGTATGTCGATTGCTAGGTTTCCTGGCACATGCACGCAAGTTTAACCACTTTGATAAGCCTAACATGCATACAGTATACCCAGTCTACCAGTTACTGGGAGACAAGTGGGGGTGTGAGTGGTTGGTTCCCATTATGTGCCTCCAAGTCCTCTAATTTATGACTTTAATTTTGTTCCTCCCCGGAGAAATAATACCGCAAGTCTCCGAACACCACTAAAGAGTGAAGACAATATTGTCCACTATAGATATAGGTTCAGAGGGGCTGTTGGTGTGATGTTACAGTTTCATGTCATCTTATAGCCTGAATTAGATCCACAGTATCAAGAATTGCTCCTACCATGTTGAATATTATTATGTACTCTTTGGTGTTATCATCTAGACTACTATTGAAACACTTGCTGTAGACTTTCACTGACTGTCTTACTGACACAATGTGTGTCAGAAAAGAAATGAACACTGCTAGTGCAGTGTGCTCTGTGCCATCTTAAGCCTTTCATGCATATTTGAAAACACTATTACACCTGTGTAAATTAATTCTCGCCATGGCTGTCAGCGTGTGCTCTGCATAATTAAACATTGCCTTGCCACATGTTTTATTTTAGGCTTCACAAGTTAAGCCAGGTGATGTCATCTCCCTTGACTGTTAATCATGTTCACGTAGGGCAAATCATCCATCACTGGGCCACATCTGAACACATGGACTGCTGATTAAGACAGCTTTGTTGCCATGATAACTGGATGTGTTATAATGAGAAAACGACATCACTGCAAACGAAACATAAAAATGCTAAAACTTACCCTCTGAAGGCTATACAATTATTATATATTTTTTTCTTTTTGCTTCAAAAAGCATGTAATGCATTTCTGGGTGTCAAAAATGTGAGCATTACAGTGCATGCTGCAGTATTACACTGCTTGACTGGGTTAGAATGGTGTCCAAGTCAGATGGGCAGACATAATGCAGTTCATAAGAGAAAAGTGAATGGGACGCGCAAGAGACTCCAAGTGAGTTTATCTGATACCCAACGGTTTGCGCTCTCTGCGCGGCCCCGTTAGAACGTGCCTGTGATGTCACTGCCGCGGGGGTTGCTGTGCTCGGACTAATCTCAGTCTCTGCCAGAGTGAGAGAGATTCACGAGGAGAATGGACGGAGCGCTGAGTGTCCTAATGGATTACCCGTGTGTTTTCTGATTCGCAGTGTGAAATCTCCTCTCCTTTGTCACTTGCTGTTCTGCGTATACTGGGTAAGCGCTAAACGCCTTTCTATACATAGCCATACGTGCTAGTGCCATATCTTTTCTTGTGACCACAAATTGTGGTTGCAAGTTAGAGAGAGGGGTAGCATCCTGATGGGCATTGTTGTCTTTGCCTGTCAGAGATACGTTCCTTCTGCCCCTCCATCAATAAATCCAGTAAATGTCATTAAATTGCAACCTTGATTTAGTTTGCAAATTCAATGGAAATATGCTATAGCACGCCCCATAAATCTTTTGGCGCGTCTTGGAATGCGTTTTTTAAAATTCAGTCCATTGAGATTATCCGATGCATTCACAATATAGGCTGAAACAAAGCAAACACATCTTCAGTGAATTAATTATTGCTGTACAGTACCTCATATTCAGGTGGAAATGATTACCTCAATCTTGTTTGTTGAAATGAACCGACGTTTGCATGTCAGTGAATGGACCATGATTGACGTGATTGTCATTTTCTAATGCAAATCAGCACATGCATGCAATTACGTGCTCATACAGGGCCTCAAATTGTTGAGTACTGAAAATCCCTCTGCACGTTTAGGTCGAACACTATGCTATGTGATTGGGTCCCTAAATTATTCATTTATTCTGAAACAGAGTGGCAGGTAGACTATGTTAAGATTGGGAAGGTACAGCAGGTGGAATGCTCACTGACCTTGGAGGCAGACTGTTGTTGGTCCAGTTGGTGGTTGGCAGCACCGCAGTTTTAGGCTCTAGTGTGGAGCGTGGATTGATCAGGATTGTAGCAAATCTATTGTTTTCTGCTTGACATAACATCATCTTGTCTTGTGTGGTTGCTTTTAACTGCACTGGTTTATGTTTTATTTTATTTTATTTTATTTTTCAGTGTTATGCAATTGAAGTTTTGATATATAATGCCGTTTTGATCCAGTCTACTATCAACTCTCCCAGTGCTGAAACTGTGCAGTGTGAAATCACAGGAAAATATCACACCAGCTTCATTCCGCATCACCTAATATGTTATCATGCAACACAACATTACATGGATTGTGGAACAAAAACATGACATATGAGGACACATGATTTATCACACAGAAAATCACTTTTTTTATTTCATGTGCTTGCTTTCTAAAATAGATTATCCTTTTCAATCATGTGTGTTGCTCACATCCATTTTCATATTTGAGCACAGACCTTGCTTTGCCATGCTTTGCCTTGGTTATGTTCTCTCATTGATTGTGTTGTTAAGGATCCTTGAAATGTGTTGACTATTGGTGGGGAAATGACAAAGCTACCCAGAAATATTGTTGTGTGTTAAAATGGGCACATTCACATGGGAAAAAATGTGTTACTGTATGTTGCTAGAATTTCCTCCACAAAATCCATTATCTGAACCATTAGTCAGAGAAAGTGTTTTGGATCTGCAAATTGCTTGCATTATGCAGCCATTTGAATAGAGCACACATTTTGTTATCATGACACTTGTAATAAGAGGTGGGGAAAAGGGGGCGGAGGGTGAACTGTGCTGCTTTGCCTCCCGTGGAAGATGCTAAAAGTAGACAAGATGCTAATGTATATGGATAGTGACAGCTGATGTTGTTGGGGACACGTAGCACACAGGCCATTCCACACTGCATACGCTCAGGGCAAAGTTTACCCGAACAGACTCAGCTCTGCTCACTATCCCCTACCCCCACCCTATCCTCTACTCCCCAGCCCCAACAACGCACTCTGCATCGCTTTGCATCTTTCACTCTACATACCAGCATTCTTCATTGAAGGTATACATCAATCTGTGTCATCATGGCAATCCTGTTGGTCCAATCCCTCAGCTCAGGATAGTGTTTTACCTCCAAATTATACCTGACCCGAACTAATTTTATTTAGAATTGTTCACCCACAAAGCTTTCATTTTTTTACCTTTTAAATTCAAGCTGCTTTCTGAAATCCCAATGTTATTAATTGTAATCCTTAAGTTGACAGTAAAGCTGAGTTAGGATGTGAATCGTTGGTTTCAAACCAATTGCTCTGTCTACCCACATTACATATATCATGTGGCTTTGGGCAGACTGTAAGTAATTGCAGCTAAAGGCTCGTGAACGGTTGGATTTTGGGCTGTTTTGTTCAGGTTGGCACATGAACTCAAGCTATTTGCATTTGTGGCATATGAATCATCCAGTATTTCAAAATATCAGTGAGGGAAAAAAATGTGTTTAATTGTTTGTGCTTGTGGCTGTATGAGTGTGTGTATGTGTATGTGTGTGAGAGAGAGAGATTTAATGTTTTATTGTGTCAACTACATTACTGTGTAGCCTATGTTTTACTCCCTGAGCTAAATATGTAGGTGGTAATTGTCTCCCTCTGATAAGATTTTGATCATAACACTATGTGCATCAATCTTTTATTCTTAGTTCAAGTACCTTAGTTCTCTGTCTTGATTCTGCACTATCAATAATATCTTTTGCATTAAATAAAAGAAAACTTAGGCCTGCATTTTAGCACTGATCCTGGATTCGTGCTTGTGAGGATGTGTAGCCTAATGAAAGGGGCATTTCTGAATGATTATCCGTATCAGTGCAGATTGTTATGGATATCCACATCTAGCTGTTGTTGTTTATTTCTTTGCCCCTCTCTCTGCATCATGCCCAACTCAGACAGTAATTGCAGTGTACTGTGTGATAAACAGACTGCTAGCTCGCTAGCAGCTCCGTAATAGAGAAGAGGAGAGCGTTTCTTGAAGCTCACCTGCTGTCGTCGCGCCACATTAGGGTCTTCAGTTTTCCTCGGCGCTGTCCTGTCATCATGCCTTGGTGTGTGGCAGATGAGCAGCTCACCGCGCTCCAGGTGGTAGCTGCTGGCTGGGGTTGCCACCGCCGCTACACTCTTAATTGGCTCGGCTGAAGACTAGCAGAAAAGTTTATGACGGTGTATCGCTGTTTGTCGTCTTTAATTGTGCTCAAGGGAGCTGTGTCTCATTCTGCCATTTATAGTGTTGCTTTGTTGTTCTCAGTCCAGGTTTTTATTGTCCTGCCCTCAGTGTAGCACACTAACTACAGTAGAGTACAGTTACATAATACAGCTAAGTACAGTAGAGTATGGTAAAGTGGAGCATGTGTGAACTGCAGTGTTGTCAGTGTAGCAAACTAACTATAGTACAGTACAGTTACACAATATGGCTAAGTACAGTGAAGTATTGTAAAGCCGTGGAGCATGAATATAGCATAGTGTTGTCAGTCTAGTACACTGTCTACGGTACACTGCAGTGACACTACAGTTGAGTAAAGTGGTATTGTGCACAGTATATTCTCTAGAGATACTGTGTAGTATGTGTTTTTGTTTATTTTCTCTTGGTGATGAAAAGGTGAGGGTGAGAATTATTAAATACACGTCTTTAATTTAAAACATCTGGGAAGATTGGCGAGAGAAGCACTGAGAAACAGTTACTGTACATGTAGCCTCCACAAGCACATGCCTTGACTCTGCTTTTGAAATCTCAGTTATGTGGTTCACACACACACACACACACACAGAGAAAGAGAGAGAGAGAGACAGAGAGAAGGAAAGGAGAAAAATAGGACACTTTGGTTTTCATCTTTACTGGTTCTTATTTTCTTCAAAGCTCTTGTGAGCATTTATAACATTCTGAGCGCCTTCTGCCATTGGCTGAACCCCTCTCTCTGTGTCCTTTTCCCCACTTAGCTCGACCTTCCTACCGCTGATGTTCAGCTTCATGGTAATTGGTCAGTGCAGTGCTTTGTAGGCACAGAATAACTCCATGTTGTTTTTATTGTTGTTGTTGTTGTTGTTTAAAGGGCTATTCAAGAAAACAACATAAAAGGGGTCTTTTCTGTATGAGGCTGACCAAGACAAGTGGGCGTTGAACTCTCCTCCCATAATGCGCAAAGAACACAACAACATCCATTACATTAATGGTGAAGTATGCCAGCCTCTCTCTGAATATTGGCCATATTATTTTTCTCTCTTTTTCTCTTAAGTCACAATTTGGGTTTGACTTTGACTCTTACTGATCAGCTGGTGTAGCATAATGCTGAGAGGCTCAATTCAAACTAGAAAGAGTGGCTAGGCTACAGACACTGAGCGTCTCAACAACCAATATGTTCACACTCCCTGGATATAGGCTACTGTATGTCCCTTATTATAGCCTGACTGTGTTTTTCTCCTTTGCTGGTGCTTTACTTCATGGGGACATCCCTTATGTGATGCGGTGGTGGCAGAGGTGTTGCGTGTGTGAGATTAGAGTGTGTGTGTGTGTGTGTCTGATGGGAATGTTACAGACCACAGAGCAACACAACGATAAGGGCGTAATCACACCCACCCCCCTCCCCGCCTTGTGTAAAGTCTGCATTTGTATGGGGGCAATAAAGCATGGCAGCGGATCCTACTGTGTTATCTTAAATCACTGGATTTGAATGACTCATCACGACCAGTGGCTAAAAATAGCCCACTCCTTCCCCCTCTTCTCTCTTCTCAGTCAATCTGGGCCATCGATGTCCCTCCGGTTCCCCCTACTCCGTCACAGACAAAGCTGCTCGACAAGATGCTTTGTACTGAGATAATACACCAATGTCTCAGTGCAGGGGAGCTCTCAGTTTTGCTCCTCCCTGTCGTCTGTTTGAGGCAACAAGCAAGCAAACAGTTTAAGGCTCTGTCATCACAGGCAGTCTTCTTTCCCTCACTGTCACTTTCTGTCATTCCGTCCCCCCAAACAAAGCCACCACTGTTTGCACATGTAATTGCATCTGGATTTACTGAGCAGTACAAAGCGTCAAATTCAAAGGGAGCCTGGAAATCGATCTCTCACCCGAATCACTCTCGTGGGGGAACGCGGTGTGAATTATTAATGAAAGCCTTCGGGAAATAGAGCATGAACCGCTCCTACTGCCACTTTGCCTGGTGCAAACAATCGTCATATCATCAGGTAACAGAGCTGTGAAGATTGCCAAGTCAAATCATGAGAATCTCTCCCTCTCACAATCGATAATGCTCCAGTTATGTAATCCTGCTCTGAATATTTCATCAGATGCTTTCAAATATAGCAGCTCATTTCCATATCAATCATCCATGCTTATGCTGTATATTGATAGCCTATTTTACTGTGGACTGACCAAGTCAGTGATAGCAATAATAGCCAGGAGGATAACTGAAGTTTTGGGGATGGATTATTGATTGATTGGGGATGATGATGATGATGATGATGATTGTGATGATTTTGATGATAATGATAAGAAGGTGGAGGAAGATGAAGATGAGAATGCAGAGGAAGAGAATCAATACTAAAAATTAGTCAAACACAATCAGTCCCTCTGGCAGCAGCAGAGCTAAGGGAGTCAAGGTAAATCTGTTTGTGTAGATATAGGGGTGACTCCCATGATTAACCTGGCACTACTTCACCTAGGTCACCCCCCTCCCCCGCCCCTCAATCCCCCAACCCCCCGGGAAAGATTGGAGGACCTTTGCCCTTCCGTGTCACTCCATCTTACAGATGCCTCTCCTCGGGAGCAGGTCTCCTCCTGTCGCATCCTGTTGTGCCGGCTGCCATAAAGACGCACATAAATCTACGGGTGGTTTCACACTCCGTGACTCCTGAGGGCCACCTCAAAGGCAAAGAGCCTGCCAGGGAAGGTTGGCCCCTGCTCGGAGAGGTAGAGAAAGACGAAGCAGAGTAACAGGACGACTCTCCCTCTGGCTCTCTCTGTCGGTATCTCTCCCTCAATCTTTCTGTCTGTCTGTCTGTCTGTCTCTGTCTCTCTCTCTCCTTGTCTCTTGAAGAGTAATGGAAGAGAGAGGAGGACATAGATGAGACCAAGTCCTTCATTAAATTTTGTTTCAGTCAATATTTCTCTTCCCAACCCTGCATTTACCTTGCCTGTCATCGGTTATTGATTGCAGTGAAATGAAATTAGTGGAATCCATTAACATCTCTTTGGCAAACAGTGTTCGGGCCATCTGTTCATGCACAGCCCTGTGTTTTGTTTGTTCATTTCGTTCACTGTTTCTTTTCTGTTTTCTTTTGAGGATGTTCTACTCCAGTATGCAATTTTGGACTTTATTTCAATTGTTGTTCATTGTTGTGTTGAGAGTCAGATGGTGGTTTCTCGCTTTCAAAGCAGCGTAAGATATCCAACTGACTGCAGAAGTTAAAAGGGATGGTAACAAATCCCTCAAGGTTTTTTTTTTCCCCTCCCTCCCCTCAACCATCACATCAAATACCATATGCTACTGCAGACTTCGCTACTGTGCAACACAGCGCAGAGCGGAAAACGTGAACACTTTCACCCAGTTGGGAGCGTAGGCTATTCCCTTCTGGGTGTTGAGTGCTTGAGTCAGTGTAGTGGAGCCATTTTTATTTTCCAAAGTGCACACAAAGCCCCTCTACCCAGAAAAAAATATATGTTTTTGTTGATCTGCTTGCAGTGTTTGTGTTTGCACTCATGCACATTGACTTTACTCATAAACAGTTTCTCTAAAATCTTTATAATTTTTCCCTATCAAAAAAAATCTCCTTTTTTTCACCCGTTGATTGCAATTACCAAATTAGCTGTGGCAATCACACGGAACTTGTAATCAGTCATCACTGAGCGAGACTCTAGGGGAGTCTAGGAGACTGGATAGACTGGATGGAGTACTGCTGTGCGGGCAGCCCATTGCTGTGGTCCAGGATGGGTATAAAGTCATTTCAACTGCTCCCTCCTGTCCCCATGTCAATGCTGACATGTATCATTATTCTGTCGCTTAGTCTGCTCATCAAAAATTATACAGTTCAGAACCACACTTTCAGACACTCATGAATTTTTACCAGTAGCTACAGAGACAGAATACCAAAGTCTCTAGGAGGCCTTTGACAGACCTCTGCACCCTGTTGGTTAGTTGGCTGATTCCCATAAGATGTCCCTAAATGTCCTAGTTCCAAGGCTTGGAAGTCTTAGTGACCTCCGACTTGATTTGGGCTCCAGCACGGTCTGCCAAACACTACATCCCTCTCAGCTGTACAAATAGGGATTTGAGCTATTCCCATACTGGATGCCACAGATGTAGTTTGGGACTACATGCTGTTGTTTTTTTATGCACATGCACACACACACACACACAGACACACACACACATATGCCCCCATACACACACACACACACACAAAAACACACACACACACACACACACACACACACACACACACACACACACACACACACACACACACACAAAGTGAATGTGTGGGGTAGATTCAACATCGTCTACCACAGAGCCTCGTGGTGAATCATCTGATTTGGACCATAAGGATCTGTTTGTGTTTGTTTAGTGGGGCAGCCAGCCAGAGGATGGAACATTTTCTCATGTTGGGAATAGGAGGTGGTAGAGGTGGGTGTGTGGAAGGGCCCTGGGGTGGGTTGAGGAGGTAAGCATTTGGCCACCGGAAAGCAAACCTGAGGACACAATGTGTAAAACTCTCCTAATGGGCCAATAAGTGGTTTTAAGAGGGATGAAATCACAAGGCACAGGGTTACATATGCTTCATTGTTCGCTTGGTCCGCTCGGGTCCTCTCACGGAAAAGAGAAGGCTTTGTCCTGTCACCTTCATTTGCTCATCTGTGCTAAAAATAGGTTGAGATTAAGCACTCTCATCCGGCTAACCTACCCCTCATCTGCAACTTGCCTGCTAAGAATGTTTGTAGCCCTTTTGAGCATGCTCCATCTTATCCTCCCTTTCTCTTAGCTCTCTCAGTTAGCGCGTGAATACTCAGTGAAGTGCAGCCTCAGTGCAGTGCAGCTGCATCTGCTGTTTTTAGAAGCGTGTGTGAACGCTTGTGTGAAAAGGTGTTGATGGGTGAGCTCTCACTCAAACAGCTCCTCAGCTTGTCCTCCTCTGCGCTCAGTGTTCGGTAAATGGTGCCTGGGTGCCAGTTAAAACCTCCAAACCTCTACTCAGAGACATGAAAGTCAACAGAACAACAATAAAGGAAAAAGATGAGGGAAGAAGAAAAACTACAGTATGTTTTCACTCTAAATCTCATCCTTGACAAAACTGAATGCACTGTCTCTGCCATTTTGCACGTGGATCTATGTCTGTTTTAAAGAGTTTTCTTTTTCAATACATACATTATATTTACATTCCAACATCCCTCCATTCCTCCAGTCCGTCCTTTACAACGTCTCCATTACATTTAATTCATTGTACCACCACATAGATCACAGTTTCAAAGCAAGAAATCCAAAACTATAATACAAATATAATATAATATAATATAATATAATATAATATAATATAATATAATATAATATAATATAATATAATATAATATATTTTACGCCTTTTTACGTCTTTACACAAACCAGCATATCCCTCATTTGCTTGACATCTGCTGTAAAAGTTTGGTGTCTGGTGTTGTTGATCACAGTGATGGAGACTTACACTGCAGAGTCATCCAGAAGCAGGAGACATAAGCTAAATTTAAACCTGGCATGTAACCCCTCGACGGAGGCTCTTGTAGCTCGACAAATAGTGTTTTATTCATAAGACGGGATGCGGGAGTTGATGTCTGTGACGTTTGATTGACAGCCAAAGAACATCAGGGCTCGGAGCGGTTTGCTCCAGAGGCACAGAGACAGTCGTAGGTCCCGTCCAAAACCACAAGCCCTGCCTGCATGCAGAAAAGCAGTAGTGGTACTATAATCCCTCTGCTTACAGAAGGAATCAACTTAATAGGCTGTCATGTTCATTCTGAGCTACATATTTACCAAAGAAAAAACTGCATACAAGCTGAAGTCAAAGAGAGAAAATACAGAGTGTTTTCCTCCTCAATTGGACATCAGTGGATGAAAAAGAAATAAATCTTTCAACTGTTTTGTGCACGGCGAGTAGTTGAAACATCATTAAACTGCCTACTTCTGTCAGAAGTGTTTATGATAAACACTCCTTAATGATGCAGCTCAACTCAAAAAGGCAGCAGGAGTATGTGTACTGGGACGGTTTAAGGAAATTATTGTTGGCTTTTTGCATCAGATTCAATTAGCATGTATGTATTCAGTTATTCAGTCGCACTAACCAGAGGGCAAAAGGATGCCATTCTATTTCATGCAGGTTAATGGGCAATGGTTTCTGTAATTCATTACTATAGTACTTAAATGCAAATGCATGGTTGTAGCCAGCCAGCCTGTTTGTACTGTGCACAGTGGTGATTACCTTTTTTGCATACAACGTGCTGAAGAGAATACAAATATAGACACAATATAGCACAAATATAGAAACTGAGATTTAGGTGATCTTAATCCAGCCCTGCCCTGGAAGCAGATGAGAAGATGTCTGTAACAACCAAATCACTTGACCCCCACCCCCCCCCCCCCCCCCACCACACACACAGACACACACACACATAGAGAAATATGCAACACACACACAAACACACACACTCAATCACACACACACATACACACACACACACACACACACACACACACACACATAGCATTACTAAGCCTGCTGCCTTCACTGTATGTGCCAGCAATTGTGTGTGTGTGTGACCTGTGGGATTCTCTTGTCATGTAGTCATGTTATCCTTTGGTCCTGTGGTGCTGTTTCTTTGGATGCTGTTGCATAAGTTAGTAGCTCCTTACTGTCTAGTATGACTTTGTCCACTCCACTCCACTGGTGAGTTTCCATGGCATCAGAGTTACAGAAGGCCTCCTCTGACGCAAGTCCTATATGGCTCTGTCTCTCTCTCTCTGCATGTGTGTGAGTGTGTGTGTTCACATGTGTGTGTGGAGGGAGTGCAGGCCTTTGTCTTAAAATGTACCCATTCAGCATTTAATAGACTCTCAAGTGGTCTAATCAGTCTCTCTCTCTTTCTCTCTCTCTCTCGCTCTCTCTCTCTCTGTTCTGTGTCAGGTCAGATAACTCTGAGAGGATTCTGGATCATCTCTAAAATTCATTACCGCTGGAGAAGTTTTCTTCTTATTTTTGTTTGGTTGTTGTTGCAGTGTGCCTTGGTCTGCTGTATAACCACCGCACTTCGAAGAGACACATGTTTTTTTTCTCTCTCTCTCTGTCTTTTACATTTACATTTACATTTAGGCATTTAGCAGACGCTTTTATCCAAAGCGACTTACAAAGGAGGATAACATTCAAGCTACAACTCAGTAAAAGAACAAACAAGGAGTGCATATTGCTAACATAGAATCTGCACTATTTTAAGTTGAAAGTGCAATAGTGTAACACAGTGTAGAGAAATTAAATTATTAAGTGCATTCTCAAAAATTTACGCCAGGAGATTTTCTTGGAAGAGCTGGGTCTTCACGAGTTTCTTGAAGGTGGAGAGGGTATCAGTTGATCTGGTAGCACTTGGGAGGTCATTCCACCAGCGCGGAACCAGATATGAGAAGAGTCTGGATTGACCTGCACAAGGCGTTGGCCGTGCTAGAAAACGTTCCTTAAAGGAGCGTAGCGGTCGTCGGGTGACATAGGGCTTCAGAAGAGTATTCAGGTAGATGGGAGCAGAGCCATCATTCACCCTGTAGGCCACCATAAGTGCCTTGAATTTAATGCGCGCAGCCAAGGGTAACCAGTGAAGTTCAATGAACAGAGGTGTGACATGTGCCCTTTTTGGCTGGTTAAAGAACAGACGTGCAGCTGCATTCTGGATCATCTGTAGCGGTCTCACCGCACAGGCTGGTAGGCCTGATAGGAGGACATGGCAGTAGTCAAGACGAGAGATAACCAGGGTCTGAACCAGGAGCTGGGTTGCATGTTGGGTTAGGTACGGCCTGATCTTCCTTATGTTGAATAGGGAAAAACGGCATGACCGAGCCACAGAGGCAACGTGATCTGCAAAGGTCAGTTGGTCATCGATCATGACACCTAGGTTTCTTGCCACTTTGGTGGGAGAAACAGACAGGGAGTCGATCTTGATACTGATGTCGTGATGTATGGCTTGTTTGGCTGGGAGGACCAGCAGTTCAGTTTTGGAGAGATTTAGTTGGAGGTGATGTCCTTTCATCTATGCAGATATATCAGAGAGACAGTCCGAGATCCGTGTTGACACCGTGGAGACGTCCGGCGGAAAGGACAGATAGAGCTGGGTATCATCAGCATAGCAATGGTAAGAGAAGCCATGGGAGTGGATGATTGAGCCCAGCGAGGTGATGTACAGGGCGAAGAGAAGGGGCCCCAGCACAGATCCTTGGGGTACTCCTGTGGTGAGTTGGTGAAGTGCCGATGTCTGTCCTAGCCATGATACGTATGTCTTCTTCTACAGGCCAGGTAACAGGAAACATTTGATGATCCTCAGCCAGTGATACAGCTAAAGGAATGTACATTTTGCTTCCTTTATTTGTGTAGTTATTTATTTATCTATTTATTCTTGTCTGTACATTTTCTTCTTTATTTGTGTAGTTATTTATTTATCTATTTATTCATTGTTCCAGGCTGAGTCACAAGCTAGAGCCAGAGTAGGAGGCATGTGTGAGTTTAAGGATAACACCCCCCCCCCCCCCACCCACACACACACACACACACACACACACACACACCTGACCCACGGAGTGCTGAAGGTGTGCACAGACCCTAGCTTCTTCTGTCCTGTCACTGCAATGAAGCAGAGAAACCAGACTGGGTTCATTTCTTTTAGTGCCCTTGCAAATGCATCTTCAGAGAGAACACTGTAAGAAAAAAAGAATGTGTGAAATGCAACCATGGAAATAGAGAGAGACAGAGATGGAGAGATGGAGGTAAAAGGAGAGAGAGAATGAAACGAGGCATGTGGCAGAGAGATGGATAGGCAGAAGAGACACAAGACTGACAGAGGAAGAGATTGAGGATGAGAGAGAGAGAAAATGGAGGATGGGCAAAATGGAGAAAAGAAATTGAGTGAATGAGTATGAGGAATAGAAAAATAGACAAAATCTTTATGTTTGTGTGTGTATGTTTGAATGAGATAGAGAGAAACTAACGTCTGAGAGAGGGAGAAACAATGAGAGATAGAGGAAGGGAGAGAGAAAGAATGGTGTTGCACAAGCCGATATGCTGATTTTAGCCCTCCTGGGCCAGTCCTACTTCGCTCATCCACTTATCTGTGTCACTGCCAACCTCTTGAGAGTTCTGGAGAGGTAAGAATGTGTCCTTCCTGTCAACCCCTCCTTTAACGCCCACCTCTTTCTCCTCCTCTTTCTCCTCCTCCTTCTCCTCCTCCTCCTCTTCCGCTGCCTTCAGCATGAATAGCCCCAGTGACCTGGTCATCGAATGAGAAAGAAAAATAAACTTGACCATAGACTTGCAGAGCTAAGCCTCTGAACGGAGACAGGAGAGAGTGTTTGTGGTTTGTGTGTGTGTGTGTGTATGCATATATATATATATAAGGTCATAGAGGATTCGCTTTCACAGTCCTCCTCCATGAAGTAAGCACCTCTCTGGAATGCGGACTAGTGTCCGCTGGCTTCATATCGCTTCTCTCTCTCTCCTGCTTTTGAAAATCGAGAGCTTATTCCCTTATCTCCTTATACCTGATGAATACGAGTGTGTGAAGATCACTTTAGGAGATTTCTTTTAACTGTGTATCAGGATGCTAGCACTGCCAAGTGTGACCTGGAAGAGCTCTCTTGGCTATCTCTCATAATAGCGATTCGTTGTTAGCCGCAGTGTTGTTCTGAGTCACCAACATGGACCAAACAGTATGGCACTCGTCAGGAGAGATAAGACGCTTAATTCAAACCTGTATGCTTTATTTCTCAGAAGAATGGACTTTTCTGTAGCTCAAATAAAATAAAATAAAATGAAATAAAAAAAAACCCTATCCAACATTTTACAACCCTTTTATCACCGAAGCCCATGTGGCGGTTGATGGGATTTTGTCTTTGTTCAGACTGACAGTGATTGGTGGGTTGCGTGGCACCCACAGTGTTTGTGTTGAGGGGACATGGGCACACCTCCATCAGCTGGTCAGGGGAGGTGGAGTTGGAGGGGTCAGATCTGCCAGCTCTGCACCGGAGACAGCACACAAGGATGGATGGCTTTGACAACATGATAAAGTATGAGGCACAAAAGGGCTCTCCTGATTTTCACATGTTAACCTTCTCTTCCTCCTCTCTCTCTCTCTCTCTCTTTCCGCATTGTCTTTGAGATACTGTGTTCTCTCTTATTCTTTCTCCAAGTAATGTATTAATAAGCATGTTGTGTGGCGTTCCCATGGCCATCTTCACAATGCAACTTGCCCCTGCCCCTTTCATTTGCTTTGCTCTGCTCTCTCCATCTCTCTCTCTTTCTCTCTCTCTCTCTCTCTCTCTCTGTTTTCATACAATGAAGTGGCCTCCCTCCCTCTCCCCTCTCCCTCTCTGTTTGCCTGCTTGCCTGCTCTAATGATCTTCTGTGGCACAGGAGACGACTGTCTGTCCCTCTGCTGCTCTCCTCCTCCTCCTCCTCCTCCTCCTCCTCCTCCTCCTCCTCAGTGGCAGTGCTCTGAGGAGAAAACCCTCCTCAGTCCCTCTGCTCTCTACAGATGAGCGGCTCAGCTCCAGTCAGCCCCCTCAAGGTCACCCGCAACCCCCACCCCTCTCAGTTTTCCGGGGCAGATCGCCCCCAATACTGAGCTTTTTCTCCTACCTGTCTTTTTGCTCAGTCAGGTTAACCCAAATGCCATGCTGTTTCTCTTTCCATCACCTGGGCAACAAACTGTTCTGGAGTCCTTCACAGAAAGAGAGAGAGAGAGAGAGAAGGAGGAGTATATTGGGCCCCTCAGACCACCTCTGTGTGGTGGAAAGTCTAATGCGATCTGTCTTCTGTCCTTGGGCCATGAAGCAAAACCGTAGATGATTCATTCTGCGCTTACTTTTTTCTTTCACTCTCACTCTTGCATTACCTAATCTCATTTGTTGTTTAAAAGACTTAAGGGGTTCAGAGTACTTGTTTATTTATTTATTTCTCTTGCTGAGTTATGATAAATTTATGCTCTTCTGTTGTTGCGTGTTCATATGCATTTTTAAAAAAGTGTTCCTGTTTCCTGCTGTCTGGGTGCACTACATTGCAATTATGTAATTATGCAAGTATCATAATGTTTAAAAACCCATGTCTTCGTTTCAAAGACTCTAAAAATAAAAAGCGACCTTGGTGAGCTATCAGGTTTTTGGTGGAGTGCCACTTAATTACAAGTACTACATTGTTGACTCTTTATTGCTGCCGAGATGCTGCTTTAATCTCTGGCCTGCTGATGCCACTTGTTGAAATGCACCGTCTATTTTAGTGTTTGAGGTCATAAACATTTGATTAACACAACCCATCAAAGAGAATGAATTCATTATTCATAATTTCTCCTAGGCCTAGTGTCCAAGGTTAGTGCAATCAGGACATAATCCATGCATAATATTTACTTGTGCTTATTTAGCCTTGAAGGGAGAGGAGTATAGCCCTTGCAGTGGAAGGATCTCATTGTTTTGGTTTGTGGCCATTTGTGCTGCGTTTGTTGTTTATCTATTTGTTTGAGGCCTTGTGAAGTCATATGTAGTAATTGTTTGTAGTAAGTCATTGGGCGTATCTTACATCACAAACACCATTTGATGATGCGTGTAAAGAATATTTGAGTGAGTTATTCTGAAACACTGTTGTCAGAATTCCCCTTTCCCAGTGTTCCACGCACTTGATACCCACTCGCACTTGATATCTTATAGTAAACTACAGCAGGCTAGTATACTACTTTAACAGAACCTTATTCTTCAAGCCTTTTTTTTACCCTAATGCATGGGATCATTGTTGCCACATGCCCTGATTTTTCTATGCTGAGAGTTGTGTAAAGGGAAAGGGTAGGGCTTACCCTTCTGCTTTGAAGATACTGAGTTCCCTTTGGGGTTTCTATTACAGTGCAGTCATCACAGCTTCTGGTGGATTAAGCAGGGATAAACATTTGCTATGGGACTATGGGCTTTGTTTGCTCACATTGTTTTCTGAAATGGCCATAATTCCTTGCACATTAGCACATACTTTTTGGGGATTGGATCGTAAGGTCGGTTTGTTTTGTATTTTTATTTATTTGTTTATTTGAGTTGTAATGTCCAAACACGGCATCCCTTGCATTCTTTTCTCCTCATCCCTTCAGCGTTTTGGGAGATTTCTTCATCAATGCTCATCATACACTTCAAAGTAATATTAGACATTCTAGAGGACATGTAAACACTGCTATTATGAAGAAGATAGAGCTTAAAATGCCACATCTCAATAATAGCTCCCTAAAATCTGTACTAGGCACACCATGCGCTCTGAATACTCTCTGTAGTTTATTCACCGAGCTGCAGAGCCATGAATCTATGACCCAGCGATTTGAATTCACGTGATAATGCTGTTTAATTGAGAAGACGACAATGGAATGCAACATTCATTAGAGGAAAAGGGGGAGACGGTATCGAATCACGCTTTTCGTCAAGGCTGGGCAACAACTGAGCCAGCACTGATAGAACTTGACAGCCGATGCCGTTGTAAACAGCGCATACATGCTAGCTGTGCTGTCCAGAGCTCTCATCTCCCATTGATTTCCTTGAAAATCTGCTGAATGGCTCTCCGTTGGCTTTGAGCCACATGGCATTGGAGGATACAAGGGTGCACTGTATGGAGTAGGGTGTAGGGAACTACGAGAGGAGTGTGTGTTCAGTCAGCTGTGAGTGTGTGCCCTGATACAAGCGTGTGTGTGTGTGTGTTTGTGCGTGTGTGTGTTTGTGTGTGTTTTGAGGTGTAGTAGGTGTGTGGATGTGGGGTTTTGCATTACCTTTTGCTTGTTTATTTGTCTACATGTCAGTTTGAAGGCCAATCTGGTGTGTGCTGTGTTAGTCTTTTTCAGTTGTCTGTTGCCTGGTGAAGGGACACGGAGTGTGTGTTTTGTGTGCTGCGTGGAATGCGTGTGTGTGTGTGTGTGCGCGTGCTACGTGGGATACCTGTGTGTGTATGTATGTGTGTACTGTGGGCTCTGTGAAAGGCATTTGTGGTAGAATGTGTTGTTTGTGACGAGTGATTCTGTGTGTGTGTGCGCGTGTGTGTGTGCAAGCTACCGCATGCAAGAGTTTTTGGGTGGCACTTTTGAGATCCATGAGAGCCATTTGTGATAGTGTTTGTTTGTGACAGCTGCTTTTATGTGTGAGAGTAAAAGAAAAAAAAGTGAGTGAGTGAGTGAGTGAGTGTGTGCATGTGTGTGTGTGTCAGTGAGAGTTAGTGTGTTAGTATAAGCTCAGTGTGCGGTGAGTGCAGTGTAGTGCTGGCAGTGTTCTGTGTGTGAGAAGTGGAAGTGAGGTGGCAGGACCCAGTCATATGGAGCAAGTGACAGAGCATCCTTTCAGAGCAGTGGGAGGGTGTGAGTCTCGGGCAGACTCTCTCAAGCTGCTGCCACCCAGTACACACACACACCACACAAACACACCACACACACACATACACACCACACAAACACACCACACACACCATACGCACCATACACCACACACACCACGCGCGCGCAACACACAAACACCACACACACACACCACACAGCACACACACTTATCACACACCACACACGAAGCACACACCACACAGTCGAGCCCTGACAGCCACCTGGTGAGCCACCTCCACGGTGCTCTGTCTCTCACCAAGCCGCTAACACCCAGTGCTCTTTTCCTTTTGTGTTTGTGTTCTTATCCATCTGTGTTTGCCTTTCTATTCTTCTATTCCTCTCCATCTGCTTCTCTCCTTTTTTTTCTTTTCTGTTGGCCTCATCTCTTTACCTCTTTCTGCAGCTTCGTTTTTTTTTTTCTCTCTCTGTCCCTCCAGTTTTTGTCCATCTCTCCAACAGTTTTTTTTTCTCTCTCACCCTCTCTGTTTTTCTCTCTCTCTCTCTCTCTCTCTCTCTCTCTCTCTCTCTCTTTCTCTCTCTCTCACACACACATACACACACACACACACTTTCCCTCACTCTCACGGGTGCTGCGCTCCACCCATTATCCTTGGCAGTGTTCATGGTGTGGGTAGGGTTGCTGAAGCCAGTCGTCTGTGCCACAAGCCTGCTGCCTGCTGGGTTTAGGGCAGCATCTCCATGTGAAGAGGGAGGCCTCTACTCCTCTTGGAAATGAACCAGCACAACACTCTCACTCTGCAACCCCCTGTCTTTCTCTCTCTCTCTCTCTCTTTCTCTCTCTCTCTCTCTTTTCATATCTCAGTTTTACTCACAGGCCATGACCTTAGATTGTTCAATACATTCACAGTTTCACTTCTTAAAGTTTCTGTGTCTTTGAGAAAAGCTGTCTGGTTGACTTGTGTAGTTTTACAGATCACATCTCAAACAGGCTGATGTTTCCACACATTCTCATGTCCTGCAGAGGAGCATTCAACAAAATGTCATCTTTTTTCACAGCAATGAACTAATATGCCTAATTCCACATTCCTACCAACTGATTGTGTGAAAGTCTAGTCTTTTACTGTCTCTTTTGTATATGGACTTGAAATGAATGTCTCAATCCTGTTTTGTTTGTGGCTACAAATGCACTCTCTGCTATGAAGGCTCTAAAAACCAGGTAAAATATAACATGTAAAATAACCAAGGCAGAAGATAGTCATAGTTGCTGTGTAGTCCCACAGTACCATGGCAAGACAATTTGTCATCTTCTTGCTGCTTGTAGCCACCTTCCTGCAATCTCTCTCTCTCTCTCTCTCTCTCTCTCTCTCTTTCCATCTCTTTCTCATTGTTTGTTTGTTTATTTTGGTCGTTTGGGTGGGATGCATCTGGGAGCTGTGTATGATGATCGAGGCCTCCCTCTGTGTAGATCTGGCACCGATGCCCCAGGTGCTAGGCCTGCCGGTCGCCATCATGGTGTTGACAGATGCCAGAAATAGCTCCTGGCAGACGGCCCACTTGCAAGAGCGTTCCCCTCCCCTTTTGACTGATGGGGTTTGATTAAATTCTAAATCTTGTGACATCCAATGGGATGATTATCGCTCTCATTCAGGGTCTGGTGCTGCCCTCGTTTGGGCCAGGCGGGACCATCTGTTTGAATGGTTACAGGGAGTTTTCACTTACATGTCACAGCTCATCCCTGTCCCCTTCTGTCGATCTCTTTATTTTCTCTTAGCCTCTCTCTCTGTCTCTCTCTCTCTCTCTCTCTCTCTGTCTCTCTCTCTCTCTCGTGTGTGTGTGTCTGGAAGCAGATTAGTCTGACAGAGGAGTAACTGCCCTTCAGATTGCTTTTAGTAAACAAAGTCTGGTTTTCTCTTGCTGCCTGCCCCCGTCTGTCACTATCACTGTAAAAAAAATCCTCTCTTCTCTCTCTCTCTCACTCTCGCACTGTCTCTCTCGCTCTCTCTCTTTCTCTGTGTGTGGATGTGTGTGTGCGTGCACGCACTGGTGCGCATGTGTGTGCATGCGTGTGTGTGCTCATATGCCTGTGTGGGTAGCAGTGGATGGGCATGAAATCAAAACTTGATAGAAATCTTAAATGGGCTCAGGAAACCTAGCAGACAGACAGACTTGCTTCAGTGCTTCTAATGGCCATCGATTTGGGTAATGGGTTAGGAGAGAATGGTCACGCCTGTCTGTCCATTTGCATAGCGGCCAACTCAACACAGCCTGGACAATCACGACTCGCTGTTTAGTGATTAGGGACATATGGCCTGGGAACAACCCTGGATTGATTAGCCTGCTAGCTCTAACCTGATGGCATGAACGTGTCCACCAAGGTAATGCAGGCAAATGCAGAAAGCATTAACCCCTCCTTCCATGTAATAACCCTATAGAAAAACATAGCATATAATGTTTATCATGCCTAAGGTATCACACTGTAGTTTTATTTCTTGGAGGTAAAGGATTCCTCCCAGTAGAAATCATGTAACTGTGGTGGTTTATAGTTTGTTATATTGATGAGTGCTTATTGCTGGGTTGCAGGTTGAGTCAGCAATGCCAGACAGACGGTTTGTGTTTACCCACAGCAATTATATAAGCCGGGTACTTTATTGCACCAGTACAGCAGAGGGAAAAGGGAGATGGAGAGGGGAGGGGTGAGAGGAGGGAGAGGGCCACCAGGGAGGGAGAGACAGAGAGATGGAGAAGGAAAGAGAGAGAGAGATGGTTTGAGAGGACATAGTGTAAAAGATTGTTTGGGGAAAAAAAGCATAATAGAAACAGAGCCATCTACTGGTGATCTATACACAGTGCAAAATTCCCCACAAGTCCACTCCACTATTACCAATTAATGCTGCAGTGTTTTCTGCTTTGATCACAATTAAACATGGCTAAGGAAAATTGACGAGGCATTTGTTTAAATTGAATGAGCAGAAAATGCGTTTGTGTGTGCGTGGAGTAACTTATCGATCACAAACTGCAGAGGGAAAAGTGCTCACTATGCTTGTTAGAAATCAATAGCTGCCAGAGCTTGGCAGCTAGTAGCTGCGGTAAAATTGTATTGCCATGGAAATCACCCCAGTGGCTTGGGTGAGCAGTCTAGTGTGCAGTTCAAAAAATTAATAGGGATTATTAATGTGATAGGAATGGAGGATTCTCTCTGGATTCTGCATTTACATTTAAAAACAGCTAGGTTTCTTGCCGTAATAAATCAGTTTTATTGTATTGCACTAGGACAAAAGCTGGGAATACTGACTTGTTGATCTCATTTTTATCTTTGTCTAAACCTTATGAACAGTTTTTATAAATCACTTTGACACAGTAATTTATTGTGACCACAGCCAAAATAATGAGTTGAGAGAAACGTCATAGAAATTCCAAGATGTATTTCTTTCTGTATTTACTGTATTGCTGTAACATCAGTTTAAAGTGCTTTTAGACTTTTAGACTGCTTGTAGTAATAATAGTTGCTGAGTATTGAAGGTAGTCTACAATTGTATATTTGGTGAAAATCACTGGTGCCATTTACCATTTACCTAACACCTAGAAGAGTCTAAAGATGAATCTCAGCATACTGTGTATCTCCAGTATTAATGGCTCTCTTCTTTATGTGTTTGTGATTGTAGACTATACTATGAGGACAGGACACAGCGATGACTGATGTGGAACCAGTTGTCACAGACTTTGCAGCAACAGGACGGACTGGTCGGCGGAATGCCATGCCCGACATTCTAGGATCCAATGCTGGACCCGGAGCTTCAGAGATTCAGGAGAAACTAGCCGAGTTGTCTGTCTGCGGTACGATTCACACACCTAACACTGCTAACCAAATACATGAAGACACCAACGCATTGACACTAACACAATACTGTTTATTCTTGCTTGTCCTTGTTCCTGTTCTTGTCCTTGCTTGTCCTTCTTTATTCTCGCTTGTTATTTACACATCATAGATTATGGATTACACTTAGCTTCATTGTCAGTGAAGACGCATCACTCTCTGACAATTTTGTTGGTAAATTGGCACAGTGGATATGTAAAAACTCCATGGCATGTTAGTTAGTTCACCCTTCACATACAGACATATCTTTGATGTGTTTCTTTTCACTTTTGCACACCCCAAATGTCAGTAAAACATACTCTTTTTCGCTGTGGAGTAATACAGACTGAACACAGAATGCTTTGTGGATTCCAGAGGAATGGGTTTGATGCCACTCTAGTCTGCCTAAAACAGGTTAAGCCTGAAGCCTAATAATCTCATTATATAGTCTATGCACTCTAGTTTTCTCTTTGCACACAAACACTCTCTCTCTCTCTCTCACACACACACACACACACACACACTGCTAGCAACAGCAGGACAACCTTTGAACCAAATGGTGGGAATCCTTGTGCAGTAAGTGGCATCTGCATGGTGCAATAGCTGCTTGCATCCCCAAAGCCTTGATCGTCTGGGCTCACGTTAGAGCTTACCATGATCAAAGCTGCGCAAAACAAGTGGTGCTCCATTATGGCAAAGAAAAAAAAAACGAAAAAGAAGAAGAAACTTGCTTCTTGGCAGCTGACGCTCCCCAAAGACTTGCATCTGTGGAGAAGACTGTCTGGTGAATTGTAATACACTCTGACTTCATTAGAAAACATAGCAAGGGGGAGAGGCTGCTGAATCCAAGAAAAGTGCCAAGTTTCTGACAGCCTGTGTGTTAATGTTTCATGAGGCATGTAAAGGGTTCTCTGTTTTCTGCATAGTGTAATTCTCACAGGCTGTTATGTAATGCCATGCCTTTTTGGGACACACACAATGCTATATATTTTAATACGTTGGGAAATTTAAAAATGGTAGCCACAAGACACGGCATAATTAGATTTTTATAGTCTATTTTAGGTTACATTTGATTTGGTGTTCGATAATCATATAATTTGTCATTTAGCAATTTCATTTTGCTTCATGCCACTGAAAGGACAGCAGACAATATGCTGTTGTAAAACATTAAAGGATTCCTTACCCTTTTATGCTTCTTTTCAACAATTCAATTTTATGTTGTTAGTGACAGGATTTCCCACTTGTACTACAGAGGCTGTTTTCTCACTCTCTCTCTCCCTCTCTCTCTCTGCATGCGCGTGTGTGTTTGTGTGTGTGTGTGTGTGTGTCCACTCCCCAGATGATGGAAATGAAGGAGGTGAGGGGTCATCCTCCTGCAACCCCCCCAAGGAGGAAGAGAAGAAGGAGGGCTCCTAACCAGCCTCCCTCTGCCTCCACTTGCACATCCTCCTCCACCACCACCACCACCATGGCTGGGAGACCGTATCGGGTAACATCCCAGGGAGCCTGAACTTCACTCGGACCTGCCCACTCCACTGCCCCCTACCAGACCACGCAGACCAGACAACTGTTACCATCGGAACCGGCCTATGCAACACCAGGACATCTCCGATACACTCCCACTCAGCAGGATGATGGGGGATGAGAATATGAGATCAGGGGTCTTTTGAAGGAGCTATGGACACATGCCATTCTCCAGCAGAGATGATTGCTCATTGGTGGATGATATATCCCTCATTCACTTGGTCAGTGTACGCATTTAAAAGCAGTAAAATAAAAGACGCTTACACAGAAATAGTGGGCTATTAACTACATTCAAGACACCAACGTAAGTTTTTGATGGTTTTCTGTTATTGTTTATTAAATTTTTTTTTTGCGTGAGTGGTCGTGGAAAATCAAAGGGACCTCCTCCTTGTTTCTTTTCTCTTTCAAGAGTTGCCATGACAACATTTTCCTCCATAGAATGTTGACTTGTAGTTGCAGGAATGTCTTTTTTGCACAACAGAAGAATAAACATTCCATTTTGGTGATGTAAGTACAGTTTTTAAATCTTCAATCTGTGGTTGATCAGCGCACCACATTATCTTGTGTGTTTTATATTGTAAAATATGCATTATAATCCACTGAGTTAGAGATTGAATGGAAAATTATTTGAAAATGTGGTCTTTTTTGGTCTGTAAATAGAGAATTGTTCATTCTTGTTTGCCAGCCTTGAAAGGAATATATTTCCTTGTTCATTTATGCTGAAATGTTATGCTCTCTGTTACTACAATTGACAATTGTCCAGCATACTACTGTAAAGTTTAGTTTTGCTCAATGGACTGATTAGTGTGAAACTGGTTGTCTTTGTCATTTTTTTCTTTTCTTCGGTGTCGTGGATGTTGGTGTAAGACCTTGTTAACATCACAATGTTTCAAGCAAACAAAATTCTGTTCATTTCCAAATTCAGCTTTCCCCTAACCCTAAAAACCAATTCCCACTTGCACTTGTCATCCTGTTTATTGTATGCTTGTATGAAGTCATGAAAAAAAATAAACCATATACCTAGGTTTTTTGTAAGATTTAGAGTCAAGTCTGCTTTTTTGTTTTGTTTTGGGGTTTGTGTTTTTGTTATTTTGCTAGGTATGGCCAGCAGATGGCGCAAATCATTGTCCAGTGACACCAAAGAGTTAATTTACTCTCAGTAAGCTTCAGGTCTTTGCAGTGATCTGGATCTAGCTAGGGCTAAAACACAGAACATCGAATTAACAAACTTTAATCATCGAGACACGCTTGTGTAGGGCCTACTTTCTGTTGTTACCAGGAGACCACCATAGATACCATAGGTCTAACGTAGGTCTATTCAGTGCTTTAAGCGCTGGTACCACCCTTATTCGACTGTTGCCAGGTAAATTAGACGGTGGGTGACAGCAGATCATTAAGTGATATATTTAAATAATACGAGCTCATGAGAAGTCCCAGTACGCCGTTAAAAGTCCCGGTACGCCTGTGGCTAAAATTGAGAAATGCTGGTACTCCGTACTGGTGCGAACCGGCCCACTTGAAGCACTAGGCCTATCTATAGACCACCATAGAATCTGTGGCATAGATACCCTTATTTATTCGTTCTATACTGCTGTATGATAGCCTACCCATTACTTTATGTTAAAATATGATAGAGCAGTAAATCACATCTAGCGAGATGCGCCGCCACTTTACATTCCACATCAAAACGGACGAGTTCAATAATGAATCGAATAATCTCATTCACTTGCTGTGAGAAGTAATCTGAATGTGATAACCGTGAATAAATTGGGCCGAATTACAATTTTCATTAAATAGATTAAACGAGAGCTTGCACAGTTTTAAGATTCCCCACCCGAGGAATCCAGTTCTCAATGGGCTATTTAATTTGAGCTGTTCTTATGGCCAGTGCTGATAACAAACACATTCAAGTCCAACATTCCATGGCCTTGAGTGAAGTGTCGCATAGAACACATAATTTAATGTGAGTTTTTAAATTAGGTGTAAATAAAAAGGAAAGTTCCGTGCGCAATACTGTCCTTATACGCACGCGAAACTGAAAAAAAAAAAGTATGTTGCGCGTAAACGAAGACACGCCCCCTAATCCGTCCCATTCATCCTTCTATCCTTACAACGTCCTCAGGCCAATCACAACTTCCCATTGTGTTCAGTCATCCAACGATAGCGTAGTACCCACCCCCAAACTAAAGTATTAATAACACCCATAGAGTTACCCCCAATTTACGAGGCTTGTAAACGTGGTCACGAGCATCCCACTGTCTCCCATTATCCATTGCTATCTCCGTCCACACGTTCCAGTTTCACCATGGTTGATGCATTCTGTGCCACTTGGAAGCTGGTTGACAGCGAGAACTTTGACGACTACATGAAAGCTATTGGTGAGTGTCTTTGACGCACCCGCGGCTTTCTGGCGACTCCATGCGCACTCACTCGCTTAACAGGTGCACACTGTTCTCGGACATTATGGAGAAAAGGGATCTGTGCACATATTTGTACTTAAATGGCTACTGAAAAATATCTATTATCCATATTTTTTTACACATACATTTATAGGTGTGGGCTTCGCCACCAGGCAGGTCGGGAATGTAACGAAACCCACAGTGATCATCTGCAAAGATGGGGACAAAGTGGTAGTGAAGACGCAGAGTACTTTCAAGAACACCGAGATCTCTTTCAAACTGGGCGAGGAGTTCGAAGAGAATACCGCTGACGACAGGCATTGTAAAGTAGGTGCAATGATAATTTGTCAGACAACACTGATTATGAATCTAATCGGATTTTATTAAATTACTTTCGTCAGGCATGATACGAATCCATATATTTATCAATATGAATTTTGTTTTAATGATTTATCAGCTAAAAATCTATTTCTCTATAGAACCAAATCCTTGAAATGCAACAATACTGGTATGTTGAACTGACATATTTCTCCCACAGTCCGTTTTAAACATGGACGGAGACAAGCTTGTGCACGTCCAGAAGTGGGATGGCAAGGAGACTAAATTCATCCGGGAGCTCAAGGATGGGAAAATGGTGATGGTAAGTCACAATTATTATCATTATTATTATTGTTGTTGTTGTTGTTTTCAGAAGCAATATAATAATATAATCTGTAATATAGTCTGACCTATGTACTAGTAGCACACTGCTTAAGTTTAGTGTGCGCAGAGCAGTCGGCAGACCTCTAACTGCTCAACCAAGAGACAATGTCTTTTCCTCCCCTTTTACCGGTATTACAGACTACTGACATTTTATTTACTTTATTCCGTGTGCGTGTGACAATGAAACTTTCTTATCATGAATAAAGTATGAAGAATAAAGAATGAAGTCAAATGGAGTAATTATGTCAATTTGATCTCGTTTCAGACCCTAACCTTTGAGGGTGTGACCTCAGTGCGTACCTACGAGAAGGCGTAAGTCATGGCTGTGATGGAATCATCTAAATCTTTCTTTTTTTTTCATCGGACTACAAACAAGAAGTGATTTTATTGTAAGCAGAACTTTGCACTTCATTCCTCAAGATGTTTAACATGGACTGAAAAAAATCTTTTGTAAGAATTTTGTATGTCTTTCATATATGAATCATGAGTAAACGTGACTGAATAAAAACTTTAAAAACAATATTCAACTTCGTGAAATGTTTGTATGAGCAGAACGAGAGTATTGGTCATATTGATCAGTTACCAAGAGTTCCAGTATCATAAGATATAAGCCTGCAACAGAAACGTTTTGCAGATGGAATTTAAATTAGTCACCCAATTCAGTCTAGAAGTTTTCCGGTAGGTTATGTATGTAGTATAATAACGCATCACTGAGTAGGGGTTAGGTCTATATAGTGTTACTTATAGTGTAGGGGTTATATATAGACTAAAATATAACACCCAGAACACAATTCTCATTTGAAGCACATAACTGCTTTCCCTTCACAACTAGCCTATCTATTGCACGATTTGCAGGTTGAGCTCGTGGGACACGAGGGAGGCGCTCGATTCTGCGCATTAATAGTTGTAAGATAAACACTAGTCTTACCTATATAGACCCAGGCTATCTATTTTCTTACTAAGTAGACGTTCACAGCCAGGGGCATGACAACAGCATTAGTAACATAATAGTTACAATAACAGTAACACTGTATCAATTTTCTCCCGTCCCGTGTCCAATTGAGCGTAGTACGGGCAACAATGCGGTCACGTGACACATTCACTTCCTGTTTTGTAGAATTATGTTAGTGGGTACCACGAACATGGGACAATCATAAGTTTTGCGTTCAGTTTCTAAGGAGTCTCTCGCAATGTACCCGAGTGTTCTGTTTTGTTTTGCGTGTCTGCCTGTTCACCTGCTTGTTGTGGCAGCGCCGACATCGAACAAATTCAATAACGTCCTGTATGGTAACAGCAACATTGGTGAGTGTGTGTGTGTGTGTTGGTAGATGTTTGTCCTGAAGTTTCTCTCCAGCTTTTCTACCTACACATTTGATTATTTTGCCTACTGATACATAGTTTGTAGCTTGGCGTGCAAGCTTTCACTTTAACATCGACCTTTGGTCCCACAGTAAGGCCAGTCTAGAACAAGTGTGCGTGCTTGCTACAAAACAACTCCCAAGTGGCTTTATATTTGTCGGAACCTGTGGGTTAAGTTGTGTATTAGTTTACGCAATAACCTATTTAAATAATCGTTCACTAGATTGGCTATGATGCGCAAGTAAGCCACATTCAGTGGGCTGTTTCAATTGCAGGCAAATTCTGGCACATATCAGACTTGCACCTGGATCCCTCTTACCATGTGACAGAGGATCCCACCAAAGTGTGCCTTTCCTCCAAGGAGCGAGCTGCCATTGACCCCGGCGTGTTTGGGGACTACATGTGTGATTCTCCCTATCAACTCATCTCATCTGCATTCCAGTTTATGAAACAACAATCACTCCAACCAGACTTCATGATCTGGACAGGGTATGGATCATTAAATATTGCCTGGACTCAGCAGTTCCTCATTTAATGTAATCAGACTGCCTTTGTTGGGTGGATCTTGTGATCTGCTGAGTGCCTTTTGTCATCGTGACTTCTTCTATTATTGTTTGCTACCTAATGCAGGACTGGGCCTACAGTGACCATTCTCAGGGGGTTTAAAATATACATGCATTTCTTTTCAGGAGAATCCCAAAGGACAGCAACTTGATAGTTAATGAAAAAAGTCAGAGTTAGTATTTATGTAACAGCATTTTAGCAAGTCATTGCTAAGTCATAACAAAATTTAACCTACTTTTTTACACTGAATGACATAATTGTTATTGGTGATATATTTATATATTAAGTATATATGGAGCACTAGACCTATTCTTCATGATTTTGGAACATTTGTGTGTTCACAAACATTAGACTTTATTCTCAATAGTATTTATGATAGTTGTATTACATTGTAAACTATCAGGGACTCTTTATAAATAGTAGTTATTCATAATCCCCTAGGAATTGGTTAAACCTGTGCATATTAGCTTTGATCACAGTGCTGAGCCTGCTATCATGCCTCCTTTAGACACCGTGAGTCTGTGTGTGTGTGTGTGTGTGTGTGTGTGTGTGTGTGTGTGTGTGTGTGTGTGTGTGTGTGTGTGTGTGAGTGAGTGAGTGAGTGAGAGAAAGATTGGGGTATATTTTTAAATGCAGGTATAGATTATTCATATAACCCTTTAGATCAGTAGTTCTCAAACTGTTTCTGACTATTCTCCACCTTAAAGTGTGGGTAATTTTCAAGAACCACTTATCCCCCCACAATGATAACCACATTGAAACAATATTTTTGCAAACACTGAATCCATATTACACTTTCTGCTCACTCCCCTGAATCTGATCTGGTTGTTTTCATTTTTATGAAGGCTTTGCTGGTGTGTAGCTTTGAGTTTTGAGTGTAGGATCTTTATTGTCAGTAAGAAAGTCATTACTAAAGAGGCATTAAAAAGATTTTTCTTTTTCATCGCACCCCTCCTGTCTTGTCTCATGCCACAAAGCTTGAGAACCAAGACTTTCAAGGGTTTTCCAAAACCCTGTATTTGTAATTGTTTAAGCGTTGATTGTGTGTGTGTGTGTGTGTACCTGTGTTTGTATGTTGTGTGCATGCATGGTTGTCAGTGACCTAGTTTAACCTGCTGTGTAACCTTCAGTGACAGCCCCCCACACGTTCAATCGGATGACCTCTCCACTCAGAAGGTGATTGACATCCTCACAAACACCACCCACACCATCCTAGAGCGCTTCCCAACTCTGCCTGTCTATCCAGCAGTGGGAAACCACGACTATTGGCCCCAGGTATCTCATCTCCTCCACCCACTCCTTCTCCCTTATAGAGTTCATGAAAAATGCCCTAGGGGTTGTAGATTTACCATCTACAAGTGATTATCCAAGGCACTTGACAACTTAATCTAAAACACAAACATTTTTGTCTGTGGTAGAATATCTTTATAGATGCTACATAACAGTAACTATTTTTGTTTTTGGTTCAGTCGTACAATGACCTGCAATTTGATTAGATGGGATTAGTTATTTGCAACATTGCATTCAACCATTGCTTTGTTTGTCATGGCTTGATAATTAATTACCATTATGTGTGATAAAGAGATCTCGTGTATAGTTAATTGCTCTCAACATAGCTGTTATTTAAGCTAATTCCTCCAAAGCAAAAGTCTTATTCAGAGAGTGAGGATCGCAGTAAAATAAATCAGATGCCTGTCTTAATTACCAGAAATGGCTGGGCTGGAGTATATTTCAGGTCAGTGACCTGGAGCACTGCTTGCTAACACTTAGCACTTGATTCTAGGATCAGTTACCAACGACAACAAATGAGATTTACCAGGCAGTTGCCAAACTGTGGGCCAGTTGGCTGAAGCCAGAGGCGCTTGCTACTCTGCGCGAAGGTAAATCCCCAGCAATGCAAACACAGGATGCCTGTGACGGAAAGGCTGATCTTGCACTTAGTGCCTCTGTCATTTACTTAGGATTTAAAATGGTGTGTGTGTGTGTGTTAGCTTCTCAGTATGACTAGTTCTCCAGGTACTCAACTCCTAAATTAATGCAACCACCTGACCATTCAGTAATAAAGTACAAAACGCTGTTGAAGGATATAGTGTACAATAACACACAGCGTTTATATCTTGTTTTGGTAGTTTGTGTACACTTCTTATTAAATGCTCATAATTTTTATATCAATGTAATATATTTCTCTGATTAAGTGTCTAGTTAGGCATAGCTGATCGGATGTAATAGTTATAACTGCAGTGATAATGTCACTGGCTGAAAATCAGGTGATGGGGTCAGTTCACAAACTTGCCATTGTTAGTCCATGTTGCTTTGGATAGAAATGGCTTTGTCAGTTTTTTTTAATCATGTTCATGTTTGAATCATATTTGGAGTTTTTTTCCTTTTATATAGTTTTAAATAATTGGACAATTGATCAATTTGTCGATCAATGTTTTTAATGTCAGTAAGTTGACCAAAGTATTAAAAAAGAATTAAAAATGTAAAGTTTACATGGCACGCATAAGCCAGCTATTTGAGAACCTCCTGGTGGCCTGGCCCAGTTTAGCTGCTAAATGTAATGCCCAGGTGGCTCTTTGTATCATAAATGCTTGACTTGGTGTGTTTTGTAAGCTTTGGGTGTTGTGTGTTGAAACAGCACCATTTTTGACCTGTACCCTCAAGTGACTGGTGCCATGTGACCACAGACATGAACAGTACATTTATTTGCTTCTTCTTCTTTAAAAAAAAGGTGGATTCTATTCTCAACTGATTCGGCCCCAACTGCGGTTGGTGAGCCTGAACACCATTCTATACTATGGCCCTGACAATGTGACAGAAAACATGACTGACCCAGCTGGGCAGCTACAGTGGTTGCAGAACACACTAGAGCTCTCCAGGCAGAATATGGAGAAGGTAAGACAGAGAAGTGTTAGTATCATATCAGCAGCAGTGTGTGTTATAATCAAATCACCTGAAGTGTATTTGTTCATACCGGTCAAATGAGTAGTGCTTGGCCTTTAGTTAACCCTTATGATGACCTGCTTGTTACTTGCCTGCAACAAAAGAACATTGTGCAGGCTTTCAATGTCAAATGTCGACGTATAATGTAACCATGCAGTGAAGCAGCTGACTGCTGACCTAGTAAGCCTTGTGTCGCTGCATAGCTACATATTTACATTTTTACAATTACTGGGAATGTTCATCATGAAGGCTTACTCAGTACCTCTCAGTGAAACAGTCATGCCTGGTGTCAGCATAGTGTCAGCATATCAAAACCCTTGTTGACAGCCCAGCAATGTTATTTCCCTCCACAATTTTGGTGTGCCCTTTTCCCCACAGGTCTATATCATTGCCCACGTTCCTATTGGTTATCTGCCATACGCCATGTACACCACTGCCATGCGGCAACCATACAACGAACTGCTCGTTGAGATGTTTCGCAACTACAGTGACCTCATTTCCGGGCAGTTCTATGGACACACGCATAGAGACAGCTTAATGGTCCTGCTGGGTCACCAAGGTAACAGAGCGCAGCCTGTGGATTGGTCTTTCTCTTTTCTCTCCTCTCAATCTGGATTCTTTTTCTATTCAGTGGCTGTCCTCACCTAACCCGCAAAGTTAAAGGCTCCTCTTGATTAAGAACGTTATACATGTGTGAGTTTGAAAAAGAAAAAAGCCTATGAACAAATACTACGAAATTACACTGAAACTGTCCTTTCCATTATGTATTCGGGAAAATTTGTGCACACAGATTTTTATTACTATTATTGTAATTTGACAAGAATCCTTTCTTCAAAAACTTTCTCAGCAGTTGGTCGACTCCATGTATGGAATGTAATAATTTGAGACTTGCTTCACCATTGCCCATTGCCCTGCTTTGCTCTATCTTGAATTTGCAGATTTTGCAGACTAGTGAGCGTTCACTCTTTCAACTCAGCCTTAGGTTCCCTCATATAACCCTTAACCTTATTGTTGATTGGCTACATCCTAATGTCTGCCAAAAAAAAGAAACAAACAAAAAAAACACATGGTATCCCCACTTTCCTTGCCTCCTCTTTTCATTCTCTTTCTATCAGAGACCCATTTCTTATCTTGAGTTAGACAGTGATGGCTTCATTATCTTCTCTCCTGCAGGTAAACCACTGGGCTCGGTGTTTGTCACGCCATCCATCACCCCCTGGAGAGGCAGCCGAGATCCTTATTCCAACAACCCTGCTGTGCGCATGTACATGTACGACCCGGCCGATTACGGAGTGCTGGTAAGCATGCACATAAACAATTTTTTCCGTGATCAAACATGTCCTTATGTGACATAATTGATGTGCTTATCAGACATAAATAAACCATGCATGATTTGGTAATGGCACTTAATGGGCATAAGGAATGCCGGTTTCGTTAGCTGTTTGTGATAGATGTGCAATTTGCAAAGAAACATGTTTATTGGGTGGGTATAAAAGGAGGAGTTCTTTTAAATTGCTTGATAGTCTGGTTTATTCGAATGTCTTCATTAAATTACGCTTGACAGATTTTACCACAGTGACATATAAGGGTAATTATTACACAGTACTTACTCTCAGATCAACAGTAGCAGTAGCAGTAAAGTGATTTCAAGGAGAAATCCGGTTTGATTCGATCCATAGCTCTATGGTTTGAGGTCACTGAGTGCAGTCAGTAGAAAAAAAAGAATGAGAAAATTTGATACAACATACACCGAATAGCAAACTGGAAGCTAATATTAACTGAATTGGCCAAAAGAAAATCAAACTGAAAGTGAGTTTGGTGCCCTATTCACTTACTGTTAACTGCAGTCTATGGTCTGTGTTATATTATGGTAAATGGACTGCATTTATATAGCGCTTTTCTACTCCTACGAGTACTCAAAGTGCTTTACAGTGCATGCCTCACATTCACCCATTCACACACCGGTGGCAGAGGCTGCCATGCAAGATGCCAACCTGCCACTGGGAGCAATTTGGGGTTCAGTGTCTTGCTCAAGGACACTTCAATGGGGTCAGGCAGAGTGGGGCTCAAACCTGCAACCCTTCAGTTGCCGAACAGCACCCCTACCGCCAGCGCCACCCCTATTATGCATCTATGTTTTATAAACATCATAAACATCTATGTTTCTTAATCTTTTTCGATCAGCAGCACTTGTTGACCTCAAACAACAGGTTTATGGACTGATTTACACCTGATTTCTCTTTTAAATGCATCTGTGAGGTGCAGAGAGGCCAGGGGCTTGAGCTGTGGTTGGTTGCCACCCCTTTGTTAGTGCAGCCATGCCATGTTACCTCCACAGCAACTCTGATGCTTCCTGTTTGTCTGTGATTAATGGCTTTGTCAGTCTTCATTTCATGGTGTGATTTAATCAGGTCTTTTCTGTGGAAGTATGGCACTGCCTCTGCATGGTTAGACTGAGAGACAGAGAGAAAGAGAGGGGAAAAAAAGAAAAACAACTTTCTTTCAGCTGTGTTTAACTTCTTTCTTCTCTCTCTCTCTCTCTCTCTCTCCTTTTTTACTTCCCTCTCCTTTTCTACTTCTTCTCTCCTTTATCCCTGTGTGTGTGTGTGTTTGTGTGTATATGTATGTGTGTCCTTTTTTTCCTCTCGCTCTCTCTTACCCCTATCCTTCCCCCCACCATCATCCCTAAAGGATGTCTGGCAGTATTACTTGAACCTGACCAAAGCCAACCGTGAGGGCATCTCGGAGTGGACGCTAGAGTACTCCCTGACTCAAGCCTTTGAGCTGCCAGACGCGCGGCCACAGAGCCTACACCAACTCGGCCTAGCCCTGGCACAGCCCCAGAGCAAAGCCTTCCGCAAGTACTTCAGCTACTTCATGGTGAGATACAATGACACCATTACATGTGAGGGCCTCTGCAAGATCGTTCAGACCTGCTCTGTCCTTTTTCTGGACCACGACTCTTACTCTGCTTGCATGGGAACAACGAAAGACAACGGAAACAGATTTAGCAGAAAGCTGTCTTTTCACAGTGAGGGCATCTTATAAAAAACAACAACAAAAAAAAACAAAACACCTTTTGACATTAGTACAGGGTGAACAACACTATGTGTGTTTAGTTCTTTGACAAAGCAGGTGAAGATTTTTTTGTTATAGATATGTGACAGGTCATGCCGTGTCATGTAGTATTTTGATTAAAAAGGGATATTGAGAAAAGCATATTGCACTGTTTCAGAAACTGATTTTAAATGAGATGACATGAGCAGGCTGATGGCTGTTTCGGTATTAATCAGGAATCAGTGTGTGTTTGTCAGTGACAACTATTGACTTTTTGTGGAAATGTCTAAATAAAGACTCTTTTGTAATGCCTGATTGTGAGGTTACTGAACTTACGATGTATTCCTTTTCATCTTCGCTTGAGTGTTTTTCTCTTTCTTCCTCTCTCTCTCTCTCTCTCTCTCTTCCATACTGTGTCTCCTCCAACCTTGGGGTTTTATTGTAATGCAACAGTTGTTGCCTTCTTCTCCTGTGGCCCGTAGCTGAGTTGAGTGTGAGAAAGGTTAGCGTCTGACCTCTGCAAAGACGGGAGGAAAAAAAGCCAGTGAAAACATCTCCCGGCCTGGACATCGCTCCACAGGAGAGCAGTCATGTGACAGAAAGGGGAATGCTGGAGAGGGGAACAGAGGATAGAGAGAGGAGAGAGAGAGAGAGAGAGAGAGAGAGAGAGAGATAGAATGCTAGCAGACCATCTACCCCACCCAGAGGCCCCAGTTCTCCCCACCTGTTCCACATAACCCTACACCCCATCATGCCCCTCATCACCCCCCCCCCCCCAAACACACACACACACACACACACTAGTTCACCCTCTATCTCCCTTCCCTTTCCCTCTCTTCCCACAGAGCAGCCATGTTCTTTAATGCGTGGTGAAGAGAGGGAGCTCATTCGTCTGCCCTCCCCCCGTTCCTTCCAACTTACAGTCCAGCCATCATTGGCATTCAGGGGCCGGAGCTGGTGAGCTTGGGAGGAAGGGAAGGGGGGAGGGGTGTTACAAAAGGGAACAACACAAAAGCAAAGAAAGGTTGACATGGCAATGAAACGCGCAATACCATGGCAATGACAGCAGGTCTCTGGCAGCGCTGTTGCCTTGTCTGACCGAGGTTCTTTAATAAACGTTAATCTGTAAGCTGCTGAGCGTCTCCACCCAACACACCCAACCCCCAGCACCACCAACCTCTAAAAAAGTAATGGAGTGACCACCCCATCCCCACCCCCTTTTACAACATACCCCAAAAATGGGTCAATATTTGTCGTGCCATGTTGGCGCTGGATGAGACCTTATTTTAAAATGACCACACAGATGGCTTTGTGAAGTTCAGGCCAAGGTTTTTTTTAATGATATAAAGCGCTGTGTGTGTTTGCCTGTCTGTGAAAAAGACTTTGAGTGAAAGGACAGAGCAAAAGGAAGGGCAAGAGAGAGAAGACAGAGCAAAGGGCAAGAGAGAGAGAAATGGGGGACGAAACAGAGAGAGATCAAACTTCACCTTTAGCGGTCGTCTCAGGACATACAGTATCTGAAATGGAGCTAATGTCCCTCTGTACGGCCTGTTTCTAGTCCCTCTGTATGTATTTACATTTACATTTATGCATTTAGCAGACGCTTTTATCCAAAGCGACTTACAACTCATCAACTATCAATTGTTCAGGGCCAGTCTCCCCTAGAGCAACTTAGGGTTAAGTGCCTTGCTCAAGGGCACAACGGGATTCGAACCCACAACTTTTCAGGCTACTTACACACTAGCCAGGTTCCTTAACCACTACGCTACCACCACCTGTATGGCCTGTCTAGTCAAATTACAAAATGATGGCTGGACTGGATGTCCTAAACTCAGACACCCCAGCTTCCTCTGTCTGGCAGCATGGCTAGATTAAGTCAGAGCAAAGGTAATACATCTTACATGGTCATTCCTCTTACAAGGCTTATAAGACACAACTTTGGATCTGCTTAATGCCATGTATGAGTATAGAGGAGTCCTTTTACTTTTATTATGGCAGTGAGTGATCAGGCAAAACTCTCAGTCCATCTCTGAATTCATGAAACATGCGAGAGAGTCTTGGGTGTCTTCACAGGTCCCTTGTTTCCGCTGCTCCTTCACTAGACAAACTCTGTGTTCCTGCTCATACAGTTTGCTGTGACAGGGAGGAAATGATTCTTGGTCCCTCTAGCCTACGGGTATTTAATGTCTGCATTCCTAATGTAGGAGCCATAGGAAGTTTGCAATGCATGTGGACAGTCCTTGCATAAAAATAACTGAGAATTAGACTGTATGGAGTCAACACACTATTAACATTTCCAAGCTGTAACTACACTACTAGACACACTTTTACACACACACAGACTTGCATTCACTAACACACCAACTTTCAACTCCTGGACATACTAGATTTACTCATTCATGTACAGTGATGGGTTTTCATTCATTCTATATTAGACCATTCAATCATCTCAAGATTCCCGCTTACAGCCTTAATGAAAATCTCTGTGTGGTCACTACACGAGCGACTTGTCCATTTGTGCCCTTGTGTCAGGTCCTGTTTGCACTTTCGCATACATTCAGACAACAGGGTCCTCGTGGGGGATGTCTGTCGGTCTGCCTGTCAAATCAGAGGGCGCCTTCAAGCACAAGGGTCACTGGGAAAGACCCCAGCATGGGGGTCGCAAGGCTGCGCTCATTAGCAGGGCTCATTAGAGTTTGGCTCTCTGCTCGAGACCACCGCTCCGACGGGCCCAACCGCTTGTGTTTCTGACTGCTAGGCTTTGCCTGGCGGATTTAATCTGTGGATTACTGTCAAGACAATAAAGCCACTAAGGCTTTCCTTCCCCTCTTCTATTTGGTGGAGCCCAAACAGAGTCAGGAATACAGTGGTTAATTTGGGGCAAAAGAGAAAAAGAAAAACAAAACAAAAAAAAAAAACATGAAATCCAAACATCTGACCAATTGCAGACACGAGGTGGAGGAGGATTAGCATGTGCAGAGTGGATATGAAACAGAGCTTTTCCAGCTATCTGGGTAATACGAAGTGTTGATTTGGTGATATAGGCCTAATGCCACTTACACAGCCTCTGAACAAGTACTTAGAGCCCTTCATGGCATGCCAGCTGAATAGCAGTTTTCCATGCTTCTCCTAACTAGGAAATTGGCATAGTTGGTTCAAAGACACCACCAACAGGCAAGGCAATCCACTGAGTGTGTAATTACTTGTTCTTTAACTACACGTTTTAACCTTCGCACTTCAGTCTAGATACTGAGTCACCTATGAGTATAGCATCCCATTGATAAACCAAACAGCACGTCCTGTTGTGACCTTGTGGCATGTATATTCACTATAGTCAAGCAACGTTTACGACTATAGTAGTAAACTATAGACTACTCCATATTCTGTTCATGTCTCATATACTTCAGCTGTTTTCTCCTGAGGCATGCCAGAGAGAAAAGACTGAGCCTTTGGGATTGAGGCTTACACATCGTAGGGAGAGAGAGAGAGAACCCACACTTATATAGGCCTAGACAACCAGATTATTGCTTCTGTAAAGGTACCGTCTCAAACTTTAGAGGGTAAAAATAAAGCCATTGCCATTCTTTGTTTAATTATAGAGTGACTACATGGCAGGTATGTTTAAACCCATGTTGCAGGGAAACAAACAGATTAATTTACACACAGTCACTGAGTAATTGTAGTTAGGTGAGTCACTAAGTCATTGCGATAATGCACAGAGCATGGTTTAGACTGATCTGGTGTAAGTAGCAAGATCCCACATTATTGCTTAGCATTAGCTTGGTGCTTTAGACATGGCTAATTGGTTTAGGAAAGAAATAGATATGACTAGAAAATCAGCCTCTCTAGGTCCAAATTGTCTTTGATCCAGTTTCTGATATTGTCACTATTTTCACACATAGACACGGTAGGTCTCTGCACAAGTTAAATTGTGAGTTCTGACTTAGATTTGTAAGTTAGATGCAAAGAAAAGCTCCCAAAACACATGGCAAAAATTCAACCATGGTCTAGACAAGCAGCATGCATTGTATTGGGCTCTATCAAGTTAACTACAGTGGAATGCGCTGGCCAGTTCTCAGAACAATCAATAGCACTACAGACTACAGTCTATAGTGGGTCATTCCGATGCATAGCAGACTGAAAGTGGAACACTAGTGTGAAATGGGACTTGTATCCCTGGGCAACATTTCACATCCCCCGTCTAACAAACAGGCAGTCTGCCAGCCCTGCCTCAATCTGTTCCCACATCACTTACATTCAAATGGGTAAGACATGCAGAGAAAAATCTCTGAGCATCATTAATGGCCCTATGAATCATCACTGTTCGTAATAGGCAATGCAACAGGCATCCATCTTTTGCTGATACACCTTCCTGCACTGAATATAACTACGTTTGCTACAGCATATGAAAATGCACACTTTTGATTACTGTTTTTCGAAGACCATTTTATTCTTCAGGGGAAAAATATAGCCTTTTATTTAGTTTGCATACAGCCATAACTTTGTCTTACTTTTGATAAATAGAACAGGGAGGATAGACATGGACAAAGAGTTTGCCTTTCAGCCTTATTCATTGTGCAGATGCAACATTTGTGAAACCGCTTTCTCTCATATCCATTGCCTGAAAGGACCCAGGGCCTGATAAAAAAACGACTACAAACTTTTGAAAATACTCAAGTTGGGCATAGAATACTAAACTGAGGGTGGAGAAGGAGCCATGGAGAGATTTTAATATGAAAGGCAAGAGGTTTAACCCCCGCTGCATGCCTCCGACTATACAAAGGCTTCCAACTTTTTTTATTGCCATGCCAACATTTTCTTTTTCATCCAGTATCACAAGTGTCAACAGTTTGTGGTGTCTTTTTAAGATTTTAAGATGGACCTTCCTCATTCACAGGCATGGTGCTTCAGGACACAAATAAAGTGCTTATCTTAGCAAGCTGAAAGCTTGTGATATAGTTCATGATCTCACCACAACAGGATGTGAGGCAACATTACAGGGATGGTACAGAGACATCTATCCCACAATTCATTCAACACTTCCTGTTTTGAGAGTTCTCAAAAATGTCCAAAGCTCTCTCCTCTGATACTTTTAAAATTTGCTTTTTTTGTTTCAGTTTTGAACACTGTGATGGTAACTTTTACTTTTTCACTTCAAGCAAACTAAATCAGCTGTGTTTATTATCCAATGGTAGTGCAGAAGCAGACTCTAGTGTAGTATTTCTTGTTGTACGCTGTCCAGCCAAAGTTTGCGGCTCTGTTTATGTGTACATGTGTCGGGGAGGGGGGCAGGCCTTTGATCTTGTGGGCCTATGAATTTATGTCAGCATTGCAATTGACCTGGAGTTACTCCTTTGTAATCCTTATTAGAGTAGGGACCCCCTCTGTTTTAGGCGTCCACTACTGAACAGCTAGACTCTTACACACATGCAGATGCACACACACAAACACATACTATCACACACATGCACACACAATCACAGACACACATGCAGACACACACACACACAATCACACACACTCACACACACACACACACACACACACACAAACACAGACATCATTCTCAGTGTTTCCTAGAAATCCTGGCACAGTTTAGACATCCATGTGTACTTGCCATTGCCAGACATTGCAGCAGTCTAATATCCCAGTCAATGGTGGACCTACGGAGACACGGCCACTGCAAACGTGTTTTCATGTAAATTCAAATTGAATTCCTTCATTTTAATTTTCTCGCAAACTGTTCGTCACAGCCACTATACTGTAACACCATGGGAAAGCTTGGGTCATGCAGATTCACTCGATATGTATATCTGTGTGATGAAAACTCCTCGAGTATGAAAGAGAAGAATGGATGTAAGGAATGGATTGTTAGTTCTGCCCACTTCACACCCTCTTTTCCCTCTGTTAGATTACTGGCGGAGTCACACAGATAGCATAATAGACCCCCTCCCCCCTTTACAAATATAAAAATATAAGACTGAAAATATTTTTTTCCTTACACTAAGTATAGGTAAGTAGTGTCACATCAAACACTGCCAGATTTGGATAGCCAAGAGTACAGAAAACCAAATCTTGCTAATTAAAAAGGCCATACTTTGCCACATCATGGCCAATATCCCTGGCCACTCTTCAGCCACTCCATGTACAAAAGTCTGACTCCACCACTGAGAGAGAAAGACCCCTGGCGTGGGGTCATTTAACATGTAGTGTAAGACTGCTCTCAGTGTGTAGACATTGTTGAACTGTTCTGTGTGATTTCATTTATTAATTTGGTAAATAAATTTAAATACATCTCTTTTGTGGATTACATTTTCAAGGATGTAAATGCCTGAATATGTATGAGTGTTGCATTACATACATTACATAACTATATACTCCAAAGAATGCAATGCTGTATGACCTGATTTTTTTTCTATTTTTTTCTGTCTAGAAAATGCAACAATGTTTCAAACTCCAGTGTCACACTGTCCCATTTTCTGAGGACACACGTCTTTAATGACCTTATGGGCTGTCCTCCACAGACTCCCTCGACCGTGTTAAATATAGGGCTCGGGTGGGGTTAGAGGTGAGGATTGGGGTTTGGGGAGGGGTGCGCAGGAGTAGTTGCAGCATGATTGACACAGATTCGCCAACCCGAGACTGGCACTGGAGTGAGACAGTGGCTTCAGAGATTGTGCTCCCCCCACCACACACACACACACACACACACACACACAAACACACACACTACTTTCTGAGAGGTATTTGTGTGAGTATGTGTGTGTGTGTGTGTGTGTGGGTGGGTGTGGTGGATGTATGTGCCTGAGAAGCCCTCTGTGCTACGCTATGGGGGATGGCAAAACATATGTGTAATGGGGGTGGGGCATAAAATTAGCAACTGGACAGGGTGTCCTGAGTCAGTGGGGTTGGTTGGTCAGGTTAGTGGGCTATGGTTCATGGCCTCATGGTTAACTACCAGTGTGAATGGTGGCTTTCATGAGAGCCATATGTAGCAGTTGCAGTATAACTTCGTAATACAAATAGCCTAGTATCATGCATATACACAGGTATCCAAAGGTGCCAATTGTGGACCTGGATGTACATGTATTTCAATATAGACTTAGGGAGAGAGAAGGAATCAAAAGTGTAATATAGTTTTTTTGTTTGTTTGTTTGTTTTTACAGATTTTGATATTTGAAAGATCGTAGTTTATCCTTCTTACCCTTTTCTCCACTTTATCACTGGATGGTGATCTATACATCTTCACCTCTGCCGCCCTCTAATTCTTACACCTTTCTCAGTCTCTGTCCAATAATGACCTACATTGTAATCCAGACCAAATATTTATCTGACTGTTTTGCAGTGTTAAAGGTCTGAATGTTGAGTGAAATAATTATCAAAAATTGCTATGGCACGTGTCAATGTAGGAAGGCAATCTGTCTGAGTAGTGTAGAAGAGTAGAGTAGAAGACACCAATGTGTATAGTTTTTCTAGACGTGTACTGAAAAATTGCAAACTGAGTCCAAGCAATGATTTGTGTTCACAATTTAGCAAAAAGTATGTTCCAAAATTTCAAACTGAGTGCGAAGTGTTGATTGGGCTTTTAGTTTGGCAGACGTTAGGAATAGATTAACTACAAGTGCTAATATTTTCAGAAATCGTGCTAAAAGAATCACTAACCGTACCCCCCTTCCTACTGTGGGTTAAGCATAGCCCGTTCTTCTCTCAGCCAATGGGCCTCATGCCTTTGCCACCACATCACTGTCAGATGATGTCCAGGCCAAATGGCTGAAAGAGTCTGCCCACTCTTTTTTAGGAGGGGCAGGGTCGGTGGGGGCGTGGGGGATGGTAAGGGTGGGTTTTTTGTGAGGAAGAAAAGCACTCTGGGAAAAGAATGTTTGAGTGAGAGAATGAGTCCTTGAATGCATCCATGGGAACCGGAGACGTCCTTCAATATTGATCGTGTAGGCCAACACAAAAGGCATATTACTGCAGGGAGGAAATATTTCAGATTATAGTTTGTTGCATATGATATGAAGGAAGTATAAGCTGGAGACACAGAGAGCAACAGAGAGCACATGGGTGTGTGTATGAGAGGGGGGGTGACGACAGCAGTAGTGATCATTGTCAATTAAAATCAGACCTGCTGTGCTTGGGAACTCTAAAGCAGTTTTCCCATGTAGTGGAGGTTTGAGCCATTGTCTCCCCACACAAAGCTTCAATTGTGGAAGTGGGCATGTTGTATATGTGTGTGCAACAGGCTGTGAGCCAGCAAATGTTGGCACAACTTGCTTCTGTAATCATATAGCACAGACTGAGCTATCTGTCCTTTTCTTTTGTGAGAGTGCTTTTTATAAATCCTCTGTAAACATATTGTATTTGTAGTTTTTAATTTCATTACCAAGGGGAGTTATCTGCAATTAATACACTTACTTCTGTATTGGTATTGGTACATTCTGTAAGGGTGTTTCCATTTATCAAAATTATTTAGTAGAAATGAACATGGATGTTAATGTGTGGCATACTAAATGCTTATTTACTTAAATACATCAGTAACATGGAACTGAATGCATTTGTGCTATATGTATTTTCACCCATAGGTATTAGTGATAATTAGTGCTAACCATTCCCAACCATTTAATACAAGGGTTTGAAGGCAAGGATTTATTGGACCAGTGTCCAGGGAAGATAACCTTAATCTGACTGTATCCAATCAACCACTCGTCTAATTTCTTTATCCGCTATCCAGTTAGGGACCCCCCCCGACCTCACACACCCCCAGCCCACACCTCCCCACCCCCTGCTTAGTCTACAGAAGACGCGGGGGGTCAGCCGGTTTGCCGTGACCTTACAAACAGTACTTTGAAGGCCGTGGTGGAGGGGACAAACAGCGGGAAAGCCTGGAGATCCTTTTCCTTTCACATACATGGGAAGACTACATTGACCTCTCCCTGGCTCTATCCACTGATCATCTCCCAGCAGGCCCAAGAATAGCAGGAAAGAGTAAAGAAAAGCCTACTATAAATGGAATGATGTAAATACAGAATTCACAAAACTCTTGTTTATTTGTTTATGTTTATCTAAGGCATACCTTTTATGTGGTAAACGTCCTCTGCAAAGCATGTGCTCAGCTGTGCTTTGATTCAAGCCATAGGTTCAAAGTCTGATTTATTTGTTGGTCTGGACAGGCTGACCCACTTTTAACCATAACATAACTTAACCATAACATTAAAAAGTTGTTTGATAACATAACTTAACCATAACATTAAAAAGTTGTTGTGTTGCCCAGCTGCTTCCCAAGGTTAACGGAGCTGGGCAAACTTGTTGTACTCTTTGCTGAAGAGCATCATAGTCTTTATTATGAGGATTTTTGCAATAATAAAAACATCTTTAAGTCTTCCCTGTGTTCAGTATCTGTTTGTAGGCCATTTCTTAATTCTTGTCTGTTTGTGTAATTACTCATAAAAGAATTGTTTTATTTTACATTTTTTCTGATTGCTTAGAGACTATTTTAGCTAAACTCTACACACAAATCACAAAACCTTCCACCCAACTAGCAAAACAGCACAAATTACTTACAAAAGCACGTTTTGCACTCTTTGCGAAAACATTTTTTGCTAAACTGATCACACTTGGTGTGAACGAAACAGTGTCTTTGTACACAACCGTACACACAACCTATAATATTAATAAACACACAAAGCACCAACTCCACATGGACAATAACAATGGAAAACATTTTTGCCTACTCTTTGTGCAGGTCATGTCAGTTTTTAGTAGCTTATAACTTTGTAATACATGTAGCTCAATATCTTACATATGCACCGGTATCCTAATGTGCAAACTGTGGATCGCTACATGTATTTCTGTGTAAGACTATAAGAGAAGGGGGTCAAAACAGCAACTTTTTTGTTGTTGTTGTTTACTATAAACTGTTGTTGTTTACTGTAAAGTTTTCATAGAAATTTTGATATTTGAAAGATTTAGTAGTTCATCCTTCTCACTCTTTTCTCCACTTTTTCACTTCACAGAGCTTGTCCCTCTCCCTCTTATTTCTTCCCCTTTTCCCCTCCTCTAATTCTCAAACCTCTTTCACTCTCTGTCCAATATTGTCCAAAACTGTAATCCAGACAAATCCTTACCTATATTTTTTGCAGTTCTATTGGTCTAAATGTTCAGTGAAGTAATTATCAAAAAGTGCTTTGACATACGTAGCATGGCAATTCTTAGAATAGTGTGGGTAGAAGATACAGAAGTTTATGCTTTTTCTACAAGTTTGCTATAAAATTTAAACATTTCAAACTAAGTGTAGAGCCCTGATTGGATTTTTTGTTTAACACAAAGAACAACATGTGGTACACACACACACGCGCGCACACACACACACCAAAATTTAGGACATTGGTGTAAGTTACAGAAAAACAATGATGACTGTAGGGAGAGCTAGTTAAAAAATCTCAGACTTGCCTGGTGTCCCCTTTAAGTGTCCTCATGTGGTCTTTTGCATAGAAAATGAAAGAACTTCATAAGGACAAAGATGATAATTTAGGCACTCCAATTTCAGTCCTCAGTAGGATGGGATAAAGAATAAACCTATTATCATGCTGAGTTTATGATAGGCGACAGCTTGTTATTTCATGCAAAATAGATTTTGGAGTTTAACACCGTCATTTAGTGTTGATGGATGTGAGGACAAGGGAGGGGGGCCTTTACAGAACATTTCAATCCAATGTAACCTGAACTTCTTATGAACTTCATTGTCTAATGTTATGTTTTTTTGTTTGTGAATAGATTGTCTTAATTGTGTTAATTGTTTTAGAAATCACACCAAAAGAATCACTGTTAGTGTTTAAGTATTCAGAAAAAAACTGTAAGATATCAGCTCATAGGAAAATCTGTTTTCTTATAAGCCAACAGTGCCCTCTTGTGGGTAGAGATTATAATGACATTAAGGGAAATTGTGAGGTGATGCCCCATTGACACGCATCACTTGTAGTCTGTTACACAATGTTAAAACAGATATTTAAAAAAAACATATCAGCAAAAATGCTAAATCTTTGCATAAGTATGACTACATTATTTTGAACACACACAAACACACACACATGTCACCATAGTCATAGATTCAACTCAGGATCTGGGAGTTGGGATCTGGGAGTTGACTATTCTGTAAAGCCTGTGAAGTTACTGTTAAGTGGTATACTAATTCTATAGTAAAATATTTATCCTAATTTTGGGATGTTCATCTAATATGTGTGTGAAGGGACTGCTTTAAAGCAACATTGAGGATTGAGGACGCGCAAGAGAGACGATCAGAGAGACAGAAGCAATCCCGCCTGACTTCTCTGACAGCCAGTTCCCTTTAGTGGGTGGTGGCAGAGCATGTTAATGGCAGGATGGCCTCCGCGCCTTCACGCTTGTTCACCATTGAGGATTTTAATGTAAAACTAATAGACCTAAAAGACACACAAAACTCCTCCCACAGCCCTATTGGTACTACCAGTATTTGATGGCAATACTGTCAGCAATATCATACTGTCAAAGTTTTCTTTCATTTTGTAGTGGTTTTCAAGCCAGGCTAGCGCCACCTAGTGCTTCGGCTCAAATTCTTTTAGCTCCACTACAGCGTCAGGGAGCTAGGGCTAAGCTTCAATTCACATTGTCTCTGAGCTGAGACGGGCCAATCATCAAACAGCGTTCCAGCGCATAATAAACATCACAACCTAACAGTAGCAATTGATTGAATCAGAACATTTCTGCCCACTCTTGAGCAAATACATGCCAATTGATAGGTTTCAGGAGGTTTACATGAAGTGAAATGATTTGAAGGCGGCTGATGCTTCAGGAAAGTGGTTTCCTACCCTCTATCCATCCTTGCAAAGTGCATCTGTGTGGCTGGTGGGAATAACGTGGTTCTCTGCCCTAATTTGAGGGTGAAAACAATTTTTTGTCTGATTACAGTAAAAGGATACCTTAAAGGCAAAACAGACAAGCCTGCAATTTTTTTTTACCTCTTTAGCTCCCCCTACAGTCGCAGAAATAATAAAAAAAAGTACAATCAATGATGTACATTCTCACCAATCCATGTGGATTTGTTTGCCAACCAAAGAATAGATACCCGTGATGATCATTTCCGTGGCGATATGTTGACTGACAAGGTAGTAAACATGTTTTCTGTTTCAGTTTCTTTTGACATCTGCTCACTGTTTTAGCGTATCGCAAGTGTAATACCTGCTCACTGTTTTAGCGTATCGCAAGTGTAATACCTGCTCACTGTTTTAGCGTATCGCAAGTGTAATACCTGTGGAATCTACAGTAGAGGCAGCTGAGAGAGCCTTCAGTCTCCCCACAATGAGCCATTTAACCATCAAAATGACTACAAAGCTGGTAAATTAACCTAAAAATGTTACCTAGCATTACCTTTAAACAGGGCCAAACTGTGACATACCACTGCTTTAAATATGACACAAATGATTCAGTTTCATGATGCATAATTGAAGTATTGAAGTGTTGAAGTGTTGAACTGTTTTGTTTTTTGGCCATGGTTGGATGATAGGATAGTGAAGAGACATGGGAAATGAGCGAGTAAGTGAGTGAGTGCGTGAGGTTTTTTTTAAGTGCATACACTTTGCCTGCACACAGCTATTTGGAGAAAGGAGTTTGAGGTGTGTATGTGAACCAATGCTTTCACTTTGCTGTCTTTGTAAACAGAACAAACTACAGTGCAGCACTCATAAAGACCTGTCTGATGGGCCGACACATGTTGACTCTTTAAAATATGCAATAGCCAGTGTATAATGAAGGCTTTTTAAAATTATTCTTCATTCCAGTCTACTGAGGACTGAAATTGGAGTGCCTAAATTATCATCTTTGTCGTTATGAGGTTCTCTCATTTTCTATGCAAAAGACCACATGAGGGGGCACCAGGCAAGGCAAGTCTGAATTTTTTTAACTAGCTATTCCTACAATAATTGTTTTTCTGTAACTTACACTAATGTCCTAAATTTTGGTGTGTGTGTGTGTACCACATGTCGTTCTTTGTATTCGTGGTACACTATATCAAGTATTTTATGACCGCCCAGACTAAAAATGACTGACGGTGCACAGGTTTTTTGAAAAGCATTGTTTAACATTATCTAGGGACACCAGGAAAAGTTGGAAACAGATCATTTAAGTGTGTTTGTGTGCCGTTAATCATAATAGAAGGCCCATTTGGACCCCTAAGAAAACACAAGAGTTGTGTTATTTAAATCTTAGGACTTAGGAATATAATTCTATACAGAACAGCCTAGGCAAGGCAGTTATTCTGAATCAGCATGCATTGGGAGATTTATGGCATCTCGGCCTCCGTTAAGGTTGCTGTAATATCCAGTCCTCATCTTCTTCAGAGTTTCCATGATGAAACAAATGCTGTGCTCTATAATTAAGACAGAGTCAGATACAGCTCATGATCCAGTTGTCATCACAATGGACTACAGCACAGCACTTTAGGAAAACCACAGCTATCTGTTTTTTTCTTTTCTGTGAGTGCTTTTTATAAATCCTGGTAAAAAAAAATACTGTATTTGTATTTTCATATGGAAATAATATGCTGACTTCTGGATTGGTGTGTAGGACCATAACTTTTCCACTTTGTCACTCACAGACTTAATCATTTTATCAGACCCAAATGTATTTGAGCTGGTTAATGAATAATAAAGGTTAATGAATTATCAGTAGACATAACGTGATTTGTCAAAACATTATTAATATATTCTGGAACTCTCCCAAAAACGTTAACTTTCCCTTGCATCCGCTGCCTCATGAATATACTGCACCCTTCTGCTGTCCTCACATATAATGACAGATACGTCCAACCAGATGTCGAAAGAGGGGGAGGGAGGGACAAGGAAGAGGAGGAGTGGGTCACGCCACAGCCAGGAGCCGGATAGCCATATGGTGTGTAATTTATCACGACTTCTGTCTCGGCTGCGACATATTGCTCCACCCGTACGTAAGAGCGGACGTGGTGAACTACATTAGTGACGCCCGTGGGCGAGCCTTCGACGCGCCGCTCCAGTCGATTAGGGGGCATCTGAATCACTGTCTGGATGAACAAGCGTGAACGGCGCGGAGGCCATCCTGCCATTAACATGCTCTGCCACCGCCCACTAAAGGGAACTGGCTGTCAGAGAAGTCAGGCGGGATTGCTCCTGTCTCTCTGATCGTCTCTCTTGCGCGTGTCCTTGATTACTATAGGAAAACGGGGTGGGGGCGAGGGGGATTCCTAGGGCATCATTTACAAATTCTCGCCATCTATGTGCTCAGTCCATGGCTCAAAGATAGTCTGTTTTCACCATCTGGCTGGTGAGATAAGCTCCAGGGCATTCTCTCCATGAGGCTAACATTACCCCGTCAGTCGGGCCAGTGGTTTTCACACATGCCCACTCGGCACCAGATGAGTTCACAGGCTGCGCTCCCCATAAGCTTAATTTGAATTCGTGACGCTAAATTCCGATTTTCCCAGATAGCATTTGTGTATTTTCAGTTGTAGCTCATATTTTACAGTGCATGGTTACAAGAACTATGAACACATCTACATTTGTGATGTTGCAAATAGCGCGCGCGCGTGTGTGTGTGTGTGTGTGTGTGTGTGTGTGTGTGTGTGTGAATGAATGTGTGCGCCCGCGTGCGCACAATTGAGCACGCCAAACCGAGATACAACCTGACGTAGGCTACTGTACCCAACGGGCGCTGTCCAGGACCAGGGTGCTGAAATTGGTATCGGCAAGAACCAATAGGCAGCTTTGGAATCGATGTAGATTTTGGCAGCGCGACAGTTACTGTCATTCCATCAAACCTCCTTTATGCGGCCCTGCCTATGTCAGGATATGCAGTCTTAGGATATGTAGTCTTACTCTGTATGAGCTCTTCACCACCACATGAACGGAATCACGCTGCCTTCATTGTAATTTCAATGTTGGGATATATAGCTTCCAATCCCATCGCCGAAATATGTTATTATTTTATTTTATAAATATTTAATTTTATAATTTGTATATATTAATATTTTAAATTTAAATAAATATTTTTATATTTATCACTTTATTTTGTTGACATTTGTTAGTCCAGTTAGTGTATATCATGGAAAAGGCGAGGCCAGAGGAGCTCCTTCACTATAGAAGGTAATTTCTGATGCAGGCCCGTCCACTCATCTGATTTCCTGCATATCCCCTGACACAGAATGTAATTATCGTGCCTCCATCTCCGCCTCCCCCAGGACTCATTTCGTTCTCTCCCTCTTCAGCTGAGAGTCCTCGTGCCCTCTACCCTTGCACACTCATCACGCACACACTCACACACACACACATACAAAGAGAGGAGGAGAGAGTGTACAACACATCTACGGGTACAGGCAGAAATACAGAAGAAATATCCTGAACTGGCACGTGGAAGATTTTTTCTCAGTGCCACTGCCACATAGCACTCAGTGCTAACCCAATGTGTGGTTGATAAGAGCTTGCCTTTGCATTTCCCCCTGAAAGAAATGAGAGTTGATTGTGAAGATGTGAAGAATTGCAGGAAAAGAACAGTGGCTGAATATGTGTGTGTGTGTGTGTGTGTGTGTGTGTGTGTGTGTGTGTGTGTGTGCGTGCGTGTGTGTGTGTTCGACAACATTGGTGAACCCTTTTAGTCTTGGCAAGGTTTGGTACAACCTGTTTTGCACAGCTTGTGATCACATTTGTTTGTCCTGAGGGAAGAACCAAACAAACGCAACAAATGCTGACCCAGGTTGATACTCACGTACTGTTCGGGGAGCCATGGGCATGCCGCCTTGCGTAGGAGAATCTAGCGCGTTACCTTGACGTGGCGGAGCTCACCAGGAAGCATTTTATTTTTTTACTTTTACCCTAAGACAAACATTTTACATGACTTATATAAAGATTAAGTAAGCACCCCATCAACTACAAAACGGGGTTTCTTGATGTAGTCTTTTGACATACACCGGGGTTATATTTTATAGAATACTGAAATTTTAAAGCAAACAGTAGAAAATCCAAAATAATTTTCATTTCAAAATAACCAAGCTTTCCTGGGGTTAGTTTCAGCTGAACAATGGTATGTTCCCATCACAGTGTTGACGTAATCTTACAAAAGAGTAGGCTGTTCTTACAGTGATCCACTCATTGCTGCAATAGCATACTGTATTTGTTAACCCTTTGAGTCTCGGTTGATATAAAATGCCCAAGATTTTTTGTACAAAATGCAGAGCGACAAAGGTGTCCGCCTCAAACAAAAAAAAATCGCCGTTTGTGGCCATTTGAATCAGAGCATTATAAAATATCTTTCTAGCGTTATGATCACTTTTCACACGATAAACGCATTTTGTTGCTAATGGTAAATAAATCAGTGCTTTCTAAAGCGCAGGAAATAGGCAGCAATGACCAAGAAGTCTACAATGAGAGACACTAGCTGGTTTGCAGGCACGGAGCAGGTGTTGGGATGTGAATAGCGAGAGGAAAGGACGTCTCTCCCCTCCTCCTCTTATGCCGCCATGTGATGACGGACGGGCTGACTGTATCACCGGAGCGATGGTTTTAAGTCACTTTCACCAGCAACAAAGCGGCAACAGCAGTACTGACGTAAACCCGCCACCACAGCACCGAAGCAATACGGCGCCGGGAACAGGGGCACTTGGATCGAAACAATAAAGGGAATCTTCGAAAACAAATACACAGAATGGGAATCGGCCGTCGGGAAACCCTGAGTCTATCGACGAACAACATCGCCGCGATGCTTTTGCTGTAATTTCTAGCAATCCATGGCTGCTCTTAAAAGGTTTAAAATGCATTCAGAATGGAGAGTTGTGACAAGACTTGCTGCAGGGTGCCGCATTGCCTGGCCGCTTGATGGTAGGATAGTATAATGCTTTAATGGTGATGGTGATGTTTAGGTCTTTTTGGGTGGGGATGGTTGAATGAACGGCTTGTGCATTTGTGTTACCGACGTCGCCAGGTTAAATGTATAAATCTTCCCACGATACAGTAATTCTGCCGGCTGAAGCATATGCATTTGAATCGCTCAATACGACAGTTTGAATGTACGCGAATACATTGTAGGGGAAAAAGATAACCAGAACTTGTATACAAGTAAACTCACAACTGTGATGACTGGGAAGTGGATTGCTATCGTTCATCATGCTCAGGACGATCTCTAAAGTCAGGTTTTAATCTGGAAGCATCAGATAGGCTTGTCAATACGTGACGCATTTAATATTTTTGTCTTCTTTTTTGGCAATTTCCCCAAATCTGCTGTGCCACTTTCTTACTGTTTGGTTATACGCGTTCGTACAAGGACAATGACTCATTTACAAGCAGGCCTTTCTCCGGAGACGCTGGAGAAAGCCAAGGTGGAGTTAAAAGAGAACCCTGATACTTTGCATCAGGACATACAGGAGGTGAGGGACATGATCATCACCCGACCAGACATTGGCTTTCTCAGGACAGACGATGCTTTTATCCTAAGGTTCCTCCGAGCGCGGAAGTTTAACCATTTCGAGGCATTCCGCCTCTTGGCCCAGTATTTCGAGTATCGCCAACAGAACCTGGACATGTTCAAAAACTTGAAAGCAACCGATCCGGGAATCAAGCAAGCCCTCAAAGATGGATTTCCAGGGGTTCTCTCCAACTTGGACCGGTATGGCAGAAAAATACTGGTCTTGTTCGCCGCCAACTGGGATCAGAGCAGGTAACGTTGGATTGCGACCGGCTGTGTGCATAGTACCAGTCGTTATTCAGTGCCATCACTCAGCAAAGCTACTGCCATTTGCATGAATTATGTGGACGCATTCAGATAGGCCTGCTGGATTTCTGTCTATGACAATTCAGTTGACGATATTATCAGTCTTGTCAGGATGAGAAACCATGGGAGGTATTTACAGACGTCAGTGACCACAACACATCCATCCTAAATAGACAGAACGTCAGAAACACTGCTTGAGCTAATTACGCCTACTACACATGAATAGGACTGCTAGGACGGGCGACAGTAAATCCATCTGACCAGACCACTTTTTTGACACGAACGTCAGTCTTGAGCAGTGTGACTATAGGTCCATAGGCTATTGATCAATTTTTCATTTAATTGTTGGAGCGGCTAATTGCTGTTGACAGGAATGTCGCTACCTAGTTTAAATGACGCTTGGAAAAGGTTCCACTTCCCTGTTGATTTTTGGACTAGACCCTCACCAAATTTGGCTTAAAATAGGTGAGCCACTAGCAGAGCTCGAGATGGTTGTATATGCTCGGTCAATTTCAGCACCATAGGCATACCTGACCATAAATATGCCTATTTATTGCCGTCATACAAAAATTATTGAACTGAGCCCGTCAAATCAATGGTTCCGTCAAACATTTTGAAAATATATGCAGAAATGTCTGTCAGGCATACTGAGAGTAAAATACCAGATGTTTTATGTATATGGGTTGTAACTGCTGTGTGGTCTCCCTGTAGGTACACGTTTGTGGACATTTTGCGGGCAATTCTGTTGTCACTCGAGGCCATGATCGAAGACCCAGAGCTACAGGTGAATGGATTTGTGTTGATCATCGACTGGAGTAACTTCACCTTCAAACAAGCCTCCAAACTTACACCAAGCATGCTGCGGCTGGCCATCGAAGGACTACAGGTGAGACACTGGAACCCTGCTTATTTTTGACACAAATGATGACACTTATCCAATAGTTACCAATCAGCTGAAGAAGCTGTTGCTTCTGTTTACCTTAGGTTAAACTGAAATACACTGGCGCACACGCACACACACACACACACACACACACACACACACACACACACACACACACACACACACACACACACAGAATGTCTCTTAGCTCAGAAGGGCCCAATAAAACCTGTAAGTTCTTTGTCTGTGGCATCTTTCCTGGAAGAGATGTTCTATCAGACTGAGCCAGAATGTTCTGGAAGAGATGGATTAGTGAGCAGGAGGCAGAACCTGTAGGCCCAGCAGGCCCCCTGCTCTCCTCCCCACGTGGCGATGAGGTGGGGTGTGTGTCTGTGTGTGAGTGCGTGTGTGTGTGTGTGTGTACGTGTGGGAGTTGGGGGGAGCAGGACAGCCCCAGAGCAGGTGGTTGATGTTAGCCTGCTCCGGTAATTATTCCCTTTGTGCATTACAGCTTCATATGAATGGGACCTCTCCATTTGTGTCTGTGGATGTAGTGTGTGCCCCTTTCCTTCATCATCTCCACAACCCCCCTTCAAATATGAGTTAAGAGCAGGATATAGTTGTCTATGTGATTTACTGTAAGTCTGTTGGAATATGGGACAGCACAGCACAGCATCGAAGCTTCTTTTTTTGGGCCATAGTGGCTTCACTTGTTTACTACTCTTTCCTCCGTTGTGGCTTTCAAAATTTGATGCTCACTCATGCATGTTTTTGTACAGACTGACTAATGAGAAAGGGGTATGTAAACAATGAGACAGGCCCCTTTTCTTGAGGGAAAAGATGATTTCTCTGTGAGTGCCAAGATGACTTTCCTGTGAGAAACAATGGAATGGCATTAGAGCTAATGATAAATATAGGCAGTGAATCACAGAGTGAACAAACTGCTAGAGATATTTGCTAGCACTGCGCTGTCTGCCCGCTGCCTTAATCCCAGCAACGCTGCCCGATGGTTACAGCTGTGACTAAATATCCCATGACTCAGTGGAATTGGAAATTAATGCTTTTCAAGAATACTCCACGTAGGCTATTGTCCACAAAGCCTCTGGACTGCATGTCAAAATCTGGCTATAATTAGGCCATTTCCTATTCCCTAGTCTTTCACCCTACCCCCAGACAGGGCACTTTAAATAATTGATCAGTCCCATTAACAGCTGTTCTTTCAACATGAAGTCAGAAGTTCTGGACTACTTCTGTCATTGCCGTTACGTCAGTGAATTGAAATGAAACTGTGAATGCAGAGGAAAGAAAAAACAAAAACATAATTGGTTTGAAGACCCTCCCTGACCTGTTGCAATGTTGACCTGTTGAAAACCTATTTTCAAGTTAAATAATATGTCCAGTTCGCTATCTTGCTTCAAACAGAGCATTGATGATAATGTAACATGAGTGTGTTATTTGGCCGTGCGGAGCTTAAAATGCTTCAAATGGAGGTCGGGGGACCTGTGGGGGGAAATGTTGGTGCTGGACTATTCCCAATCCAATGTGAAGGACCCCCTGGTGAATTTGGGGAATGACAGGAGAGGGCATCTATGTGTCACCCCATCCCATGAGTCATTACACTTGTCACTTCAATTTTTGCTTATGAGAGAAATCATATGAAGTGGTGCAGGACCTCAAATAACTGTGTGTGTGTGTGTTTGTGTAGGCATGTACTTAAGGAGAGGGTGGGGTACAAGCATATCAGCTCCATATAAATCTGTCATTCTCCTCTTTCATCAAGCACACACTCAAATATCAGGGTGAAACGATGGTTCATTGCATGTAACTCAACTAAAGGACACAGAACAGAAGACTGCCACAGTGTATCAGAGCTAAGGCTTTAGTACACAGTTTCAGTGTGTGTGCAGCTGTTGTTTGTGTCGCTTGTGTGTGTGTTTGAGAGAGAGAGCCTGCTGCGAAACTCACAATAAGGGCGAGAGGCCCCAGATGTTTTTGATATGATATCCTCTTAGTGAGCCCCTAATTTGCTGTTTATAGTTAACTCTAGTTTTTTTTAACCAGCACATTTGTAGATTTAGTTTCTGTCAACAGACACTCAGCGGTTAGTACTATTCAGTACAAAGCCGGAAGCTGTGTGGGCTCCATAAGATGGCAGGTTATGAGAAAGGAAACATAGTCGCATGGAAGAAATGACAAACACTCACTTTTTTTGTCAGTGTCATACACCCATAAATACACTGGGACACACACAGACACACACACACACACACATGCACGCACACACACACACATGCACGCACACACACACACACACACACACACATGCACTCACAGATACAAACACACACACTCACACACACTCACAAAAGCACACACTGAGTGGTAAATAGACAGATGGAAAACAACATAGCCCATTGAAAAGGCGGCATAGACGATAGCATATAGAAAATGTTTGCTCTTAGGAAAAGTCACCATAGAGCAGCTCTGAATGAGGTGGGAAATGTGGTAGTGAGTTAGTTCTCCTGAAGCCTTGCTTTGTTATGTCAGCATGCTGCTTTCTCCTGCTTGTCGTCTTGGACAGGCCTTTTGTCTCTCCTGGTGTGGAGAAATAACCCATGCACATCAGCCAATCACAGAGTAGCCATTCCTTCAATCCCACCCCATACTGAGTTGCCTTGGCAACCTGTCCAACCGTCATGCTATGCGCCCTTCAGATGGGCTGTGTTCGCACAGAGAAACACACTCTTGTCACCACTCTCTCTCCCTCTCTCCCTCTCTCTCTCTCTCTCTCTCTCTTTCTCTCTCTATGCCACCTAAATTCACAAAGCTTGCTGTCATAATTATTGTTATACCATTGTCCAAGTATATATTCTTTTTGCCAAAAAACTATTTTTTAGCAAACCATATTTTATCATGTGAAATGCAAACATTTATCAGTATAATGTACATAAATGTTATAGTCTTGATGTGTGTGTGTGTGTCTGTGTGCATGTTTGCCATAATTTATGGCTGTACGTGACACCAAATAAGGCCACATTGTTGATATCAGTGGATGTGTTCTCAGGAAGATAACTTCATCCTAAAATCATATTTTAAGACCATAACTCACGCTAGCCCATCTTCTCCAGTTAATTATGTAACGTTCCACACTAACCATTTCTAGTGGTTACTCACGTCATCATCGTCTGTGACTGAAGCCCATTAAGTGAAGCCATCATTTGAAGTATTAATAGCGCAAGGATGTGCCACATTCTTCAGTTGCTCTTGTGAAGGGAGATTCAATAATGCCGAATTCACTTCACTATTAATAAGAAAGCAAGAGAGGGGTAGAGAGAGAGCTAGTAAAATAGTCTAAAATGGCCTCTTGGTTCTAATCTATACCTCCATCTATCTATCACTCCTGCTTATTCTAGTGCGAGAGCATGTAGTCACAGAAAACAACTAACCTATCAGCTAATCAGCTGATCCCCTTACAGGAGAGCACATCATTTTGTCTCTTAGTTACAGAGCACTTTAAAATATGGCAGTTGGCATACTGGCAACAAAATTTAATTTAAAAAATAATAATAAAAAAATTAGGATCCCCGATAACTTCACCACTTTTCACAAGTCAAGATCTGGGAAACAATTTCCCAAATTCCCTTTTCAAAAAATGCAACTTTTATTTACAGAAACTGTAAATGAATATCACTCTGTACTGCTGTACTAATAATGGAGTTTCATGTGAGCTTAGAGTGCCTGTGGATGCATCAGGCATCGATTGGACAGTCTTATCTCTGGCTGTCCTTGTCTCTCTCTCTGTGCCCCTGTCTGAAATCCTTTAAGCCACATATCTGTCCTCTGTCCCAGCTGTGAGAATCCCTCTGTGGAAAATGTGGTTAGAGAGGATGCACAGTAAGTCCCTGTATCCAATGACTAGTTTAAGTTGGACTGTTTGGAATTTGATGCCTGAAGCACTTAATTGCTTTACGGATTGTGAATGTAATTATATGCTCAATAAAAGGCAACAACATGTTAATTTTTGATCAGATTTTTCATGAGACGAAGTAAAAGTCTTTTTATCTGAATCCTTAGTACGCACTATGTATACTTTTTCTACAGAAGTCACGTAAGGTGAACAGACAGCGAGACCAACATTTGCTAGTTTATTGATATCATGGTGCAACATTACAGAAATCACTGCTGTAGCCTTGTAACCTTTTTTGAATTTGTGTGCTGAGAACATGCATGTCTGCATGATACGGGGTAGTAACCTACTGGTGCTTTTGTGTATAATGTCCTGTTTGTTTTGGTCAAGTGTGTGTGAACACTACACCTTTGCATTCAGTTTACCAACAGTATCTGCACCTCTGATTCTTGCTGTCTTGTTAAAACTTGTGACTTGTGTGCTATTGTGTATTGAGAGAAACAATGAGTGTCTATAGGGCCTTGTTTGACTAGGAAGTGTAATGGGTAATGGGCAGCATGATAATGGGCGCAGACTTTGCATCAACTTTGGAATCGGTAATCATTATTGGTCCAGCCTAATTATGTTGATCAAGGATTCTTAACGTTACTTCCTATTTCAACACTAACCTCTGCAAATTGATGATAAACTGCTAACGCAGCAAGAAAACTATGTATTTACCCTTGCTTACCAATACACATTCTTTTGTTTGCAATACTTTGATGCTCACGGGCAGTGCTGCTGTCATTTAACACTGCCGATTTGGAAACTAGCGTCATGGTTGCAGGCTAGGCATTGTGATGGCAGAGGACAACGCTATTGCATAGCTTAGTGGCAGACTAGCATCTCTGGGAGATGAAATTGTATGGAGAGGCTAGGTGGGCCATGCCAAGCTAGAGAAATGAGAATGAAAACAGAAGTGTTGAATCTATATGATATGCAAGTATAATACAAGGATACGGAGAGAGAAGGGGGAAAGATCTCTCAGTGCATCAGGTTGAGGATTGCAATGCATCTTTAAGTCATGTTTATTACTGAACAGAGGCAGTAGGCAGTCATCTTCATTACTGAACAGAGGCAGTAGGCAGTCATGTTCATTACTGAACAGAGGCAGTAGGCAGGCAGATCAGTAATTTTCCTTAAAATAACTTATTCAGCCTCATTCTACTTCCTGCTCATCGCAGAGTGCACAAACAGGCAGAAAAACAGAGCTGTAGATGCCCCAAAGATACACTTGAAGCCCTTAAGAATTCAATATATGAAACCTTAGAAACAAGAAACCATCTGCGTAGTCGCTCAAATAGATTATTTTATGTTCTCAGCATCTTCCTGTTGAAATCACCTTTGACCGACTCGGTGTGTCCTTGACTGGTTTTGGAGCAGGGTCAGCTGTTGCCTCACTGCTTGGCTGGGTTTGTGGAAAGCGCAATAGGAGATGCAAAATTGTAGCTGAGCTGGCGCTTTTTACTCAAAAGACAAAACAAAAGACAAAAGGCTATTGGGGAGGGCCATGAATCAGGGCTGGGCTCAGAGAGGAAGAGGTCAAGGATTATGCAGGGTAGATGTATATCAACAGTATGGTTTGCAAATGCCTAACAAGCCTGCTTGGCTCTGCTGTAGCCTCCAGGTCTTTCTGTGTGTGGCTGTGTGTGTGTAAGTGTGTGTGTGTGCAAATGTGTTTGTGTGTGTGTGTGTGTGTGTGTGTGTGTGTGTGTGCAAGTGTGTGTGTGTGTGTGTGTGTGTGTGCCTGCTGAAATAAAACCCGCTCCCCAGTGAGCAAAAGAAACATAATGCTAATTGGCAACCCTGACCACTTGGCCTGAATCACTCCAGCACGCACCCCTTAGTCCCGTGGTACATGAGGATAAAACTGGCCTACTCTCCGCTTAGACTTTGCATTCAATCCTTGTTTTCTTGTTGGGCCCTCCATGCTCTGATTGTATGCGAGTGGTGCAGTGCGTAGCATAGTCAACCAATGACTTTTCCTCATGTAGTAGTACTAGCCCAGCAATTTTTAATTAATTAATTTATTTATTTATTTATTTTGTAGTTGCCCTCAGTGGGTGCCGATCTGGTGGGCATAGATAGACCATCACCTGCAGAGGCTGCCATGATGTATTGACACAACCTACCATCTGAGTCAGCGCTTCCTCTCATTGGCTGGCTACCTGTGAGTGGCTGTCTTCTCCCACCGTGGGAGAGATTAGGAGTGCGGAGTGATGTTTTTTTTCCTGTGCTTTTTAGTGGGTTGCAGGTAAATTCTGAGCTTGAGCCCCGACGTGCTGAATGTTAAGTACATTTTTATTCACACTTCGGAGAGAAAGTGTGTGTGTTAGAGAATGAGAGGGAGAATTCTGGAATGGCCTCAAATCACAGAGCTGCATTGATTTGTTTTCTGCTATCAGGAAAACCCTGTTTGTGAAAGTGGCTGACTTGCTAGACAGCAGCTGCCCTTTGAACGGCTCAGGCCCAGATTTGGGCCGGCACTGGGCCTTAATAGATCCCAATCCTTTTTTTCAGACTACCCATTCCCGTCGGAGCTACGGTGCCACAGTTTGAACATTCTGAACAGTGAGTGCAGGCTGGGAATCGTCTCAAAAACAGGACTCCATTAAAGCCACCTTCATCATCACCATCATCATCACTTAATTCACTTTCCCCCCCAGTTCCTCCTAATAAGCACCCAGCAAAACAAACCCCCCGCCTTTTCTCTGATGATGTTTGACAGCAGTGGCTTGTGCCTCATATCAAAACAAGTACTGAACAAAAACAACAAATAAGAACTGGAAGTTCCAGACCCCCTTATCACCAGAGAGGATGATTTACATCTAAACAGTTGTTTAGAGAACTTTTTATTTCCTAGGAAGCTCAGAGGGCATAGGTATTCACACTGAGAAAAAAATGGAAAATATGATTTTTCTTTTTTTTTTTTTTTTACATTTTAACTACCAACACACAGAATTTTCAGAGATCTGCCAACTAGTACAGCAGATTGATTTATAGTAATCTGGATGAATAACCTTACTAAATTTAAATCTTATTTTAGTGATTATATGCATAAGAGGATATCTTTACAGGCAATCCTTTAGTCTGACCACTTTGGGCATTTTCCCAGTCAGGATGAGTGGTTTGTATAGCACTCAACACAAAGGCTTGATTGGTATTTTGCCATAATAACTGGACTTCAAGGGATGTAAAAAAAAAGAAAAAAACAAACAAAAAACTACAAAACAACAAAGGACTTTCTTTTTTTTAATCCTGTGTTTACGTATGGGTGACTGGAATGTCAATTCCAGTAAATATCTCTTGGTAACCTTCAGTTTATGGGGGGAAAAAGAAGGAGACACATCCCCTGCTGCTATCAGACAACTGCTGTGACAAGAAGCATCAAAGCAAGTCCTAATGACTGAGCTCCCCTGGTCGGGAGCAGAGAGACAGAGCCACCCAACAGGACGCCTCATGCTGCTGCTTCCCATCTGTTTGCTTTGAGATTTTTGGAAGTGGACAATCTTTTGGTGTTGACGGGCACACAAACATGCACGCACACACATGTGCAGACATGCACTTGCATACACAAACACAAACACACGCATGCACAGACATGCACTTGCACAAACACAAACACACACCCACACACACATCCAGTCCTCTTCATTAACACATTCTTTCTCTGAGGACCTCTCACCCATCACATACGCACACACATATACTCGCATGCAACTGCACAGATGTACCCCAACACCTTTCTGCCCATTAATCTCTATATCTCAACAGATCTCTGACCTAAAGGGACCTAAAGCCCACAGTCAAGTGGCGTTCACGCTCTCATGCCCAGTACTTTCTTCGAGAGCTTTGAGGCAAATGGTGGCTGTGGTCTGACTTCATGGCATAGGCAGTGGCACACTACCCTCCAGACCCCCACCTCGCACTCGCCCTCCAGTGTCAGATGTGGTGCCAACCCTGGCTAGTGTGTGTGTGTGTGTGTGTGGTGTATATGTGTGTGTGTGTGTGTGTGTGCACGCGAGTGCATGCCCGGTGCCAGCTGCCAAAGAGAAGCACGCTGCTGGCGTAGGAGGGCAGGGCCAAGGGCCGCGCTCTACCCCCAGCTGTCTGCCGTCACGCCGTGGCAACCATGCCAGGCGTGGCTAATGTTGCAGCGATGCCGCCTGGAAGCGTGACGCTGTCACTGTGCCCAGGCCAGGCGGCTGTGTGGAGTGGCTAGCGAGGAAGGGAAGAAACAGGCACGTCTGTTTTCTGTCTCTGACAAGAGATAAGAGAAGAATTCCAAGACAAAAACTGGTAAAGAAACCAATCACCTCACCGACGGATTGACAGATAAACAGATAAACAGATAAACAGACAGATAGATAGACAGATCATTGTCACTCCAGGCAGGGAGTCAAACAGTCATAGGAACATCACTTTTGTGATATTGCTGAAAACAGTTACTGTTGTTGCTATGGTAATAATAATAATAGAAGATAAAAGATAAAGTTAAACAAAACTGATGATTTAGAAGACTAGAATTACTATAGGCAACTATTATTATAAGAATTACTATTATAAGAATTGTAATATATAATTATAAATAATAATAATAAGTTTGTTCACTTCACTTAGTGGCACTTGTATAGTTAACTTAAGAACATTTGTCCCAGTAATCTGATTTTTAACCAACTCTTACTTGATCTGTACATGTTTAGATAGATGTCATTACACCTTGTTCACATATACCATAGATAGATGCATAAACAATAGACCGATAGACATACAGATCAATGTATGCACAGGAAGCAAGGCTCTTACCTGTGTAGACTGACTGCTTTAGATGAGGGAAACGTCCTGTGTGTCTCTGTGTGGTGTTTTGTCTTATTGACATTCAGCATACGTAGGGTTATTCCCTAGCTTGAGCCTCAGCTATCAAAGACTCTCACCCAGGATGGCTTCAGTGGCCAGGTAAATGAACCAGAGCAGTTTGTAAAGGCCTCCTTAACGTGTCTGGGCTTCTACATTTACATTTATACTATTAAGCAGACGCTTTTATCCAAGGCGAACTACATTTGACAACTATCAATTACTTCAGGGCCAGCCTCCCCAAGAGCACACGGGCGCAATGGTGGCAGCTGGGATTCAACTCCCTCAATTTCCAGGCTACTGGCATGCTAGCCAAGTTCCTTAGCTGCTACGCTGCTCCTGCCACCACTGTTATGAATGCATGCATGAAATCTCCTCCAAAGGTTTTGTTAGAGAATGAATGGGTAGAGATGAGTTTGTGTTTGACTGACTCATTAAGAAGATGACAGGTAGCCGTTATTCCCTTTGCAGTAAGTGCAGGGCTCAGCTGTACAGAAAGAGCCAGGTCAGCTGAGAGCACATCCCTAGAAGACATTCCCAGTAAATGCTATTGAGATAATGCATGCCGTGACTGTGTTGTTGAGTTTTGTTGAAGAAAGAAATTGTTTAATGTAGAGGTCCTATCTTAAATCTTCCCCTGTAGTTGTAGCAAATTACGGTATATAACATTTTTTGCTGACTATGCCTTGAGATAAAGCAAAAGACTATAATTATCTGTTCAACTGCAACAACAATGTGATACTCTCTCCTTACAGTTCATAGTCCTAATTCGTGGTGTTGTCATACATACACTACTGTGTTATGTACATAGTAGTATGACAAAGGAAAACGAGTGATCGATTAAGTACATTATGAGCAGCTGACAGTAGACCGACTATACATGATGAGTGGAGGAGTGAAGTGTGTGTTAGTCACAGGTGTGTGTTAGTGTGTGGCGTTGAGGTGTGTGACTGGAGTGTGACCTGTGCTTGCCATTTGGCCTGAGTGTTTGATGCAGCTCACAGGATGAGATGTGTCAAGGGAGGTTTCTTTCATGGTCGCCACAGCCCTGTCAGGTGGGATCAGATCAGACAGTGTTGTGAAGTGCCGTCAAGTAGGTGGTCCTGGCAGTGTGTTGCTGCTGCTGCTGCTGCTGCTGGTGCTGGTAATGGCAGAGGCTGCTCAAGGCCAGTGCTGACGTTTGCAGTGCAGAACACAACACAGTGTGTGTGTGTGTGTGTGTGTGTGTGTGTGTGTGTGTGTGTGTGTGTGAAGGTGTGTGTGTGTGTGTGTGTGTGTGTGTGTGTGTGTGTGTGTGTGTGTGTGTAAAGCTGTGTGTGTGTGTATGCATTCATAAATCCAGACTTCAGACAGCTGGTGTGTGCTCCTCCTATCACAAATCAGGTGAGGTGATGCTTCCTTCCCCACATGGACTCACACATACATATACACCCACCTACCCCCACTCCTCTCCACACACACACACACACACACACACACACACACACAAGCACCCACACACACCTTTTCTTCACTGCCTGGCTGTTGAGTATGCTGAATCTTTTGATGTGTGGATGTGAAATATGTATGGACCAATCAAAGAAATGGCAATGGTAACAAGAGCACACGAGGGAGGCATGAATACAATAAAAGAGTTTCTTTTTCCTTCTTTTTTATTAATGAGTCGAGAATATAGAGCAGGCCATATGTTAACAACCCCTCTTCCTGTCACCAAAGAGAAATTACACTCTCGAGATGAACTGGAAGAACATTTTTATCCACCATGACCTGAAAGTGTGCAATTATTTATGCTTTTTTTGTATTTCCTGTGTCGTTGCCAACAGGATAGCTTCCCAGCCAGATTCGGAGGAATCCACTTTGTCAACCAGCCGTGGTACATTCATGCGCTCTACACCGTCATACGACCTTTCCTGAAGGACAAAACACGGAAAAGGGTGAGAGATGAAAACATTTGCCTACCTACAGTACCTCACTGTGACTACATCATCATTACGTCACTCTGACCTGCTCAACTACTATAAAATGACACAGGATACGAGAAGTGCACTCAGAAACTATCCACCATTGCTAAGGCCAAATGTAGTGCGCTGCAGAGGACACCAGTAATGAAAGGGAAACTAAATGCTTGGATGTGCCTAGTCATTTGGAGCTGTTCCAAAATTGAATGAGATCTTCGCTGACGTCTTGCTACCCCTTAATTCTCCCCAAGTTTCACGAAAGGTACAGCTGGCATATATTAAGCTAATGGTCCTTTAATCCTACAGAAAATAGCGTAGCAAAGAAAAAACATGAACTAGAAACAGAGAGGGAACTAGAAACAGAGAGGGAACTAGAAACAGAGAGGGTGAAAGCGGAGCGAGAGGCACATTTATTAAGTTCCATGCTCTATTTTTGCAAGGAGTAGGGGAAATGCCCCTTTATGCAGACCAGAGTCGAGCCCTCATACACTGATACCATTGAGAGGTTTATATTGTGACGTCTTGTCATGTTTGCTCCCATTGTAACATATTATTTTGCTCTATCTTGGTCAGTGGTCTTCAATGATCTTTTTTTAGAAATGCACTCAGAGACTATAGACCACTGCTAAAGCCAAATGAAGTGTGCCGCAGAGAACATTAGTGAAAGTGAACTAAATTCTTGGTTGTGCCTGGTCGTTTGGAGGTGTTCCAAAACGTAATGGGCTCTTGTCTGACTCCATGCTACATCTTGAAGGGGACATGGGAAGCCATTTTTTTCTTGGCTGTATTGAATTAGGAAAGGTTGTGCATTAATCTTAAATAGCCACAGAAATGGAAAAGTTAAAAAAAAAAGCCCAACTGTGATGTCACAGTAAGGAAATCAATTATAGTTTGCCTGTGGTTGCTAAAGAGGTCACCATTTAGCCAAAACAGGTCATTTCAATCCAATCATTGGGCTTGTAAAATCGCATTTAAGATTACGTTTAATGAATCAAGGTGGAATACATTCTGCTTCCATTCCTAGTGCTTCCATTCCATTCATCCACTCTATGTCACTTTCAATCCTCTTTCACTTTTAATAAGTTTCACTTTTAATAAGTTTCATGAAACTCTGTTAGGCTGGTATATCAGTAGTCTTCAAGTTCAATCCAACAAAAGCAAAAACAGAACACAAAAAAAACTCCTCCCTGACAATGAGATAATACTGTAATAAAAAATAGTTATACAGTGTATTACATTTGCTTGTGCGTTCAGTTGTTCACCTAATTCACTACATAAAGTCTGGACAAGCCCTTTGACTGCTATATCCACTCTGTATCCACTCTGTCATTAACAGCACCCACCAAACTAGGCATTAGCCCAACCCTGGTGCAGTGTTTTGATGTATGAAATAAGGCATTTGACTCATCTTGCATATGGCTGTATATACAGCAAGAGCTTAAGGAGGCGAATGTGTTGCTCATGTCCCTATTAGTCACGGTTCATGCAGTCAGTGCACCTTCATGCCTATGGAGAAAAACATCATACTAATCTGTCTAGACAAATGCTAAATTGCCTGCCTTGAAGCGCGCCTGTGTGTAAGCTTGTGAGTTTTTTACCACTTGGTTTAAGTCGGCATTTATATGCCTGCAGATGTTTGTGGCCGTGTGTGTGTAGGAGTGAGTGTGGGTGTTTGTGTGAGTTTGAGTGTAGTACACTGACATGTGTTGTAGTCTGTAAATAAACATCAAACTGCCTGAAGTTCTTTGTGTGTGTGTGTGAGTGTGTGTGTGTGAGTGTGTGCATATACCCTATGTGTTTGTCCATGTGTCCTTAGGGGTGTGTGCTTAAGGTTATCTGTGCTTAAGTGCATATTTGGACCTGTCATTTCTCCTCCCTATCTAACCTTAATCATCCCCACCTGCACCTCCACCCACAGATCTTCATGCACGGGAACAACCTGAACAGTCTGCACCAGCTTATCCTGCCCGAGATCCTGCCCTCAGAGCTGGGTGGCATGTTGCCCCCTTACGACATGGGCACCTGGGCCCGAACCCTGCTCGATCATGCCTATGATGAGGAGGCCGACTACTGCCCCGAGTCGTACACACTCTCTGTCAAGGACCTGGAGAAAGACCTGTCTCCGAAAACCATGAAGAGGTCGGTGACAGCTGCCGCTGTTGTGTGTGACGTTTAAGCGGAGAGGTGATGTATTCCGTGTGAGTGTGTGTGTTTGAATGTGCGTGCATGCGCGTGTGTGCATATGCATGTGTATGTTTGTGAGTGTGTGTGCACATGTGCGTGTGTGCTCGTGTTTGTGTGAGTCTGCATGTCAGATGGACTAATAAAAGATGTTTATTTATTAGAGTGATTGAATAGAAATTCTGAAGAAGTCAGGAAACAGAAGACAGATAAATGCATAGATAGATAGATAGATAGATAGATAGATAGATAGATAGATAGATAGATAGATAGATAGATAGATAGACAGATAGATACCACACAGGGTTGGTGAGTTTCAGTCTGTTTAGCATGACTCATAACTGTAAGGACTGTATCAAATGACTCAGCCACTGAGCTGGTGCCATGGTGTGATGCTTGCTGAACTTTACCAGGGGGGGGTATACTATGAAGCCAGGTTACTGGCTAAACTGGGTAACTTCTGGAGTAACCGCTGAATTAAAAACAACATGTCACTTCAGAAACAACTGATGCTCAATGGAGGGTTCTTTTTTAGTGATCAGTGGTAACTACCAAAGCTACCCGGGTTAAGCAGTAACCTTGGTTAGTAGTACAGGCTCCTGATGTTTGTTTATTTAGGTTATTTGTTTGTTTGTTTGTTTGTCTTTGTGTGTCACGCATGAGCAGTTGATCATTTACATCAAGCACAATTACTTTTACTTGCAAGAATTCCAAACCCCGTGTCGCACAGTAGTGATTTATGTGCATGAAGTGTGCGAGGTCTTGGTGGGGTTTCATTGCACACTGATCATGGCGTCATGAGTTAATGATAAAAAATAGCTGTCATTAGATGAAATAATTTTTTGGCAAGCTGAAGAGGAGTGCCATTTGTTTGTCTCTGTGGGCCCAGGCCCAAAAGCTCATTCATTTGAATCATTCAGAAGATTGCTTAAGAGAGAGAGAGTGAGAGAGAGAGAGAGAGCGAGAGAGAGGGGAAAGAGTCAACCAGCTCGAGGAGGATATGACTGATGTTAGTTTTGTGGTTTGGGGGGAAACAAACAGCGCAATATTTTCAAATATTTGTATTCACCCTCAAAACAAGTATGAATCACTCATTCAAATTTTGCCAATTTTGTTGTATTTGCAAAGAGTTAGTTTCCTACCAGCTTTTCCGCCTTAAAAAAAAAAAGAAATGTTTATTCTTGACTTATCCATCTTAATGCCCAAGACTTTTTCTTTACTCTCTGGAGCCAAAAGGCTACTAGAAGCTTACTAAAGGGATGATTACCTTGGGAGATTTGTACGTGACAAACATCCCATCCCACCTCCGTTTCCTCACCTTCCTTGCAAATGGTTAGACAAATGGAGCTAGGCCCTTTTGTAATGAAGTGGAGTAAATGTGGAAGTTCATTGTCTGCCCCAGCTGTCTTCAGGGCTAGGTGTCTCGACTTATTGGGTCGTGAAATCTGCATTAGGTGGAAATGATGACGCCATGGGCACACCATGAGCTTCCCTCCATGCTCAGCGCTTCTCCCGCCTCACACACACACACACACACACACACACAAACATGAACTCTTATGCACCCACTGGAGCATGAACAGATGGCCTGATTGGAGTTTTTACCTATGGCGCTGAGCTCATCCCATGCTGTCTCCTGATGTTATGGTGCTCTCTGACTTAAGTCCTCTGCACAGATGCAATGTCATGATGTCACAATGCCAGCATTGCCCTGGCGACAGACTCCATCAGAATCACTCTCACTTTGAGAACGCTCAAAGAACTTTCACTGAGTGTGTGTCAGTGGTCAAAATGTGCTCTTAAGAATCCTAGCTCGAGTGTGTGTGTGTGTGTGTGTCCGCGCGTGCGCACGCACGTGTGTGCATTATGCATCAGGCACCTAAAGCATAAAGTGCATTGGAAAAAAGGCCTCAGCATGTCCTCAGACCAACCAATGGACCTTACATGGATCCAGCAGCTTTTAGTTATGAAAAATGCACCATTATTGAGTTACCTTTGTTTAAGCAAGCCTCAAATAAATGAACATAAACAGTGACAATACTCATAGAGGAAGTGCTTGTTGTGCAATTTGTTTATTTCTTTTTCTATTGTTTACTTATTGTGGTGGTGATGCCAGTCGGAGGGCTCACAGCCAACTTCATGGAGAGCATCGGGAGCGTTCCAAGAAAGTTCTAGATTAGACGTAGAAGAGTTTACCCCCATCGTAATGTCCTCCACTGCCGCCACCGTAACAACGCCGACGCCGACGATGCGCTTCAGTTTGGGACCAATTAGCTTGGCTTTCGTGGTGTCTGTGCCAGAAAGGTCAGGCCAGCATTACTGGGTGCTCGCTTGATTAAAAACAGCACTCAGCTTGCTGATGAGCGTCGCTTGCTTGCTCACTCACTTTTGTTTATACGTGAGAGGATCAGCGAGCAAGAGAGAGAGAGAGAGAGAGAAAGAGAGAGAGCTGGTAACTCACTTCCACAGCCTTGCTTAAGTGTAGCAAGATGCATTGGGGGGTGTGAGAAGGAAGTGTGGTGATTATGATTTTTAATTGAGTCCCTCATTAATAATCAGTGAGTGTTGTTGTTTTCAAAAGGTCGTATGATGTGCAATCAGTCATATAGCAGTTTAAATTTGCCCCTGTGTAATATGTGCGCTCAAATGATTCACTTATTGTCTTAAGTTTGGTCTTATTTTTCAACATGTTGTGAAATCAGGGTCTTGGCATCACAACATGGGAATATTCACAGGTGTGCGTTTTATTTCACACAGGTGATATCAGTGTGTTTTTGGTGGCATGGGAAGAGAGGAAAACACAAGGGAGAGACAGAGAGAGAGAGAGAGAGAGAGAGAGAGAGAGAGAAAGGCGGCACTAGTGTTAAACATAGGAGATGAGGCTGTCCCAGATTTGTATGCAATGAATGATGGCTAACCCCTCGTTCTAAAGCTGCTTACGCCTCTAGCAGAGAAATAAATCAGAATTAGGTCAACGTTGTGTCCGAGGATGACTCTTTTTCTCCATCTTCCTGTCTCTGTTTCTCTCTCTCTCTCTCTGTCACTATTGAAATGACCTTTACTGGCTCCCGTGGCAGACAGAGGCTATCCATTAGTGTGAGAGAAAGCAGTCATCTGGAATGGCTTTGTTCACTGTGATTCACGCTGGTGCCTCTGTAGCTCCTGTGTGTGTGTGTGTGTGTGTGTGGTGTGTGTGTGTGTGTGTGTGTGTGTGTATGTGTGTGTGTGTGTGTGTTTGTTTGCGTCTTTGTCTTTATTTAAACACAACCCACAGCTCACTCCTTCCTTTGCTCCACAGGGAATTTAGTCACATGACATAAGATCGTTAGACATTGGATCAATTTCAAGAAAAATAAAGATGAAGGAACATCTTTCTAGCCACCACAGACTCTCTCTCACACGCGCATGTGCGCACACACACACACACACACACACACACATACACACACACACACACACACACATAAAGACAGATACAGGAAGAGAGAGAAAGATACACACACCTCAAAATACCATCCATAATAAAAGCCAACAACACACATTTGCACAAACAGGTTGACTATTGCTTCCAGAGGCCTAAATATATTAAAAAAACTACCCTAAAAACCAAACAAACAGAAAAAGGCACTAACACTCACTGAGAAAAAATATAGCACGGTGGCACGCTGCCAAGCACCAACCAGCCATATTTTATTCATGTGTGTGTGTGTGTGTGTGCGCAGGTCTCAATCGGTTGTGGAGCCTGGGGTGCTGAAGAGAGCAGAGAAGGTGAAGAGTGAGGAGGAGAACATGCAGCCACTGCTCTCCCTGGACTGACACCCCACCCCCAGCCGTCCCCATCCACCCCCCACCCACCTCTACCCAGCCTTCCAACAATCTAGAACCCCAAACCTCGCCAGCCAGAGGGAGACATCTACCACCACCACCACCACCATCCCCTCCAACCATCTAAGCTTCTCTCTTTCCTAGAGAAATCAAACGACATGGGAGGAGAAAGGAGACGAGAGAGAGAGAGAGAGAGAGAGAGAGAGAGAGAGCTCCTTATTCTCAAAAATGAGCATTGTGCAAACTGTATATGTAATAAATGTAATGTAATACAGAAAACTGCAGACAAAACGAGGCAGTGAAAGCCCATTAAGAGGAGAGAGGCGGCCATTTTGAGAGATTTGTTTTTTTTTCCCCTTTTCTTTTTAATTGGTTTGTCATTTTTGTTTTTTTGTTTTTTCTTTTTTTGATTTTAGAGGGAGGGGATTTTAGACTGTAGAGCCGATGGAGGAGACCCATACGTCGTTGTCAAGTGCCAATTCAGAACTGTCCATACTCTCTCCAGACCTAAGCTTTAGGATGAGTGGGAGTTAACTGTGTCAAGAACTCACCATGTAAAGACTGCTGTGAATACTCTGTATGTGCTTCTTGTGAAATATTTTGTGGTTAACAACAACAATCAAAAAAAAAACAAAAAAAAAAAAAAGAATTATAGACATTGAAATGGCATTGAGGGGGGTGGGGGTATATTGAAGTTTGAACTGTGGAGATGGGTGGGTGGGTACGGGGGGGGTTCTTCTTTCGATAATTCTAATGTCCAAAATCGTCACAAAGCGCAGCTCAGGATCAGTAATAGCTATACCACGCTTCGATGAGCAACAGTGTGAAAAGGTTTGGCTGAGTCGGACTATTGTATGCTTTGCACGTCAGACAAGAACAAAAAGAGAGTTTAAGCAAATCACCCTTTAGACCAGAGGTGCAGGGAATAGCGTTGTTCGAGGCCATGATTTCCTGTCAAGTTTGAACCGAGAGATTTGAACCAAGGGGCCAGGGGAGGCCTGCTCTCATCCTCTGCATTGTGATTGGCTGAAATGTACTCCTGGTTGTCTGTAAAATGTTCAGCTTATTGTCATGACTTGAAAAGGGATGACATTTCGTGTTCAGTATTTCAGATCTCTCAAGCCCAGGCTGTACATTGCTATAATGACGATGGTTTGGTACTTGCTTAATCAGTGCATTTAGGAGCACATCTTGATATGTTGCTCTCGTAGTCGTGGAGTCGATTTCTCCTCCCTCCCCACATAGAGAAACAGGAACTGATTGTCGAGGTAGTGGTTTGATTGTTCTTTTATTTGCAGCCATTTTTTGTAAGAATTGGATGCTAACAATGCTAACATGTAAGGGTCAAAAATACTTGCCTCTCAAGGACGAATGTAATCAAAGTCTATTTCATCTTAATGTTGTGATTTATTTAAACAAAACACACAAAATGGAAAAAAAAATGTTTCGGGGGCTAAATATTTGGTAAGGCCTCAGTGGCAGGGTTCCTGATTTGATTTTACTTAGCTGTTTTGTAAGTTCTGACTGACTAAGGGTTAACCATTAGACCAATAAGAAAAAAATCTGACAAATGTCATGGCTAAAAGGTTTATGTAACCTAGCATAGTTGCTAGCATCGGGGGAAAAATCCATGTTGTGGCCATAGGGATATTAGCTTTTGTCACTTCAAAGTGAATCCAGAGGTAGCTTAGCATACGGAGTGATTTTTAAAATATGTTCCAGATGTTTCTCTGTATCCTTTACGGTCTCCAGCTTATGTACAGTCAGACAAATTCGATGTGGACGGTAACCAATCAGTAGCTGTCGTGAGAAGCTTGTTACCATGGCATGACTACCAGGCGTGAGGATTGTTACTTGAAACCCCATAGAAATACAGTATATAAAGATACAGATATTATTTTTCTCATGTTGTTATTTTATGACTAAACTTTAACAGAAACGTAAAACAACAAGATGTATACTTATCTTTAAGGAATGGAGCGTGTTGTGGTTGTTTGGTAGGATGTCATCTGATGTTTTTTTCTTTTCTTTTTGAAAAAAGCACTGAGTATTTCCATTGTGTGTTTGTGTGTATGCTTTTGTGTGTGAGAGTGTGTAGTTTCGTGCGCACGTGTGTGTGTGTGTGTGTGTGTATGTGTGTGTGTGTTTGTGTGTGTGCATACCTTTTCGTTCCCCTTTCTATTCCCATCTCTCCTTGCATCAGGCTCTTTATAGGAAGCTACATAGCTTAAGGCCATTCTCAAGCTGCGCAGGCTTTTGAGTTCCTGACACAGCAATGCCCATTATGTCACAACCATTGCCTCCACAACCCCGCTGCCCTGCACCACCACCACCACCCCTCTCGTCTCCCGTCCCGGGAGTGAAGCGGGGCAGACAGTCCTCCTTGCCCAGTGCCTGGGTACACAACGCAATGCAACACAACACAACACAGTAGATGTCAGCTCAGCTAGAGCCTCCACAGTAACTGGAGCTTGTCGAGTCCTAGCTGCCGGAATGTTCTGCTCATCTGTGCATGGGTGTGTGGGAGGGAGGTGACTTTGTCCTCCGTTGTCATTTTTTGTTCCGTGTTCTATCACAATTATCGCGTGCTGCACCTATATGAGTTTCTGTAACAGTGTTCATTTTAGCACCCCTCCACCCCCACATACTTTACCCCCTTCCAAATCATTGAATGTCGGCTTGAGTGTCGTTATTTTGAGTATTTGAGTAGGCTATTTGCTACTTTACGAGCGTACTACAAATCCACTGAGGATTTTTTATTTCTCTATGAGGCCTGTGAGGTAAAGGCCTGTGAGTATTTTTGGAAATGTGCAACTCAAGGTGGTGCCGTAGTCTGTTACTCATGCCTGTGTTACTATGTGTTATTTAAATGCATTTATGTTCCAGTTCTTGTCAGTATTTACAGGTGAGAAGTCACCGACTATTTATTGTCCTGTGCACTATTATTTTCAAATGATGCAATGTTGCAGACCAGCCTTTTTTTCTAATTTGAAAAAAAAAACAAATGTGTTACAAAGAGTTATGGAATGTTTCTCAAAATTATGTGTGTTTTTTGAAAATTATTTCTGAACTTTTTTTGCTATATATGCACACTGAAGTCAGTAAATGTATTAAGTGTCATTCACAACCAAAGCCGCCACCTATACTCCCCCATCCCCCCATCCCTCTACCCCGCATTATCCTACACTTTAGTTTGAAACGGAATCTCAAGCATACACAATAGATAACGTAATATTTTTGGTAAGACTCTCTTATAAGGTTGACTTCATAAAAGCTATGCAACTCCTCTTGTGAACTTCATCATGCTAACATCACTAGTAGTGCAACTACTGAAATTCAAACTGCATTACAAACAGACAGCAAGTAACAATGACATATTTTACAGTAACGTGATGAGTTCACAAGATAATGTAGGGCTTTTTAAACTGTTGCATAGTTCTTATTTAGTCACTCCTCAATAAGAACAATGTTTGTGTATTCTTCTTAAGTATATTACAGACAGTGCATTTTGTTTGGCCAAACAACTTTTTCTTTTCATATCACATTGATTGTATATAGGAAACTAGAATCAAGGCTCGTAGTGGTGGTGTGTGCAGAACACCAGGGTGTGATATGTGTAAATGTCCTTACCGACAAACATGCTGAAATAAATGACAGTATGTAACTTAAACAAAACATTAAAAAGTAGAAAAAAACACCAATAAATATTGACACCGTTAGTTTGAACCTGCTTCTCTGATGAGCTGTCACTTGTATTAAATGTGTGTGTGTGTATGTTTGCGTCTAGGTGTGTGTTAATGTGTGGTCAAGGCTGTTTAAGATTTTAAGATCATTACATAATTGTAAGGTATAATAAAATATAATACCTTTTAAAAATTCTGACAACTTCAGGCACAGAAATTACCCTTGCTTCAAGATCTCTCTCTCTCTCTCTTTCTCTCTCTCACTCTCTCTCTTTCTTTCTCTCGCTCTCATTCTCTCTCTCCCTCCATGTATCTGTACCTATCACACTGTAATACCAGTACAGTAATCACACATGCTGCATTTAGCACACAAGTCCCTGCAGTGGTTTAAGCTTGTGTTGCTACCAGATGCAGTTTGTGGTAGAGGAACACTTGATCGGCCTAAGCATAGCAGCATGATAGTGGTGAACGCATGATTGACGGAGAAGATGAATCAACTAGAGTTGTCTATTCATGTGATCTGGACCCCCACCACCACCACCATTGTTACTATAGAGAGAAGCCCTGCTGCACTTGCTAAGGTATTGGTTGTTGTCTAATAACCACCAAAATAACAGGAAGATACTGTCTCTGAGTCTCTGAAGGCCAATGAAAAGGAGAAGTAGGTGGAGAAACAGAGAAGAGGGGGAGAAGATTAGAGGAGAGGAAGTGAGCAGAAATCAAGGTTCTCTTCGGGACTCTTTTACCCTCTTTCTGTCCATTCCTAGTTTCGCCCAAAGCAACCCCCCACACAAGCAGTATGCACATAGGCTTTCACACACACACTTGCACTCACATTCACGTAAACATACACACACGCAAACATATGCATCGGTGCACACAAACAATTCACACACGTACACACACACCACTCTGCACACTGTTGACATTCCTCATTGCACAGCCAGTCTACTGTCCCAACGGGCTGCACTGTTGATGTCTGGATCAGACTGTTTTTCACAGGGCAGCTCTATGGCAACACAGTTTACATTTACATTTTTTACATTTACATTTTTTTCGCCACAGCTGACAGGATTGGCAAAGCCAACTCCAGCTGCTGAATTCATGTGCTGGGCTTTTCACCAGGAATGTTTTCTCTGGTGTTCATTTGGGACCCAATTTGGTCCCATTCTTCTCCCTCTCCCTTTCTGTGTCTCCATCCCCTTTATGCTGTTTCTCTCTCTCTGTCTCTCTCTCTCTGTCTGTCTCTCTCTCTCTCTCTATGTCTCTCTCTCTCTGTCTGTCTCTTTGTCTCTCTCCCTGTTTCTCTCTCTCTCTCTCTCCTTCTCTCTCGCTCTGGCATGAGTGAGGATGGGTGAACTCCTTCTCCTCCTTCCACATACACACACACACACACACACACACAGCACTGGGAGATGGCTATTAGTTACAGACTATACGTGTCTCCATAAGTGTTCATGTATGTGGACATGTGTGTGTGTGTCTCCATGTGTTCATGCAGGTTCATCTATGTGCTGATGTGTGTGTGTATGTGTGTGTGTGTGGTGTGTGTGTGATACTGTATTTGAGTTTTGAAGTTTAAGGATAAGTGTGGTTATGTGTTTATTCTGCAGGTGGTGCTTGATTGAGTGTGTTTTGGTCTATGCTTGAATGTGAATGTCTCCTCTTTTGCCTCATAGGTGGTAATTGAGAAGATATTGTGCAGAGGCCAGGGATGTAATTTGGAGCCCAGATGAAAATGAACACACACCTGCTTCTCTTTTCTCCTCACGCAAATTATCACCCCATTTCATTTCATTTTTCATTTCAATTTTATTTCTCTGTCCGCTAACGCAACATCTAGAAATTTCTAGAACCTTTAGGCTTCTCACAGGACCACCTGCATGCTAGGGTGTGGGGAGAACTGAGTTTGTTCATCCTCATTTGAACTGATAGGATGGCTTTGCCTCTACCTTTCACCTTGGCATGGACAGAGTTTTTTGCCAAGGCTGCCCCTGGCACAAGTGTACTCCACTTCAGTTCATTTCCACATTGATTTTGCTGGGACTGAACTGACCTGACAACAGTGGCTTCCCCCTCCCAGCTTTCTACAACCACAGGGCCTGTTGCAGGGTTTTTAAGCTCAGTCATACAAATCTTTGTCTCAGTTGTGCGTCCAGCAAAGATCTTTATTTTCTTGGAAGGATTATCTGTGGACCTGATTCCATGTTTGTCACAGGTGTCTAGCCTTGGGCGGTGGTAGCGTAGTGGTTAAGGAAATGGCTAGCATGCAAGTAGCCTGAAAAGTTTCAAATCCCAGCTGCCACCGTTGTGCCCCTGAGCACTTAACCCTAAGTTGCTCGAGGAGAGACTGGCCCTGAACAATTGATAGTTGACAAAAAAAATGTAAGTTGGTTTGGATAAAAGCGTCTGCTAAATGCATATATGTAATGTAAATGCCTTTTTTCCCCAACATCACACTTTTGCTGATACCATAAAAACTCAAGTTAATAAGCAAGCTGCTGTCCAGGCCTTTACTGAAGGTGAGTTTTGCAGCCTCCTCTCCCTCTTTACTCCAGGCTTTTGGCTTCAGGGCCTCCCTTTAAGGCCCTTTGTCAGAGACTGTCAGGCTCAAACACTGGCAGTGGGATGAGCATCATGCCTGCCATAGCAAACCCCCTGGGTTACCAGATCTGCCTTGGATGTGGTCAGCTGTGGCTTAGGATGCTAAAGCTTGGCAGTAGGCTGCATGAGTACACAAGCACAGATCAGTCCAGGCCCTCACTGGCGACCCTTGAAGCCTCTTCTCTCTGCTGCTGCTGGGCATTACTACTTAAAGTCTCCTTCTCTGCCCTCTGAGATGCAGTCCTCTCCTTTTCAGATATACTCTTGAACGTACTACTGTAGTAATACTGTAATACTGGGCCTGTGTGTAGCATTCTTTGCCAAAGTAGTCTTTGTATTTGCAATCAGTGTGTGTGTGTTTATGCAGTTTGAAGTAGTGTGTGTTTATTTTCTTTATCCCTTGGCTCCGTTTTTCATTTGTCTGGTGCAGTGGTAGCGTAGCGTAGCAGTTAAGGAACCTGACGAGTGTGCAAGTACCCTGAAAAGTTGTGTGTTCAAAAGGTTAACTGATTCATTATGAAAAAGAAATAAATAATAAAAACTAGACTTACATACACCAAACTGTCAGATAATGTAAAATCGGACCTATTTTGCTATCATTTTTTGCATGCTGTGGTGGCAGGGAATGACAGAAAAAGTTGGAGAGCCACTGTGTTTAACCAAGCTAGGTACAGTATGTAGCTCAAGATAACACAAATTGGCTTGTTTACCTGCTTTAAGACTCGCACTGTTTCTATGTGTATGCCAGACTGTACGTATGCACTGTTATGATACCCATGAGAATCCTGTGTTTTTTTCTAGAAATGGGCTAAAAAAGCTTTCCAACTTTTTCTGTCTTGCAAGACAAACATTATTTATGATTACAAATGCATTTCACCCATAATATCAGTGTTCAGCTCTTTTTTTGGCACAGCTTCAATGTCAACTTAATGAGGATCTGGCTTTTCTCTCAGTGTTTTTCTCACACAAGTGAGTGAGTGTGTGTGTGTGTGTGTGTGTGTGTGTGTGTGTGTTGCGTGTATCTTACATACTGTGTGATCTATGATGTAAAATGGCCATCTCTGCCTGCATTCATCATGCATTGCTGGTCCATGTCATCATTCCTCCCAGCATCCTCAGGTGGCGAGGCACTAGGCGGTCTAATCCCACAGCCTGTGTCTTTTTGTATGTGTGTGTGTGAGTGTGTATGAGAGAGAGAGAGAGGGGGAAAGAGAGAGAGAGTGCATGCATGCATGCATGTGTATTATTTATGTGGAGCTGCCGCAGAGATGAGTGTGAACCACCACACTGCACTAATTTAGTCCCCCGGTTGACCCATTTCTGCTCATCATCTGATCAGACGACTCTTTCCATCCTACCTTCCCCTCCCCCCTTCTTTCTGTCTCTCTCATCTTCACTCATTCATTCATTCTCTCTCTGCCTCTCTCATCTTCACTCATTCACTCTCTCGCTGTCTCAACCATCTTCATTCATTCATTCATTCATTCATTCATTCTCTCTCATCTTCACTCATTCACTCTCTCGCTGTCTCAAGCATCTTCATTCATTCATTCATTCTCTCTCATCTTCACTCATTCACTCTCTCGCTGTCCCAACCATCTTCATTCATTCATTCATTCTCTCTCATCTTCACTCATTCCCTCATTCCCTCTCTGTCTCTCTCATCCTAACTCATTCACTCATTCTCTCTCTGTCTCTGTTCTGTCTTGCTCAATTGTTCTTGCTCTTTAATGTACACACACACACACACACACACACACACACACACACAGACAGAGAGAGAGAAGCACATGTGATCCTCTTGTGGGTAGTGCTGTGATGGTGATGTTTGATGTACTGGAAGCATGTTCTGCCTTCTTTCATTTGCTAACAGTGGAGGGTAGCATCAGTTTCTCCACGCTTCTCTCGTCTCTGCTCTCCACCCTTATCTATGTCTCTAGCACTCCTGTTTCTTCTCTCTCTCTCTCCTGATCCTTCTTCCCCTGTTAAGGGCCATTCACACCTGCAATGATAACTGTGAAGATAACTGTAAAGATATCTGTAACTATTTCCCTACACACTGACCAACTTAAGTCTGTCCATGTGAACAAAATAATGTCAAAAAAATGCCATGGTCTCTTATTGGCTGTCAACCTTTTGTCTTAAAAAAAAAAACACTCTGTAAGTGATCCCAATGATATTGTTGCATGTCATTGTTGTTGTAGTTGCGGTGTGGATGTTGTCATTTATATGAATTAGAGCGATATTTATTTTATATTTTTATATGAATTAGAGCGATATTTATTTGTCATTATAGTTATTGTTATTGTTATTGGTGGGAACGGCCCTTTTTTAAGGCACTCTTCCACTGATTCTCTCTTCCTTTTTCTTTCTTCACTTCCTCCTGTCCTCCTTTGCTCTCACTGTCTTATTTCTTTCTCTTTTCAGCTACTCTCATCCCTGCCCTCCTTCTCTTTTTATTTTCTTTTACTCCCTCTTGCTTCATATCAGCCACTTTACTCTCTCTCTCTCTCTCTCTCTCTCCCTCTCTCTTGAACATGGCACAAAGCAGCACTTTATATTTGTTCTTAAAATAGTGTGCTCCATTCCTTTCATCTCCCACGTGGCAGATGGAGGGACAAAGAGACATACGGAGGGAGAGAGAAAAGGAGAGAGAGAGAGAGTGACATGTGTCACAGTGCCATTAATGCCCTAGGTTAATGTGCTCTGAGGGGGCTCAGAAGAGGGGCTGAATGACTGTCTGGGCTCTGTGGAAATGCCAGTGGGCGTGCCACCCTACCTCGACCCTATGGTTCAGGTTTTGATCGGTGAAGAGAGGCATTGCAATTGTGAAGCATGTAATGATTACTGTGGTGATACTCATTAAACCTCTAAACAAATGCACCTCTTTATTGAGTAAACACTCATATTTTTGCCATTGTTATGGTTCTTTTTTTTTTTTTGCATCAGCAAGGTTGCATCAGCATCACATCAGTCATCTTCACATAATTTTTTTGATAAGTTTTTTTTTTTTTTTTTTTATAAATTCTGGCTATTCAATGATGCTACGATATATATGATACAATTTATAAGAAAAAGTGAGAGGAAAGAATGAGAGGAAACATTCTCCAACTGAAAGCGAACAATTTCACGTGATGATCACAAAGACTGGAAAATTCGAGAAAGTACTTGCTGAAGTGTGTGTCGTCCAAGCACTAACAGACAGAGATTATCCCAAGACTCCACTGCTATGACTTTCATTGTGGAACTGAAGGAGAAACTTTCAGGTCAGCACATTTAGGCAAGATTTTGCCCCACAAACCACCTTCCTGTAAGCATCAACTGCCCTTGTTTTTCATTTTGGGGAGAGAAAGTGGTGGTCAGCCCACCATATGCTCAAGTGTCCCTAAGGGTCTTTCATTGCACTTGGGCATACTTTCGAAATGGCTCACTCTCCATATATATATATATATATATATATATATATATATATATATATATAGATAGATAGATAGATAGATAGATAGATAGATAAATAGATATATACACACACACACACATACACAGACACAAGCCAATCAAGACTGCCTGTGCTTCTTTGCTTACAGCTTATTAGTTGTGTTGCACAATTATGGAGGAAGAAAACAACAACGCAAATTGACAGAATGCCTCCGATCCTAATGGTCATCTTAAATCAGGCAGAGATTGGCCACCATGGTGGTTATTGTTTGACATGTGCCGCATGGGGTCAGCGGGACCGTAACAAGGGCAAAGCAAAAGCAATAAAAACATCAAGAGTGATTATCCTTCGGCAGCAGTGACAGTATTGTTGCAGCCGCTTTGGCCTCCACTGAATCCAAGTTAGCATTTAGCATCTTAGGAAGAAGTCCTGAATGTACTACACAATAACACTACACAAGAGCACAGGCTAATGCGGTCTTACCATTGCATTACTTTTCTATCAGCGTATGTTGTATGGTGAAGCTAATGTTCCGTCAAAATGTAAACTTTTTTGATACAGTTAGGTTAAGTTTTAAAGGGGTATTCCTATGCATTTAAACTCATAGCTCTATTGTTTGAGGCCACTAAGTGCCGGTAGGAAAAATAATGAGAAAATTTGGTACAACATAAACTGATGGGCCAAGGAAACTAACTTCTCTTGCCCACCTTGGTTATCTTCAGCAGTCATTTCACTATTAGTGTCCCAAATTCACTCTTTAATTCACCAAATTTTCTCTTTTTCCTTCCGACAGCACTCAGACATCTCAAACAACACGGCTATGGGTTGAAATGTACCAGAATATCCCTTTAATGGTATGTCATGGTAAGTAGTCTTTGTGAAGATAATTATAAAACAAGACACAGACTCCTTTTGATTGAAACATTTGTGCTCTTTACTTAGATTGCTGAATAAACTGTTTTTGTGAAAACATACCATGATGTAATACATTTCAAATCCAGTACAGTGACAATTCTGAGAGGGAGAAAAACAAACATTAATCAAACCCTGCCAGACCAAACATCTTTTAACAAGCACAACTAATAATGTCAGTCAGGACATTAGTGACCAGTTGGTAGCAGTTGATTGGATGAGGAAAATATTAATTTAAAGCATTAGGCCGTCCCTAAATCCCCACCTAACGACTGCCTGAAATGAAAGGAAAAGCCACTTAATGTCGCTTTAATCCTCCATGGATGTTTAAGATGGAGCTCTTATGATTAATCCTATTACAAAAAATGCATTCCCCAGTGCACCGCAGGGTGCACACCTTTCTGCTCATGCCAGTCCTCCTAGGAGATTTACAGTCATTAATGTCACTCACTTCCTGTACCTACTGTACTCCCAGGGCACCTGGTGTCTCCAAACACAGTCACTTTTTGACAGAGTGGAGAATGGCAGGAGTAGGCCTGCCTGTTGTTGCAAACAACAGTGAGTCAAATTAACCGAGTGGTGAGATCAATCAAGTAGTAGTGAGAAAAATAAGGGGAACATTACGACCCTCTGTGTTATCCTAGTCAATCAGAAGTACAACACTGAAACATGAATTGTCAGACATAAATATATAGATTCATGCAAGCTACTAAAAGACCTTATTTTCCAAATGTACACCCTGTCTTTTGTTTTGGCTATTTAACTCAGCCCTTCATCCTAAATCAGTTAGCCTTTGGCCAAAAATCACAGGTGTTCGGGCTGTATAAGGAGACAGTTATTGGTAACCTCTGTGAGCTAATTAATCATGCATTTGAATCAAAGGCAATGTTGAATTAATATACTCACTATCACAGATGTGGCCCTAATATATTACTGTAGATCAGCATAGTTTACCAAGCACTCTTCAAACGATTAGTGAATCAGTGGATTTATAATGACACATTTCAACCTCAGGAAAATTGAAACTTATTAACAAACAAAACAGTTTTAGTATATCACAAACTGTTGCAATGGTCAATCAGTAACTAAATACAGCTCTTAAAGTATTCCTTATTACAGCTAGTAAATCAAATGACCACGTTCCTTCTTAATTCAGGCTAGCCCTTGACACATCTAGCAACATTAAGATCAAGCAAAAAGTAGATGTGCTCACAAAGTCAACCTGAAAGTAAGCACCCTGTGAGACAACCATCACTGCATGATGTCCAGCCTAGAGAACACAGACATCATTAAAACATGTCTTTCCTGGGGGGCATCTTGAATGACAGTGAAAGCCCCTCATAGATTGTAGTACTTTTCCACTAAAACAAAAAGTAACGTATAGGGGTGTTTTCCACCCTACTTGGACAGATGACAAGACATCCATCCAAAGTCATGTAAACATAAGATCCCTCTGTCATCTCACAACATTATAAAGCTGAGGGCAGGCATACAAGTTATTCTTTTTGAATCTTAAGTAAAGACAAGCACATGCCTCTCTGGTACTAAGGACGCCGGCATGAGCTGCCATCTCCTAGGTACTGTAGTAGAGTCTCACAAAATAATCTCAACTGCCGGTGCGTCACGTCATCGTACACTGCAGTTAGAAATCATAAAATATTATTGGCTTCATTGCTGCGACCGCAAGCTGTGCGGCATTATGCCACATAGTACATCTGACGTTCCTTCTTCCTTCCCCAGCTGGGGGGGTTGAGTTGGACTGAGGGTTTGTGGGATTGATGGGGAGGGGTGGGGGCTGTTGGAGGAGGGAAAGGAAGAGGCTCATTCTGTAACTTCAAAGTCAGATTACTTCCCTGGCCTACATCCCAGTTGCCTGTCACACTGCGTGCTGTAGCTGACTATCTCTGCATATACTGCTTGCACACACACACACACACACACACACACAAACAGCACAGGGAGGCAGGCAACAACAGAAGGTTCCAGAAAAGGATGGAGGAAAGGCGTATGTGCAGACAAAAATATACAATCCTGTCATAACTCTACAGCCATCTGTAAGGTTACATAAGGGAGAGGAAAGAGATTAGGCTTGTGAATGCCTAAATCGTGCTCTCAAACAGCGACTGTGGTGTACATTTCTTAGGAAGTCAAGCTCATCGGCATAACTTGAGAGTTTAGGTCCAGCAGTTGTTTATCAATAGTCTTGACTGACCGCTCCCTCACGTCAGACTACTTTTGAATAAGACAAAACTGATCGGTAATGGCATCATGTATGACAAGTATGCAGTGATGCCCAAAATAAATACGTAGTTACACAAATGAGACAGAAATTGTGATGATTTTAGACACTGTCTCTCAAACTTGGTCAAGAGTACACATGCACCCATGGATTTAGCCCTCTCAGTAGCCTAGTGTGTACATTTTATTGTTGTTGTTGTTGTTGCTGTTGCAGTTTATGTACTGAGGAAAAAAAAAACAATTTTCAGTTTAGTCATGAAGAAATCTGTTTGTTTTCAAGCACAAAAATCTTGACATTCATTTGAAGCTTTGGTGCACACAAACAACAGATACCAGCTTGCAAGCCTTAAGGCAGATTTACAACAGATATGTGTGTGTCTGTGAGTGTGTGTGTGTGTGTCGGTGGGAATAAAAAAAAAACCTTTTCTGTGCAGGAGACATTACTAAGGAAATAAGAGTAAGTAAATAAGTAGTGACCTTGCTATTCTAGTGTTGTGATTTGGATGCACAGACAGTCTCCTCTTGTTGTACTGTGCTTTGCTGGGCTTTAAAATAGGTTGCCAAATATGTCCTATTGTGCAACTTGTCTAATTTAGTTTAGCCAATCAGAGGGCAAGTTGAAGGGGAAGAAATTCTGATATAGCTTTGTCAATATGTTAGGGAAATCTGTGTCAACCAGGAAGTGGGACTGAAATGGCACTTCCTGCTTTCATCCAGATGCATGCAGTTGGGCTGGCTGTGCCGTATCAGAACTGAAACACACACAGACACACTTTACATAATCCCATTACCACTGGGGCTAAGCAAGGGATTGGAGCCAAGAGCTGTGTGTGTGTGTGTGTGTGTGTGTGTGTGTGGTGTGTGTGTGTGTGTGTGAAAAAGTGATACAATGTTCATTGTTAAACTATCAAACATGAAAGTCAATTAAGTTTCAAATACGTCTTCAAACAAAGTGATTTTTGAGGTTAAGTACGTGGAAATAACTGGAAGCAATTCTACTCACAGTTCCTGACTAAAATGTAAACTGTCAGTTGGTATATTAAGATTTTTGCATGGTATATACAGTATGTCAGTTTATTCACATTTCTTTTGTTCTCTTCAAAAATAGAAACTCTTCATTGAAAATATCTGAATAAATTAGATAAATAGTCTAACTGGTTTGCAACATTCCCTTTTTTACATCACTTTATATACAGCTCGCTGGGACCATTGTAACACTGGTTGGTGCAAAATCTGACCAAATAAGAACACATCAGCCCTTTAAATAAACAAACACACCAAAACCAACTGTGGCCAACTATTAAGATAGGGAATAGTTATGACTCCTGAAAACAGTCCCTAACTCCACTCATTTAAAAGATTATATATAATCATTCCACTCTGCACCCTGCTGTCTGTGCCTTGAGGGATCACCAACCGACTGAGATCGAAGACAAAGGGGGGAAAATCACAACAGTCAACAAGGCACACAGTCAGAGTAGGAGAATTGCAGCGCCACCTGTTGGTTCGGAGTGGAAAGTTCCTGGGGCTATGAGGCAAGGGTGATGGGTGGCTAAAGGGAGGGACGTGGATGGTACTATTGGCCCGCAGCCCGGGCTCTGGCCTCCATGAGAGAAGCCCTCTGCTCCATGGCCGCTCTCATTGCTGTGGTCATCGCGGGGGTCATGCCGGGGCCTTGGGCGCGCCAAGGAGTTTGTTTGTTTTTGCCGCCATACATCACACACTGGAAGTAAGGAATCTTGCCTGTGTGTGGAAGTGTGAGAGGTTCCATTAATAACAGTGACACACAGAGAAAGTGTTAAGAATATACACAGGGAATAGGGAAGAATGGAAAGAGCTCTTGAACCTGAATTCACATAGTGCACAGTCACTATAGGTCAGTGTGCTCAAGAGGTCAAGAGTCCAACTGAGTGATTCATTAAATTCAGACTCAAAGTAAGATATTGAACAACTACAATTCTTTTAGCCTTTGAACTGAAATGAGGTCATGTGTTGAAGATCTTTCAGAACGGGTCTTAAAAAGGCTGCTTGGCTCCTGATTTTTTTGAGAGGGATTTCAGGGAGGAGAAAAGCATATTGACTCCTATCACTGGTTTTTCTCGTAAAGAGACACTTCAAGTGCTGTCTGTCCTCTCGACACACAAAGAGGTCATGGTCGTGGCAGCAGTTCTTACCTGGCTTCTTCTGATCGGCACCACTCTGCGCAATGTCAGGCTCTTCTGGTGGACATCATGAGACAGACAAGATCAGAACAACACAGAAAAAAGGAACTTTAAATTCTGCAACATGCAACCTGCTCATAACACATTAAAAAAGCCGGGGGGGGGGACTACAGTACAGTTGATCTGCTCCAAACTCCCTGCCAATTGAGCGAATGGCAGTGCAGGAGTGAGTGAGGAGAAGAGAAAAGAAAAAAAAAAAAACACACTGGATGTGTGTGTGTGTTTACTTTTGTCTTACAGCAACCAAGGGAGAGTCAGGTAATCCCCTGAATATCTATGGAGGTTGGGGTCGGGGGGTGGGGGGGTGAGGTGGCTTGAATTTCAATGAAACAGGTGACCTTCAAAGAATTCTTTGATGGATGGACACCAAAAAAACATAGAGATGGTAACCATCCTGCCATTGCTGTTTCAGTGTGACATTATATAAAAGCAAATATGAGAATTACTAGAAAAGCACAGATTGGATAGCAATTTCAAAAGAAATCTTCTGACCAAACCACACATGCTATTCCACTTTATTCCAGAAACACACTTTTTAAAGGAAACACAGATACTGTTAATCACAAGAGATTAAAGCTATGTGTTTCTGAAGAACATAAGCAATGTAGGTGCTAGTAACACTCATGCTTCTCTCTCCAAACTTTAGCATTGATGTTAGGCCATCAGGGGGACAGCAGAGTTAGTCTGGGCAGAGACATTCTTAGCATGCAAGGTGTGGTGTTGCACAACACAAGGGGCATTGTTGGAGGTGGGGAGCATCCTAATGCAGGTGTGACCTGTGAGGGTAGACAGATGGGACGGGTGGTGTGGAAGGGGTACAATGAGGTGGGGCGGAACTGAAGCTATCACTACTGAAGCTACTAAAAAGGAGATACTGTCACTCCACTGGTTTACTCAATGTCAATCAAGCACTGGCATGAGCCATTCCTCCTCAACCCATCTGGAACCTTGCAAGAGGCCTGGTAATTACTGGCCTGGTAATCTGTGTTCAATGAATCAGGGCCTTTACACACTGGCTCCCACATTATTGCAGAGCACTTTTGAATTCAACTAGTTTACCTCCGCACACCACCGATGCACTACATGCAGCGAACATAGCATAGTAGCCTGTGCAAAAACCAATGTATTCTCTTGAACGGCTCCGAAACAAAAGACCTAAATGACTGACAGGTGGCAGCAGCAGAGTGTGACTCTGGTGAGCGAGTTTGTGTTGAAGACAATGGAATGTGCAGTGTTCTGCATGTTCTTGGAGCAGGTGTGCGGAGGCCCTTCACAATGGCTTTAGAGTAGCAAACGGACCTCTGAGGTCGTCAATTAAAGAAATGCTAACTGAGTTTGTTTAACCAGTGGAGTGATGAAGGTACCTGTGTGGACTTGGAGTTTTAGAGCCCTTTGTCCGCCTCTCTAGAAATGGCATATTAGTTACAACTTTGGTCAGGCTTTTAAAGACATTTACAGTCAACACACATATCTAAAACATCTGTGTACCACTGTTACACACTGTAACAGTGCCACTGTTTTTAGGCCAAAAAAAATTATGTACTTGAGCTTCAGTTGAGGGTTGAAATTTATAAATCAGTGACAAGGAATATGCATTGTTGCCTTGGTGCATTTTTAAAAATAATAAATATTTCGACATATCATCTATATATAACAACCCTATACGTAATAAGCATATTATAAGCATATAACAACAAAATTAACACTACACTACATATAACACAAAAACTTAAATAGACATATAATATTTAATCTTTGAAACCTTTTTTTTGCCTTTCTATATAAATAACTAATAAATAAATAATAATAACTAATAAATTAACAATTGATTAAAAAACATCCTTGGAAAAAAATACTTGGGAAAGCATGAATATGTTCACATATAAAGCCAAAAACACAGAGCTTGAACCATGAACAGAGGTTAACGAGTGCATATTTAGCAAGAGCTCAATGCATCAATCACACAGCCAACACAGCAGCCTTCAATAATCAGCCAGGTCTTAAACACTCTCTCTCCCCTCCCCTTATTCACAACTCAATACTGTGACAGACTATAAACTACTGCGCTACTCACTCGCAGGGACAGACACATTGACATCTTTTTCTGAAATAAATAAATAAAATGATTGCATTATGAATATACGCACTGTACACTGTGTGTAAGTGTGCCATTTCATTCAGCTGTTTTATTATTGAATCAATGGAACTGTAAAACATTGCAGACACTGAACAAGTGGTATTTTTCAAAAGGTACACTTGTGGACTTGTGCATGTATTAGGTCTCACACACCTGGTTGTTCCTTAGTTTCTGTCTTTCCTTCTGTGATAGGTTTACCTGTTGGAGAGAGGGTGAGAAACAGGCTGTCATACCACCTGGAGCGCCCGATATGCTTCTTGTTTCGCCTGTCTTCACATTAACACACCTTGACACCTTTGTGATTGCACTCTGTCCATACCTACAAAACTCTGCTAATCAGGTTAGAGAAATGGGTAATTTTATTTTCCACGTGATGAGAATACATTTGAGGACATGTGTACTTGCACATTAATGTGTGTGTGTGTGTGTGTGTGTGTGTGTGTGTGTGTGTGTGTGCAGAGAGAGAGAGAAAGAGAGAGGATCTTGGGAATGCACAGTTGAAATTGATTTACCCTTGTCTGAGGGTAACGAAATTTCACATAGCCTTTATTTAAAAGCTACGTTACTTGACAGATCCAATTTCCTGTTGTCATTCGCTGCTAAGACATTGATGACAATGTTTTTCGGTTAACTAATAATCGCCACAATAAAACGCTAGTTATAAGTTGAAGTACAGAAAGTTTTCATTAATTTCTTTTTTCTAGAAAATTTTCATCATTACAAAGGTGTGTTTTTTTCTAGCTGCAATTGACACTGTTATTTATTACAGTGGCTATCTCTCCAGTCAAGTTCTGTGCCAAGTTTAAACTTTTAGATCTACTTTACGGTGACAGCACAACAACAATGTATTTGTTAAAAACTTGAACAAAAATTCAAGCATGGCATGGGAATAAAACGGCCAACAGAAATAAATAAATAAATAAATAAATAAATAAATCTATGTGCGCCGTATTTAATTCATTATCACATCTCATTTGTGTCTCATTTGTTCAGACAAGCAGTTGGCGCTGCATTAGCTTCTGTGATGAATGGTGGTCATTTAGTCTACCTCTTTTGGCAGGCTCCAGGCTCTTTGTTACTGAAGTCCTTTTCTTCTGTATTAAAATGGCACAAACTGAATACAATGGAGAACCCTGATATTAACATTCCCAATCAAGAGCCTCCTTGAGACCAAACTAAGTTGTGTCTGTGTGTGTGTGTGTGTGTGTCAAGAGCCTCCTTGAAACCGGGCTAAGCTGTGTGTGTTTGTGTGTGTGTGTGTGTGTGTGTGTGTGTCTGTGTGTGTGTGTGTGAGTGAGAGAGAGAGAGAGAGAGAGAGAGAGAGAGAGGGCTAGGCTGTGTGTGTTTGTGTGTGTGTTTGTGTGTGTGTGTGTGTGTGCCAAGGAGCCAATGCACCTATGTGTCTGCTCCATTTGAGCAAATAGACATTGCCTGCCCTGTTAGGTTGTCTCGGCTGTCTTGACTTTTATGAGATGTGAGCAAACCAACGGAGGGCGAAATGCGCGGTTCTTGATTTTGTGTCAGTCCATCAGCTTCTTGTCATTTCCCCTCACCGTGGTAACTGTTCGACCAGCTTGAGGTATGAACCATGCGGATGGATGGATCGACAAAACCTCCTTGTACGCGCCAACCCTCTCTAAAAACCATAGCGAGCAGAAACTGATAAAATTTGAAAGCGAAACACAAACAAATGCCTAAGTCCTTTGCCAAGACGCTATTGACTGACTGCACTCCCTGGCCAGGGGTCATTAATTAAATTGAGCCATTTGTTTCAGGCATATTGATTACAAGTCAGTGTCCACCCAACCTATTGATACAGATGCATTACACACAGCCAATACAGGGTTGCCAGGTTTCCCTCCTCCACCCCCCCCCCCCCATCCACCCACCACCACACCCCTTACTCCCTTCCTCTTCCTCTCTCTCTCATTCCATGCCTCACTTCATTATCTGTGAGCTCCTTCTGCTAGCCTATGTGATGGTGCATTGGCACGTTATCAGAAAGCCTGGCACGTTATCAGAATGCCTGGGACATTGCCTTGCTGGGGAGGACATTAGTGGTGATTAGATCACCACTACAAGATGGGTGGCTTTGTCATTGTCTTTGCGCTAAATGTCTAAAACTTTGATGAAGATTATTGTTAATTAAGATTATTGTTGATCACAAGGACTGGGCATTGATGCTTTCCCAAACTCCTCAAAGATGACGCCAAGTTAACACAATCAAACGGTTCATATAGCATGCTTCCTGTACAAGAGGGAACTTTAATTACAACGGACACATCCAAATGTACGTTACACTGACTGGCACTTTGACAATCACTGTACAGTATGTATTGATCTTGCAGTCTTGGGTAAACTGCACAAGTGGCTGTCGGACCAGCCCCATAATGTATTCTACTCATTGTTCTCGCCAACGCACGCAGTGTGAAATGTCAGTGTGATAAAATGGAAATGGGGGCTGAGCATAATAACTCACTCTCAGTGGTGGGGCGCTCCTCCTTCACTTTGTCTTCTTCGCGAGCGAACAGACATGGAGGAGAGAGGCAGAGAAAGAGAGAGAGAGAGAGAGAGGGAGAGAGAAAGGGAGAGGGAGAGAGAAAGGGAGAGGGAGAGATGGACTAGTTAGGCAGGCAGGCATCTGTAATTGGGCAATGAAGACTGACTTTAAGAAATAGCAAAGAGCAATAAAGCGGTCACCTAGAGGTTTTGTACTTATAGTACAATACTATGAATGTTATAAATGTCACAGCCAGGAACGCAATCGTCAGGAAACAGCCATTAAATCTGTTGGGTGACATGATGATTCAGCTACCCCCTACTTACACAATCGTCCATGAAAGTGCATTAACCTTGTCATATCTTATCATTAGTCATCACTACAGTCCACATCCAGTGACGCATCCGTGCCATGCTGTCAATATTGGACAGTGACTGACAGTTCTCAGATATTTTTCCCACCATAATATGCCATATAACTGTCACTGCATGGACCCTCTGTCTTTGCAAGATATAGGGTCACGGGGTGTACAGTATAATAATGATTGCAATGATGAAGGTGATGAAATGGGTTTGGGGGAAGGGCAGTTCAGTAAGCGACCAGAAACTGCTACAGTAGCTGCTGCCATTTGAGACAAGCAAATCCTAGGAGGTGGTATGTCACTTCACCCAGCAATTTCCATGGCAACACGTTGGTCATATTCAGAGGCTCCTCACCACCAGGCCTATAACATCAGCTGGGTTTCCATTCAACTTGTTTGCATTTCATATTCACATTAACAAAAATTTGGCTCAAGAATATGTGCGTCTGTATGCATTTCCATCAACAGGGTAATGCAAATAAAAAATGAACATTAGGCTAATCAAGTTATGTGTTCCTACCAGCTGTGGGATCAACATCTATAGACAGAAATGCTGTAAATGCCAACCAATGCAAATTAAACAGTTTCCATTGACTTCAATTGCATTATGCCTTATTAGAGATGCGAGAGTTACAAGAGGTCAAGAGTTAATCCACCCCCCTTGAGCAAATTCAATTTATATTCGCATTAGGAGACTGAAGCTAATTTGTGGGTGTTTCCAACCGAGGATTTCTTATTTGCATAACTTACATGTTACTATAACTAGTTGGATGGAAACCTAGCTACTGGCGTGCCTAACTAGAGCATCCATGGGAGCTGTGTCGGAATATTCTAGATGCTAGTCAGAAGTAGAAGCTGATTGTCACTCAGGAATGAGGAGGCTTGCAGAGACAAGACAAACACCACCTCTATTCCTAATCAGGAACCCGTTCTTCCTCCCCTAAGGTTTTCTCCTATTCTTTTTTCCTATTCCATCTTACCAGACATAACTGCTAAACAGCAAGCAGCCATTAGGAGAGACACTTGATGGATACTGTTGGAGAATTCATTGGGGTAAATCCATGTGAAATGGACCTGATAGTCATTAGCCATTTATAAATGCAGGAGCGGTGTGAGCCAATTTTTTTCAGCATTTTAATCTGTAACTGAATACAAATAGCAAAGGAAGCGTGGCTAGGGAACTTGGCTAGCAGGGTGAAGCTGCACGCTGCATGCAAATTGATTCCTGGGTGCAACCATTTGGCCCTTGAGCAACACACTTAACCCCAAGTTGATCCACTAACACAGATACCTACAATTTATAACTGTGCAAAAGCTTTAGATAAAATGAATAACAAATGCATAATATTTACATTTATGTATTTAGCAGACACATTGATCCAAAGCGCCTTACATGTTTGTGAACTATCAACCAATTCAGGGCTGAGAGAAACTTAGGGTTAAGTCTGTTGCTCAAGGGCACAACAGTGGCAGCCTTGATTTCTAATCGTTTATGATGAAATACAATGGTAATACAATAAAATGACGAATAACGAATGACTCTGTTCCGAGAATGACTCTGTTTCGAGAATTTTTGGTCGTTGCTGTAGCAAGTTTTTGTGTCAGCATATCAGTGAACAACGGTAAAGCTATAAAAAAGGCATCTAGCAGCATAGTTTTCTCTTTACACCAATGTTCATACCCATGCAGGAAAACAGCCTATAATCAAAAACTGCTGGCATTATGCTTTAAAGTAGCAGTAACTGAGGATATTTATGTTAAAATAAGAGTGTTTATTCATAGTATTTAAGAGTGTTTACTCATAGTAATTAAGAGTCTTTATTCATAGTATTTAAGAGTGTTTACTCATAGTATTTAAGAGTCTTTATTCATAGTATTTAAGAGTGTTTATTCGTAGTATTTCAGAGTGTTTTCTATGTCTCTCCACTCTCCTCTTTGTTTTGACATGGTAGTTTGGACATGGTTGTTTTGACATGGTACAGAGAATTTGAGGGACTGGCAGGCTTTTTCCTGTGGCTGTGAGTGGATGGTTTATCTGTCAAAGCCAAAAGGGAAACTAAGAGCCTGGAAGAGGGGTGGGGGGTTGTGCTCAATCAGCAAGGTTTTGGTGGCTATTGAATGAAAAATGATTCTGGGTAAAACAAACAAATAAATAAATATCATTTTTCATTCAATTGCCATCAAATTCATTGCTGATCCAGGCAGTTTTACTGGAACTACTTTTAAACCCTTGCAGATTACCCTTGCAGATATATATATATATATATATATATACTTCATAACATGTCAGCCTTTATAACATGTCAGCTTGTAATTGCCAATTCAGAATGGCACGCAATCACATGCCATATAGGCACTGTGTGTGTGTGTGTGTGTGTGTATGTTAGACACTGTGCGTTAGACAGTGAGAGAGAACAAGAGCGAAAAAGAGAGACAGAGAGACTGTGAAGTACAGGTCCCTGATAACTCTGATAATGTTTTTCAAAACCTGTCCTGTCGTGTTTGCCAATATTGACAACTCACTTTGCATCCTCTGGCACCATTTTTTTCTATCAGAGTGCCAAAGACACGCAGAGGACAAAAGTTGCCCTGCTCTTATGGACCCTGCAAACACCCGGCAGGTCCATGGTGTCCTACTGAGGTATGACACACCATCCCAACAGGCTCACACGGCTTCAGTGTGTGCTAAAGTATGCAGCAGAATGAACCTCTGTCTCTAATGGAGCGCTAGGTAGTATGTAGGACACGGCGAGAAACGTGTCGCAAACCTCTTCCCAGCTGACCCTGATACAGACCACCTTATTCACACAGTGCCATCTCGTTGATAATGACTCGGGCGGACATTTTTATTAGCTTCTGACAAAGAGTCTGTGCCGTTAATGTGTGTGTCAGTCTTTTGGATCCCTAGTGTCTGTGTGTGTGTATAAAGCAAATGTTCTGTGGACATGCAGTGTTACACAAGCATTTTACAAATAGATATGAGGGTATGAGGACGGTTATTGTAAGTCACCACTGACCTTTCTTGTCCATGGTTTTGGCTTTTGGCTTAGCTGTGAGGGGAAGACAAAAAATAAAACATGAGTCACAAAGTGATGTTTTGCTTGCTCTAATCTACTGTGGTGCTGTTCCTGTAAATCGTAATACAGAAGAAGGAAACGACATCAGAACTGAACTTTGTGAATGCTCAATGGACATCGTTTTAACTAACCATTTCTACAGTGACTTAATGTCACAAAAACAGGTACATACAAACACTGTATACAGTATACAGACATTAACTCATTCATTCACTGGTATTTCATCCATCCATTCATCCATTCATTCATTCATTCATTGATGTTGAAGAAGCAATCAAGGAACACAGGAGCATCCGGTACCTGTTTCTTTTGTCTTCTTTTCTATCACTCCAGCTCCTGGGATAAAGAGCACATTAAAATAAGTTGTATTAGAACCACACTCCCCAATATGGGAGCAGTATAGCACCCATTGATATTCCACTGCATTGCAGGTGTACTTAATGAAGGGCTGGCCTCCAGAACCCAGTCTGAATGGGGTTAATGGTAACCAGGAACTTTAATCTCACCTCTTTGAGCTGGAAACAGACCAGCGAGTTTCTGTTTGGGAGCAGCTTCTAAAACAGGAAGTAGGGAGTAAAGTCAAGTCGGGATTTACCTTATTTACAAAATGTATTACATCTGACAATATATGTTTAACATAACATTGCAGTAAACACTGTAAACAGTAAACAGCTTTTTACAAATAGATACACATAACATTACATCACATCACATAACTGTAATTGTAACACTGTAAACACTGTAACTTCTTCTATATCTTTGCACACACACTGTGTGTGCACAAATGTATATGTCTAACTACCTATCTATAGATACATAAGCACATGGAGAGAGAGAGTGTGAGATAGACATAGACAAGTAGATCTTTATGAATTTCATTATTTTTGGTTATGAGTTGAGGGAAGACAGGAAAGTTATGGATGTTTAATACCTTCTTTCTTCACTGGTTTCTTTTTGGCAGACGTAGACTCTGAGGGAGGAAGAGGGGAGAGATCAAGACCAAATATGACTCACTGAAGTGTAGGTTATACTTGCATGACACAAGACAGAAAAGCTGAACAAATTAAAATGACATGAAAAACCTTACTATGCATAAAGCGTGTGCATGTTAAGCGTGAAATAACATGGTTTTAATGTGGCAGACAGGATTATGAAATGCGTGGCATAACTATTGCGACTGTAAAGATGAAATCTTTGTCCTTGTTAGAACATTGCTCCAGAATGCTGAATAAAGCCTAAATCTCTGAAACTCTGTTCACAACTGTGCTGTTAGAACTCCATAACAGTCTCCTCACGTCAGCACAAATTCCCCCCTCACAGTAATTACTGCACCTTTCTTAACAGCTGCAGACTTGGCCTTGTCTTTGGACACCTCAGGCACTGAAAGAACAAAAAATGCCAAGCAATTACATTGCAGAATTTACTTTTAAAAACGTCCAGTCACTGAGAGTGGGTTGTTTTTTTTACCTCTGGCTTTGTGTGCAATTAACACATCAGGATCTTTCAAACTATGAACTAAGAAAGGATCTGTTCATAGCACTCTTCCTCAGTGCCTGGTCGAAGCTCAAAAAGACTGGAGAATCTCATTACTGGAAACATCCCATATTCAGCAGTCTATGAAGCCTTGTTACATTTTACATCTTACTATCAGCAATATCACTTATTCATTTATGCACTTATTTAGCAGGTGTCTTTATCCACAGAATGGTACAGACCAGGACAGGTTTCTACATATGAGCGCAGTGGGAATCACACCCATGACCTTGGTGGAGTTGTTAGCATAATGTTGTAGTAGTTCAGCTACAGGAATTTCACAAGAACCAGGTGTGTGATTAGGTATCAGCAGAATGGAAGGATTGACCCATGGGAGAATGGAGAAAAGAAAGACTTGCGCTCTCTAGATCAAAGGAGAATGCACTCAAGTTGTATGTTAATACACAACACTACATGCATATAAATACTCACACTTGCTAAATAGATAACACCAGGTTGCTCAAAGAGCCTGTTCTTTTGTCACTCATCAGAAAGACTAACACATCAAATATATATTTTTTAATCATTTTTACTATTAGTAAAGTCTGTTTGTTGGCCGCTTCACCTCTTTTAGCAATGGTCTTATTTTTCCATTTGGTTTCTGCAGTGTGGCAAAATGTAGGGAGTAATTGAGTTTCCTGACATTTATAAGTGTCTCCTTTTTTGCATGACAAACATTGTAGAGCATTAAAATACCTTTCTTTTCGGCCTTCTCTTTCAGCTCTTCCAGTTCTGAGATAAAGAACAAAGAAAAAATAAAAACATTAGTGTGAGCAATGTTGAGGAAATGGGATTTTGAAAATTAATTTATACTATCTGACACGTCTTACCTCTCCGCACAATGCAAACTTCGTCCACATCTCCCTTGGCTGCAGGTTCTGAGAGATGGCAAATTGGCAGCATTAGACAATGTATAATATGACTTACTAATGCTGAACATATACCACTGAGAATAACAAGGATGTCACGGTTCGGTTGAATTAACATGTTAACAAGTGACACTTTGACCTTATTTCCAAGCGGAGATGTACCATGCATTAAAGTGATCACTATGCAGGACAGTATTTACCTTTTTGCTCCTCTGCCTTGTCTTTTTCAGCTGATTGAGATAGGGAGTACGGAATTATCAAAATGACAATAAAGCTATTTATGATATAGAGACAGTCTATTATATTGGAGCTCAGAGCAGAATACGCTGTGTAATAAGAGAAAATGAATAGCTTTTCATTCACAAATCTGATTTATGACCTTTTCTCTAAACTTACACAATCCATGATTGTTCAACAAACATCAGAAATGTTCTGTCATTGCCTGTTTAAATCTAGATTTTCCATAAGAAACAGGGCCAAAGCTGTTATAATAGATGGAACTGAATACTTGTTTCTGCAGGAGCAGGGAACACTGGTGGAGCAGTTGGATACACGGTTGTTAGCACAGGAACCTGGGGCACTGACAAGAAACATAAAATTGGAATTATAATCAGGACACTGCAGTACAAATCCTTCAGAAAAATTCTTAAACAAGAAAGAAGCCATTCGCTTCTATGAAGTCACACCCTGCAGGGGTCAAGCAGCAAAGCATAAAATAAATAAAACAGAATACATAGAAGCCAAAGACGTGGTTGCCTTTCCCCTGCTTAGGTGGATTGAATGTGAATCAGGGTCATGCAAATTTCTGCTATTTTCTTACTTTCCCAGGTTATGTAAAATACAGATCAAGCGGTCAAAGTGAGATAAAATCGGCGCCTAATTGCACATCAGAGACAGTGTCCACCCCTCGCCCAAAGTGAGGAAGTTCAGCGATGAATAATTAAGCAGTCAAATGAACACTCTGATCCAGACTCTTATCAACCCAAGCGGGGGGGGAGATGACCTCCAAGCGATACATCAGGAGGCAGAGATCAAGAGGCAGAGAGAAAAAAAATCTGGGTCTCATACTTTTTTAGAGGCAAGAGCAGATCTGAAAAATAATAGTTTCGGCTCTGATCTACCCTTAAAGGCACAGGGGGCCAAAAAGCTAAACATGGACTACTTTCCCAGTGTGTGGTGAGAGCGTAGCACAGAAAGCACACTGTGAGCATGAGAGTGTTAAGCTTTGAGTAAATTTTCCAGGGTCTATACAGACACACAGAAGCAGTTAGCCAGTTGTCTAATATGGTGAATACTAGCGATTAGGGACCCCACTTCAACTGCGTGTGTGTGATTTCACACTTGTATGAAATACCTGGGCCCACTTCCGGTGGCTTTGGATTGTCTGTGACTATGTGATGCACTGCAAAATAAATTGTGGTGGCCACACAATGGCCACAAAGGTGAGACTGGTGAGATTACTCAACTCAAAAATGGCTGACATGACATCAGCTCATCAGCCTGGGTAAACCAAGACCACACCACTTCCTCATATTCAAATCTCACTCTGCAGGTCCGTCTGGAGACGAGGCCATTGCAGCCCATTTGTGAATCATCATCAAACCCAGGAACCAATCACAACCACTTATCCAGCATGGAGAATGCTTCATATGAATCTCAACCAATGAAAGCTTTTGTGTTCTAGTCTGTGGTCAGTCTATGGACAGATATTTTTCTTTTACTTGAGAGAACAACGATAATCAAGATTGTACATGAAAGACGCATTTGAGAAGAGTTTTGATAACTGTTTAAAGCTTTGCTTTAACTAATCTCATGCTGGTTAATTTATATCCCTGAAATGGGAAATCAAGCACATCTCCAGACCCACTCTCTTGATTGAGGTGTGGTGAGGTCTGGGTTTACCCAGGCTTTTCATTTGTTACAGGCCTTTGAACAATAAATCAATAAAAAACATTCACGTGTAGTTCAGGTGTAGTAAAAGCATTTAGTTGTGGGTCAGATGCAGTCTGAAGAATCATATTAAAAGTGTATTTGTCTGTATTAAAAGTGTATTTATGAACTTTATAAGTTTCTGTCCAACTGAGATGGAAACACAGTGTTAACCCAGAATCACCCCGGTCACCTATGGTTAAATCAAGTGCTCCTTAGTGGTAGTAGACTACTTACCATACCACCCAGGAGGCGATGGGCAGTAGACTGGTGTTGGTCGGCATGGGCCAGCTGTTAATCATATATATATATACATTTAACAGGTGTTTTACCCACAACCATGAACACAATTAACAATTTAATTAATTAATTAATTAATTATTAACAAGATTCGGATCAAATTCAGTGGTTTGCCCATCAGAACATTTGATTTACAGTGCTGACTGTAAACATGTTAAGCATGGTAACTGTCAATAGTGCTGAAGTGTGTAGTGCTGAGCATCTAAGTCTGTGAGCATTGAACACATAGGAGCAAGAGGTTAACTGGGCTTTTTGTTTTGTTGACAGTGTGTGTGACACGGTGGAGACAAAAGGAGTCTTTAACAGTGACTTTCTTTGCAATTAGCCCTGCATAATTAAAATAGTGCACGTCCACTTAAGAAATCCCCACTACACCTCTGGTTGCCCCCTATGTCAGGATCATGTTATTCAAAGTAACATTGTTGAACATCTCTTGTACAGGCTGTACCTTCAGTAGGAGATAGAGCCACCTCTTCAGGCTTTGCTGTGGAGGTGAAAGTGTACGAAAAAAAACATGTACATTAAGAAGAATTTAGTTGAAGTTGACAGTGTGGTGGACAGCATGCTAACATGTGATTCTAACCGAAATGCACGTAGAATAAAGACACCACACGTACCTTCTTTGGAGGAGACCACAACTTCTTTCTTAGGCTTGGATTCTGTGGAAGAGTTTCTCACTATGAGTGTGTTGTCTATCGGTTACCTGATCATGCCATGTTCCAAGTTATAGCCTAACAAATGTCTCAGACAGAGACATGATTTAGAGGTTGTGATTCTCTAACAGAGGCATTTTTGTGATGTAATGGTATATAATTATAATGATATATTATACAATCTATCATGGTATCTATCTATCTATCTATCAAGTAGCCTAAAGTTAAAGTCAAGCAAAGTAAAGTTATTATCATAGTAACATCATATTTTCAACTCTCACTGTCATAATATCAGTCTAATATAAATTAACATGATGCTCTACTAGGGAAAAAAGTTGTGAGCATATATGTGTTTTATTCTATTCTATTTAGCAGGTAATTAATCTCACAAAATATCATATAATGGCAGTATGTCATGTAATGACAACTGTAGACAACTGTGTGATAATAAGTGAATAATTAATTACATTTACAAAAATGGATGACAGACTCAGAGATTTGAATTCCAGAAAAGTGTGACGTGTGACTAACATGAGCTCACTGTGTGTGTGTGTGTGTGTGTGTGTGTTTAGTATTGTTATATACTTGACATATGTGACAATCCACAAGTCTTTGATAAACGGGTGAGATAGTAGAAGACAACTCAAGTCTTTGATAAACGGGTGAGATAGTAGAAGACAACTCAAGTCTTTGATAAACGGGTGAGATAGTAGAAGACAACTCAAGTCTTTGATAAACGGGTGAGATAGTAGAAGACAACTCAAGTCTTTGATAAACGGGTGAGATAGTAGAAGACAACTCAAGTCTTTGATAAACGGGTGAGATAGTAGAAGACAACTCAAGTCTTTGATAAACGGGTGAGATAGTAGAAGACAACTCAAGTCTTTGATAAACGGGTGAGATAGTAGAAGACAACTCAAGTCTTTGATAAACGGGTGAGATAGTAGAAGACAACTCAAGTCTTTGATAAACGGGTGAGATAGTAGAAGACAACTCTGTATTTTGATGTGCTGTGAATAGGAAGTACCGGCATTAAGGACAAAAGTGAAGAATTCAGTTACTGCAAATGCAGTGTTTGTTCTGCTTATTAATATTAATATGCCAATTAAAACCCATCTGTATTGATGAGTTCAGGTTAAGGATGTTTGGAAGTCTTTTTTGCTAGCTTTCTAGCTTTTTGCTAGCTTTCTAGCTTTTTGCTAGCTTCAATACAGTGAATTAGAAGCCCCATTTTTGATTAGGGAAAGCAAACAGGTTTTGTGTTACACCATCTCTGAAGTCTTCCCTTTGTGGATTAAATGTAACATTCTTTTGAACATCCATCACTGAAAAGGATCATAATATTCAGGAAGGTTTAAAGGAAAACTTTGTTATAGCTCTTCAATTCAATCCCCTAATCTAAACTTCGACACAATTATTTTTCTACAGAAAGAAAATAATAAAAGAAGAAAATACTACATAAGTCTATTATCAATATATGATTTTACAAACATTTTAATAACAACGTAATAACACCTGATCAGTTGTTTAACACTACTCTGGGCCACACCAATTTTGACCTAAATGGTGGTATCAGAACATTGTGAATTTGCTCTCTCATTTAGTTAACCCAGGAAGGTAATGCTCCACTATGCTTAACTAAATCACAAGAGAAAAACAAATAAACCCCACATACCTTTCTTTTTCTGCTTTTTCTCTGTGGCCTTCTTGGGAGCGTCAGCATCTGAGAGGAGAAAAATCCGTAGCTCATCAATTGACAACACCAACAATTTCTGAAAGATTTGTTAAAGTTGCCTTTATATTTCAGGGTACAAATCCAGTCACAATTTCTGTCTTAAAAGTACCTTTCTTTTTGGACACGCTGACTGTCTTTGGAACATCTGTTTCTACAACAAAACAATGTATGATGGTAACGCTTTTTCAGAATTAGAATCTAGCGCAAGCCTTGATGTAGGGCTCCTATTAAACTGACTACTTGAAGCTGAAGCAGAGAAGGCTAAACCACAGATCCTCTTACTGCCATATAGACAAGCTTTTTGTCAGGTTGACTTATTGCCATCATTTTCACTGTCAATCCATATAAGAGGGCTGTGAAAATAAAGCCAGTGTGGTCAATAGCAAGGCTGCAATATGTGGCTCTATGTCAGTATAGAACTGTGCGAAGAGTGGTAGTTTTTCAGTAAAATAAAACATCATCACAACATATAACGGTAATCCAACAGTTTGTTTCCTGTTTTCCACATTCTTGAAAAATGCGGAAATTATTCCTTGTGATATCCACCTGTAGATGTAATATCAGTTGATTTCAATTGGTTGGTCAGTGGACTGCATCTCCAAGTGATTGCAACATGAAAACTGGAATAACTGAACTGATTAATTTATTCCTTATATCAAGAAATAAATTTTAACAGAGCATTGTTTCAGGTGATGACTGAGGGGCACCATACAGAAGAGTCAATACAATAGCATGATAAAATGATTAGGCCTACATCAAACTGTGAATATTAAAAGGCAAATATTTTTTGCGTGTTGATAAACATTTCCAGCAAGTGTGACAGCAAAGCGTGCACACGGCAGCAAAGGTGAGAATGTTCCCTCCGTCCTTCTTTAGAAACATTCTCTCCGTGTGTGAGAGTGAACCAGGGATAGGGGTGTGAAGGGCATTTGCACACAGAGAAACAAACAGTGGTTAATTTCACACTTTAAGCTTTGACTTGACTGCATGACTGCAAGCCTGAGGCCAGCAATAAACACAGAGCTGGAAAACATACTCTTTTTGCCCGAGGGAACCTTGAGGGCTGTGAATAAGACAATTTGTTGTTAAATACAGGTTAAACAGAATGAAAATAAAAGCTATAATAATGCCAGCTGATTAGAATTAATGAACCCTGAACAAACAATTATTAATCCACATTTGGCTGTCAACTTTTGGTTGTCACATCTTTGTTGAGACTTACATCTAACCAGCAGGGTGCAGTGTTGCATGACTCAAATGAGCTTTGTCAGGCATTCAGTGACTACTCAAACTAGCTATATCAGGGGCTTACAGTGTTCTCTGAATCCTTACACTTGAAAGGGAGTTGTTCAAAATTGTCCTTAACTGTTAATTAATGATTAATTACCGGTTTTTTTAAGAGAATGCATTAAATATTTTTGGGATCAGCAACTAACTGAATGATTGTCATTTCATTTATCTTCTCAAGACTTCTCAACCTCTTTCCTTCTGAAAGCACGTTTATATATACCACAGCTTCTCAAAGGCTACACACTATATTGCTTGCACTCTAAAACAGATAAGGCTCTGCAGCTACTGAATAGTGGAAGCAAAAGCACAAGGAGCTACTGTAGGCCTACCCTTTATTTCATCTGTCCTCTTCATCTTTTCCTGTTCTTTGGCTGTAATTGAAGCATAATGTGGGTCTGCTAGGTCAGTTCTTCGATAATGATAATGCTGCCAAACTTAAATGATGTGAAACGGAATTATTGTCCATTATCACATCTAATAGACTTTCTTACATCACACAAACATTGGCCATACTGATTAGCATATTGCAAATAAAACAACAATATGGCGAAGCTCAAAGGCTGATTGTTGGCAAAAGCACATCATACCCTTTTTGTCATCTGTCCTCTTTATTTTATCCTCCTCTTTGGCTGTAATTTAAACATAATAGAGGCCTATTATATCAGTCATTTAAATAATAACATTACCAAACTGCTTATCTTATAAATGAACTATTGTCAGTTATCACACTTGCAAATATTAGGCATGATAATAAGCACATAGCAAATAGCGCAAATAGCCTAATTGTTGGCAAAAGCATCTCGTACCCTTTTTAGCACCAGCCTTTGTCATCTTTTTCTCCTTTTTGGCTGTAAAATGATAATGCACAAAGTCAAACATTTGATACCAGCTACACTCTCATTACATTTTGTGTTTGTGTGTGTGTAATGTCTTTTGATCAGGGTAAGCGACTTACTTTTGACTAGTAACTTGGTAGTAACACTTCAAGTGTGCTTGGGCCTATACTTAACACACATTGTTGATCACAACCTTCTAACTGAACTGCTATGTGTGTTGCTCATCAAGCACTATGTGCATTTTGATACACTAAATAGTAAGCAATAAGCATATCACACATCAGCACAGTGCACCAGCCATATGGGCAAATCTAGTCTAACTGTTGGCAAAAGCACACAGAGCACTCATACCCTTGTCAACGTCTGTCTTTTTCATTTTTTCCTCCTTTTTGGCTGTAAAAGAATAATTTAGAAAGTTATTTGATGTACTTTGCTTGTACTTTTATTTTAATTTGCACCAAAGCCAGCATATCATGTGACACAGCACAGGCTGTACAGTACATTGTGTACTGTAAGAACATTGCATATTAAAAATGCCATTGCTAACTAAAGGCAAAAGCGCATGGAGCTTTTATACTCGTTTTACCATCTGGTTTCTTCTCTTTTTCCTCCTTCTTGGCTGTAATTTAAGTATAATGTACTGAGTCAATCATGATGACAATGCCACACTATTATTTTAAATATGCTGAAGCTTGATGCACCTCCTATCTGAAGTTATCCGTGAAACTGAATAATTGTCATACATCTAATACACTTTTTAGATTTTTTTTTTTTTACTACATGCTGACACTTGCAAACATTGCTCATAGTGGTAGCATATTACTGCAAGTACAGAAGTATTATAGCAAAGCTCAAATAGGCATAAGTGCATCATACTGTACCATTTTTATAATCTGCCCTTTTCATTTCCTCCTTTTTGGCTGTGAAAGGATGATGCACAAAGTCACTGATTCAAATGAACTTTCTCCCAAATGTAGCTTTTCTAAACCGAAGCCAGCATATAATGTAACACGACACAGACTACAGTTAACGGTAAGCAGGTGAAAATGCTAGAGCTCTTGCTAGCAATAGGCGGAAGCGCATGGAGCTTTCATACCCTTTTTATGAACTGGTTTCTCCACCTTTTCCTCCTTCTTGGCTGTAATACAAGCATAAAGTCTATCCTTTCACACCAAGACTGCTACCATTCTTTATGTTGACTGAAAAATGTAATCTGCATTTAAAGGGATTATCCGGAGTGAATCAACCCGTAGCCCTGCTGTTTCAGTGCTGTCGGTAGGTACGAGAACGACGGAATTTGGTACAACGTAGACCAATCGGCGAGTTCAGGCCAAGGAACCTTCGCTTTATCCTGCACCATATGTTAGCGTCAGTTACCATTTCGCAAATACGGTTTTGTTGTATTGACGCATGCTGTTGTTGTTATACCTACCGCCAGCATTTGGCAGCCTCAAAGATTGACCCCGGATTTTTCCTTTAAGCCTTTGACATGTTATTACTGGGTGGAATGCAGTAGCTGACTATTTAGGTTACTCTTTTTAATGTTTCTGTTTTCTTTCTTAGTGATTCACCACCGACATTTTCACATCAGATGTCCGCATACTGCACACAGAAATGGCAAAGCTTAACTAGTCGACTTTAGACACATGGAGCTCTCATACCCTTCTTATCATCTGTCTTTGTCATCTTCTCCTCCTTTTTAGCTGTAAATACAGAGTAATAATACACAAAGTCAGACCTTTGATTCACACACTCTCTAGTTTGATTTTCTGATTTGCGTCAAAGCCAGTTTAATAATAATAAATAGCACATTTCTCTTTTCAGGCTGGCCCAGGGACAAGAAAACTTACACTAACTCTAGATACTATTGTAATAGTGTATATGGCCTATAAATATTACATATGAGGTCACAGTACCATCTTTATCCTTTGTCTTCTTGATCATTTTCTCTTCCTTTTCTGTAATGTTTAGTTACAAAGGGAACACAAAATATTGCTGAAATATACACTGAGCTGTTTAATTTTACTTTTTTTTTATTTTTAATTAACCTGGACAAGCTCCACCCTTCAATGACGAGTGACATAAACTATAAAAGCAAAATAAGTTCATACCATGTTTGTCTTTATCATCTTTCATGGCGACCTTTTCCTCTTTCTTTGCTGTGATAATGTGAAACAAACACATTACATGATTTTTGAAAGTGGACACATGTCTAGAAAAACATGCAGCCCATTACTGCTCTTATCTGGTTGTTATTCATTAGTTTGGAAACTGAATTTCTAAAAAAAAATATTAGCTTAAAAAAAGTAAGCTTAATACCTGTTTTTTTTTTTCGGGCTTTGGTACAAGTCAGCAATGGTTCAGCGTACATTACTTTATCAGCAGCTCAATATAAATTGTGTATTGCATTTGTCTACTCTGCCACAAGATGGCGGCTTTGAGTCTAAAAAATACTTCCCTCGCAGCACCCAGTTGACAAATGCACGCCAAATAATGCATAAATCAGCAGGCACAGTTCTAACAGCCAAACTTGAGTATTTCTACCTACAAGGGCATGTTTTTCCTTTTATTTCCATTAGGTTTAATGTTCAAATCTGACATACTGTCTCAGGCCAGTACAAACAGCTTGTTGGGCAGACCTAGTTGTGTCAGTAAAAAGCTAATCTAATTACACCTGCTCACTGTGTGACTCATCTGTCTCTATGTCCACACTCATATGTCCAACCAGCAGGCTCAGCTCTCCCCAGATTGCCTGAGACTGTAGGAGACGTGGGTGAGCTCTGGCATTCATTTACTTATTCTCTCGCTGATTTTTTTGGACTTCACCTTATTTTTACCCTTGTTAAGTTTGTATCTGCGACCATCTGTGGAGGTTAATATGCTATAACCAAGCTCTGTGTTTTGGTACAGCTGCATACATGCACTTAATATCAACAACAGTGAATACCTTTAGTTTCCTTAGGCTTAGCCTTAGGTTTGGGTTTATCTGTTCAGAAATGAACAAAAAAAGACAAATGAAATACATGTCAGATTAGAATTCATGGCAGTGACTTCTTTGGAAAAGATTGCTATGGATTTGTATTGGTGCCTTTCACACAAATCAATCTCTTAAAGTTGTCATGTACTGCATGATTGCTCAACGTTTGGTGAGGTGGTGGTGGTGGTGGTGCTTTCAGGAGGGGTGTTGCGGGTGCTAGCGGAGGAGGGGTGTGGTTGGTCACTATAATGGATGTGTCATTGACAAGCTTGTACACCCTCTAACTGCTGGTTGTTCCTGTACCTTCAGCTCTGAGAAAAATGTTTTTTTGTTGTAGTTTTTTTTGCCAATCAATAGCTATAAATATGTACACACACATGTTCCAGAGAGCCATCTACCATAGCCATAAGATCAGTCAATCAGCCAGCCCAACATCGAATACAAATGCAGGGATGTTCTCGTTTTCAGTCTCGGTGTCAGTTTGAGATCATTTGATAAAAGACCCTTCCAGTAATGCGACATGAGATGCTGGTATAGACAAAAAAAGAAGAAATTCTCATGTACAGGGAGGCAAATACTACATTATCTGCATCTGAATTCTGTTTATACATGTTGGTGGGTGCCTGTGTAACATTGAATTGCAGATTTTGAGATGATTATTTTATTGGACAAATAACTGTGCAGTTGTGATGAAAGGTTTTGGCAGGCTTCTCGTCCGGTATTCATAAATCAGGCGGTTATTACCGGAATTAATTTCAAAAGTGCAGGCCGTAACTCATGAGTTTCAAATATGACAGCTTTATTAGAAAGTGAATCGCTTGAATTTGTCAGAATGAATGTGTTACCATCTGATTATGTACCTTCACTTCTTTGGGAGGGCAATCACAGCAACAACTACCCATCCCCACTAAAAATAACATGGCTATCCACAGAGTATTTTGAACAGGGGGAACGGAAGGCCTCGTCCTCCCTCCATGAAAATGATAATGGAATTTTATGCTGTACTGTAACTACTACCATAAGTTGTATCTGAATGCTAATCAAGGAAGGCCACACCTTGATAATACAGAGACAATGTAGCAAGTTTCGAAACATGAAACTATTCCACCAGTAGATCTATGTTTTAAAAGGTTCGTCCTCCTTACACACTCTGTAGAATGTGCTGTATTCTTTTGGATGATGTCATAAACTATATTCCATATCTGAAATGAACTGAAAATTCACTTTTATCTTTAGACACCTACCAGGCGAAATGCTTGCACATTACTAGGCTGCTAAAAGATAGTGATAGACAGACTTTCAGAAAATTCTAAGCTTTAACAATAACATCAGTCTTGGCTTAATTTTAGTAGCTCTTAAAGTTTGATGATTTATTTATGGGCTTTATTGACAGGACAGAACAGACAGAGAGCTGGGGTGAGATAAGGAAAACCTGCATTCAAACCAACTTCCCTGTGGGCACGATATGAGTGTTCTAGCCAGTTGGATCACGACGTCCCTTTGATATTGTTTAATAGAGTATCAAAGATGGCTTTCCAATTCTTACTAAAAGACTGAAAGATGAAGAACTACATGCAAAGCATTGGTAATATACCACCCCTGCTAGGTCTCTCTCTCCCTCTCTGACAACAGCGGGTGTAGCTTGCTCAAGTTGAGGGGCTTGTCTTCTGATTAACACATGGTTGAGAGACTTTGGTCAAGTTCAGGGCCAAGGTCATGTTTTGAAATGACTGGCCAGGCCCTCCATTCATTCCTGTGTGCAACGTACAAAACGCGCAACACTCTGTCAACTTGAACTCAAGGCTGCTCTTCTCATACTGTCCTCCTCTCCAAACATGCTTTTTTAATTTTGCTCTGATTGTTCTCATCACTGCTCTGCCCTTATGTAACAGACACTAACTGACATCCTACTTTCGTTTTCTCTTTAACTACAATGACATTTCTTCAGAATATTCATGAATAAACTTACTTAGAATTTGTGATCTATGTGGCCTTCCCTTTCTTGTTTCCATGCTTAAGTCAGCCTGTGATTCAGTGAAGACACAGGATTTCTACATTATCCTGTTTTTAAAAATCTGAGGTGAGAAATAATGAGGATATGCCCATCCAAACTCAAAAGGTGACTGCATGTCTGTTTCTCCATGTTGGCCCATATCAAATATACATGGAGGTTAAAGAGTTTTTAGCCCTTCTGTAAATGCCTAGGAGGAGCGCCATCATCTCTAAAAGGGCCGTTGCCTCAGTAATCATTCAACTCTGGTTCATTACAGATGACCTGAGGGTATTCCAGTCAGTAAAAAAGCTCATTAAGGATAAACTCAGAATATCTTCACCATCTGATTTGTTCAAACAGTTTTTTTAGGATTATTCTGAATAAACCTTGTTTAATGTCATGACATAGTTGGAGCGACCGTGTCAAAAAAGCGGAAGTTGAATTTCTTTTTTCATAGTAAACAATGACAAATTCCTCTAACTCTAGGCATGAACTGCTAACATGGTGTTCTTTTAGCTTTTAACATCTAACATGGTGTTCTGGAGTCTGGAGTAAAATGTCAACCAAAGGACAAGATTAAATTGAAAGTCAAACAACCCTCTACACAAGTTATGCCCTATACCTGTTTTTTCTGCCTTAGACTTCTTCACAGGAGTGTCAGGCTCTTCTGTCTTGTCTTTGGCTTTCTTCTCAGGCTTTGGTTCCTCTGAAAAAAAGTGAGGAGCACCACATTATTAGTTTATCACACAATTATACAACACATATGGCACCAATCATTAGCTTTGGGAGGGAGAGAACTGCAACAACTTTTGTGTTTATATCAGGATCATTATTTTTTTGTTTTGTTCTGTTTTTTTTGTTTGCGTTTTTCTTTTTTCTTTTTTGGACGGTTGTCTGGGGCTGTTTGTGATGTCTTGAGTCAAAGACTAGCTCTGGCTCCCTAAAAGAGAGTCCTGCTTTGTGTTACTACTCCACCACCCTGTGGGGTCAGGGCTCTGCAGGAGAGACTGGAAGGGTTCAGCTGACTGAGACAAGACATCAGAGATAAATGGGATTGTGTGTGTGTGGGGGTTGGGGGCAGGGGGGTGTTTGGCGCAACAGGGATCTTTTCCATTCAAAAAACAAACCCGAGGTGCTGCATTTTTAACTGAGTTTGTCTCTTTTAGCTGTTCATGAGGAACTGGCACAGAGAAAGAACAGAGACCACAGTCTATGGCAAAATCAATGGCCACTATGGATTGCTAAGGCTTAGCCTTTCAGCAAACATGTCTGTTGCATCTATATTATAATGTTTCAAAATAAAGATGTGACTGTGGGAAAATGTAGAGATTGAGAAAGGAAATCATCGCCACCTTCCTTAAATAACTGAAAGTCAACTTTTGGAAAAAATTTTGTTTTTGGCCAAATCATCGCATTGCTCAGCAAAGAAAAGTAGATCTGTGTGGTGGTGAACCCTTTTTTATCTATAACTTGTGAACCTGAAACCCACCAGTACCTGGCTTTAAGACACACTCTGTGCAAGAGGACTGTGTATCTAAAATTGTGTGTATCTAAAATTGTTATTTCTGAAAAACCTGAAAAAAAATGACTTGATCATTTTTTGATCACTCATTTTTGAAAATGAGTGATCATTTCAGGAAGCTGATGACATTATATCTTGAGGTGATACACAGCCTTGTACTTTCAGATAACTGGCTATGGTACAAGCTCTCCCTGAGCCCAGGCAGTCTGGAGATGAGTCAGCGATGGCAAGAAACTGACTAAGTAAAGCTGGGAAGGCTTGTGCTGCCGCTACTAACGATGGGCATGATGATGATGGTGATTGCGCAGGCCGTACAGTCAGTACAGTGTTTCTCCAGAACTGAAGCCATCTGCTCTCTACACTACGCTTCGCAAATGCCTTCTGGCATTGCAAGACAACCGCCAACTCAAGTGGGGCCCATTTTAGTCCCCCAAGATTTGTCATGCTACCATCACACCCCACGTCACAAAGGAGGAAAGTTTTGGAGGTAAACTGACTTGAGTAATAATGACAGAAATCTATGCAGGATTCGTTGCCAAAACATGAATTTAAAAAATGGTCTTTAGATATGCACCCTAGTCTCCACATTAAAATCAATGAATAAAAATTAGGTGGCCAAATGAGGAGGAAAACACAAAGGGGTTTGTCAGGGCCAGCAGTTAATAAGTCCTCAGGTAATATATGCAGAGATGAGAAAAGAAACAAAGAAAGGTGAAGCAACTTTTCATAATTTTTCATTAAAGCTGTTATTGCCACCCTCATGGATAAATCTTTCCAAATAACTTTCCTGAAAATGTAGGTTCTATTTATGTTCTGTAAATACTGTGTATTTATAGTCTAAGTCAAAGCCAAATATGCCTTATTCCCAGCCAGGAGAAGGTTTTAATTTGGGTCCTTTTTTTCTTTCTGCAACCTGCTGTGAGAAAATCAGCAGTCATAGTTGGTGGAAAGTCAGCATCCTACACACCTGATTACTTGAGGTGCCCTCGTAACCCAGCTCCCCTGAGTCCTCCTCTGCTCCAAAGCCTGCGTCCAACACACCACTCCCCAAAGTCCAAGTCACTCTGATTTAGCTCTTGCCTCAGTCATCATGAATTTGCTGCCACTACACTTTTCCTACATTGCCCCCCCCCACCTATTTTTTAAGTCATGTGTGGGCGCACAAAAGATGTGGCAGACACCCCTTGAAGGGGATCCATCTGGGGCACCTTTTTGGGCTTTCGTTGTCAATTTAGACCTGCTGTGAATCTCCCCACAGCCTCAGAGACACCAGCCCTGAAAGCCACAGATAAACTCTGCTGGGGCACCATTTCTGTCAAGGAGGTTTTTTTTTGGGGGGGGGGGGGGGGGGGGGCTGGGGTGGGCGTCCTTGAGCAGTCAGCAATATTGCTAAGTATTCAAGGATATCAAAATCTAGTTTTAATACGGTCTCAGACTCTTTGGGCTTTGTGTGCTGCCTTGGACTTCTGAAGAGTCAGCAGGATTTTCACAGAAAAAAGTGAGTGTTTGAAAAACACTTGCTTTAATGAGTGTCGATGTTTCACAGACTTGGACAGTGCCAGCGACCCAGTTCAGCTAAAAGCTTTCAACTGCCTTTAACATTTTTGATAGCACACATAACATTGTTATGTATGTGTTCATACATTTCATATAAATGCAAAACAACATTTATTATATTTTTTTCTAACAACACAACACACACAAACAGGGCAAGTATTATGGGATCAGATGTTTATTTGAAGTGGGACATCATCTAATCAATATTCATTTTGGTTTATGGGTGAAGATACCCTGGGGTAACTGATGGGGAAAGCACATTTGTTTGTCTCTGTTCATCTTCGTGTTTGTTGACCATAATGGGCAATGAGTCATTTGTGAATTGGCTGAGTGATGTTGAATCATGGATGAGTGGCCAAACTCACATTCACACAAAGACTGAGATAGAGAGAGAGAGAGAGAGAGAGAGAGAGAAATAACAAAAACAAAATACATCATCCTCTCTCTCTTGACTCCAAATGTACTTTCTCAGGAACATGTATCAAATATGACCATTTTTGTGTGCATTTTTAGACCACTCTGTAGTTTTTTGAAATGTTTTTACCATAAAAATGCGTTCCATTCTTTTAATTCACTCCAACCCTCTCATTCATTTGTGCTCTGGCTTTCACCAGACTGCCTCTAAAATCTCAACCGAGACTGAAAACTATAAAGATTTTAGGGTGGCTTACTGGTTAGGACTTCAGGTCTGAAAACGAAGGGTTCCCGGTTCAATCCCCGACCAGTAGGAAAATTGTGGGGGGGGGAGTGGTTGAGCACCTGCTCTCCCATGCCCACATCCATGACTTAAACCCTCACCAACTCCTCACTGTGTGCTGTGTGTGTCTCGCTAATTCACAATTAGGATAAATCTTTTCCCTCAAAAGAGTATACTTACTTACTACTATACTATATCAAAGAATCTTTTAAATTCAGTTGTTTGTTCAGTGCCTCTGAAGGTACATATCTTTAGCTGTGATGCTTATACTTGGTGAGCTCAAGCGATAGAGATACGATTGGAAGTACTCTGGACTAATGCTTAAATGCACAAGCATCCCACCATGTGTCTCTCTCACAGAGATTTCTCGGCAGACCTGCAAGTGTAGCTGAACTCATATTCACTGGGGACCAATGGACTACTGAGGTATGCTTATTTTCTGACAGAGGGTCTCAGATTTTGCTTTGAGATCTGGGCCTTTTTTTGTTGTTGTTTGTGTGTGTGGCAATGGACCAACACAGTGGCCCTCCGTGAGTCCTGAGGCTGTCTTTGGAGAAATGGCATTTCTATGTATTGCACCATTTCCTCTGGCACTGAGGAGGATTTAAGATATGATAAGAGGAAGATTTCTCTCTTTCACTTTCTATCACTATCACTAGTTCTCTGTCTGTCACCTGCAGTAGTACAAGTACATGTTCTCTTCTTTTGCTTCCCACGTCCAATATCCACTGCCTAATTGAGGTAGTCCACACCAGAAATGTCAAATCCACTGAAAGCCATATTCCCTTTCCAGGAAACTGTGCTAGGCTTTTTTTAGGCTTTGAGCTGTTTGTCAAAAGTGATTTTTCTCTCTCCAAAACTCTCTCCAGAAAACATGATCTGTGCCAGTGAACTAGGCTTTTTCATCAACAGAATACCAATTTGAAAAGTGAACTCTCCTTGCTTCCCTAAATGTAAACTTTACTGGTACATATATATATATATATATATATAGCTCACCCAAACACTACACTTCCCCATTGGTACATATATATAGATCATCCAAACACTACACTTCCCCATTGGTACATATATATAGATCATCCAAACACTACACTTCCCCATTGGTACATATATATAGATCATCCAAACACTACACTTCCCCATTGGTACATATATATAGATCACCCAAACACTACACTTCCCCATTGGTACATTTATATAGATCACCCAAACACGACACTTCCCCATTGGTACATATATATAGATCATCCAAACACTACACTTCCCCATTGGTACATATATATAGATCACCCAAACACTACACTTCCCCATTGTGTCCGTTACCAAACGAGGCTGGTGGTTCCGTTTTGATTAAGTCTCAGCTTGCTTTACACCAACTATGAGTATCAAACACACCACCATATCAGCCATGAACCTCACATTCATGTCTGCTTTTTTGATAGCGTGTGTAAAACATGCGCTTAAGTTCTCATGCACCCTAGCATAACGATGACACGTACTGCAGTGTGAGAAGAAGGGAGAAAAAAATGTCCCTTTGATCATTCTACATCAGTGTAAAAAATCCCATCTCTTTCCCCTGGTGTCTCGTATAATTACGGCAAGCAGCAGTCAACGAGTCTTCATCTAGTCTCACCACCAGATAGGCGGTGGATCTTATTCTTCCATGCAAGTGTGTGGAGAAAAAAAAAAAAAAAAAAAACGTAGGAAAGTAAGTGAAAGCTAAAAATCCTATGACAGAACACTATCTTTGCCTGTGATGCCAAATGAAACTTTTTTCAAAACAGTTTTTGCAGAGGATGATGTTTTGTACAATGACATGCTCATAAAAGGATGGCAGGCTGGCTGTTTTAGTGTACCTGTGTCATAATGGGCTTCTTCTACTGGTCTTCTAGTGTACCTGCGTCATAGTGGGCCTCTTCTACTGGCCTTCTAAGTTAGTTTGAATTGGCCTCGGCTGTTTCCTCAGCACAAAGGAGTTGGGTCTTACTTTAGACAACGGCATTAGGATCTCTGACCAGTTGGGAAGTACTGAAACCTTTCTATATGGGAACAGCAAGGTAGCCTTCCTTGCCTAACCACCCAGACATCATAGTGATGTGATCCTCCAAACACGAAAAGTAAATGGCCCTAGAGCGGGCAGATCAAAGTACGAGCCCCAGGCTGTCTCTCTCTCTCTCTCTCTCTCTCTCTGCCTCCTCCCTCTGCTTTCCCCATCCAGTCCCGAGTTACATTTTCTGCTCCTCTCTCCTCCTATCATGAATGGCAGCAACTCCCATCCAATTATTGAAAGATTCATTAGCAAATGGCCTAAATGATACTAGTACGACCATTTGGTAGGCATTCAAGCAGGTTACATTTGCAGTGTTATCAGTCAGTTTATGAAGGAGAATAGACCTGTTTTGTTCTGTATTCCATTTTCACACTTTTTTCCTAATGATGATTTGTGCTCATAGGTATTCAGCCTTTGAATTGGTAACAATAAGTAAGTTCCTGACACCTTAAATTGTTCTCCCAAATCCATCATGGCTGTTCCCCTTACTCTTCATTCTGCAGAATATTCCTTGGCCTTGGCTCCAGTTTTGTCTTTGATACTAGCAGTAATAGTGAAAAACATCAACTGTACTCAAAGGCCTTGATACTTTTTCACTAAATTTTGCAACATTGTTGGTGCTGAGATACACTGCTGAAGTTTCATAGTATTGGACCATAACCACCATATACTTTTATGACAACAATGTTGTTGCAATTTCATTCCTTCTCTGCAGGCATCTGTATATTCGACAGAAGAGTGAAACATTGGCCTGAAGGCAGGCGCACTACTAGTAATTTTGGGCCCTCCCCAAATGTTGATTATCCTGTTAAAATTTTCTTTGGGGCCCCTGTCAGGGCCAGCACCCCCCTCCCATCCCCCCCTTCCACCCCCAACTGCACGCCCCTACCTGGAGACCCAGGAGTCATCTCACAACCCCATGGTTCTACCAACATACTTTGCGATATACTTTCCGTCTTACCTTTGGGCTCAGGCCTTCTCTGCTCTTTTGCCTTTTCTTTCTCTTCCCGTTCTTCTTTTTCTCTCTCCTTCTCCTTGAGAGCCTCCTTCAGTCTCTCTATCTCTGTGGACACCAATGAAAGCCCATTACACTGGTGACAAAAATCAATTATCCTCCTCAGTGACCTTTCACTCCTACTGAAGGACTGTATGTATTTGCCATCATTAGGTTTCAATGCCAGTCTCAGACAGCTTTTACCACAGTTACAAGAACTTGCATCAGTTCAGGGGTCTGGTGAATTCGTTTTCCTTTTTTTAAAATGTAATATTCAGAAAGACCATTTGTATGATAAGAGTTACCAAGCCCTCTCACTTTAGCAGTGAGTGATGAGGTCTAACTTGTTTAAGCAAGTTATCTGGCTTAAAACTATTTCGTTTGTCGGAGTAGCCTTATGAGTTTGATGTTATTTATGTCTTGTCTTAAAGTAAATGGCATTATGCACGTTTGCTCTAGGAGGTTCCTTGTCAGGTACCCTTTGAAAGAAACTAGAGCATACCTTTGAGATTCTCTCTCCCTCTGTCTCTTCTCCTCTCTGTGTGTCACACAGCTCTGCATCAGAGTTGCATCACATGCTACAATAGTGCTTCTGTGTCGAGCTCAGGATGTGTAGGAAATCTCTTTCATACATCATCATAGTCTCACAAAACATTCTTTTAAAGTTATATGTACTCACTGAATTTATTTCTGTAGCATTTATTTCTTTTATTTCCTTCACCTAGGCGGCTGTGTTATCAGTGTGGTTGGTCTGTGTGTCATTATTTACAAAGCATACAAAGAATGCACATCTTTCAATTCAGGAGTTTTCATTTTAATTACATCTTTGTTACAGATAATTTAAATATGTAAAATATTATCTGCCCAGTGGTTCAAAATAAGTAAGGTATGTTGTTATACCAATGCTTTTAACATACTATTCTCAGATAAATTAGGAATTTGGTTTGTATTTTTACTGATTAGTATTGGAAAGGGACATTCACTGACTCAAAAGTAAGAATTAAACAGAATTATGGAATCCAACTCCATCCAAACTAAATCTACAAACAGGAAATGTCAGAAAAAGTACCAGTCAAAGAACATTACCACATCAATTATTGGGTTGTGACAACAACAAATATGTTAAATAAAACATGTTAGCAAAGTTAGCATTATCATTAATTCGCAACAGCAACAACATGAACACCGACTACTAGTAGTAGTATATTACTACTGCAACTACTACTACCACCACTACTACTACTACTACAGCAACCACTGACATTTTTATATCTACTGATACTAATTTGTTAGTGAGACTCTGCATACCAGCCATTTCAACACTGCTTTTATCAGTACTATCTACATCAACAAAAGCAAAGTGCTTTGGCTCACATCTATACAGGTAGCTAGCTTACCTGAAAAGGACACAAAATATTATATCAGTTTTGCATGCATGCATGTGTGTGTTTGTGTGTGTGTGTGTCCTTGAGTGACCTCTGTGAGATCTAGAGGTCAGATGGAGTTCCCGCCATCTCTCTGCACTGGCAGACAGAGGGGCTGTAAGGCATCTGGTGCTCTCTGTCACTCTCAGCATGGAAGGGGATTAAGATCATAAACTTGGCATGTGTGCCTGCATGTGTGCCCGTCTCAAGTTTTGCCAATGGGCAGGGATTGCTTTTAATATCAGACATTTAATAGCACTAATCAAATAATAAAGGCAACTTTTATTTACATCAGCTAGAAACACTTTCCAAGGTTTACATGTAGCTACATGTTTCTACTGGAAATCCACAATCCACATAGGGTTAAAATACAACAGCGGAGAGTAATTTGTGTGGTGTGTATCTGTAAATAATATGGGTGTGAATGATACACACTTACGTTTAAATTTAAATGTAAAGTATACATGTATACATTATGAATTGCATATAGCAATGTATAGCATAGCATAGCAAACTGTGTACAAAAGTATCATGCACTTAATGTCCATTATGTACAATGTTAGGACATGGAATTATACTCTGGTACACAGTTATTAATTAAAGACCATAAATATAATTAATGGTGTAGAAATACTGTAGCAAAGGCACTATAATATACAGTAATTTACTACTGAACTTAGTTCAATTTAGAGATGTTTAGAAAAGTTCAAAAGTTTTCAATTAGTTTATAAATATGTATACACATCAAGCTAAGAATATAGTCTGTGACTCTCAGAACCATGAGTATGTGGCCTACTGGGGGGAAATAATGCAATCATCCACATTTTGGATTCTATGTCAAGGGAAAGATTGTGCTAGTTCTTTAAGCAAAATGTGAATGATCTGAAAAGTATAAACAAGTAGTGTTCTCTATACCTGACTCAAGAGAAGGTTGGTCCGCATCACCCTCAAACTCGGTGGTCTTGTCTTCTGCAGCAGCGGTTTCAAGAGGTATTGTGATGTGATCATCATCATCATCATCATCCTCATTATCATCATCTTTGGTTTCCTCCGCTCCCTCCTGTTCCGCTTTCTCCTCAACCACCTCAGTGTTTTCCTCAGTAATGTCAACGACTATTTCAGATTCTTTTTCTTGGTCATCATCGACTATATTTAGATCCTCAACTTTATCATCATCAACAACATCTGAAACGTCAGCAGCAACAGCTACATCATCCTCAGCATCATCATCAATAACATTATCATTATCACCAATATCAATATCAGCATCAACTTTTATGTCTGCTTCAACCTTATCATCAACCTCAGTGTCTGCTGTGTCTTTGTCGTCAGCCTCCACATCACTGTCTAGGTCAAGGTCAAGGTCAGAGTCACCTGTCTCATCAGTTGTGACTTTGTCAGCCTCATCTTCAGTCTTGTCTGTTGCTACATCTGAACTGTCACTAATACCAGTATCATCATCATCACCATCATCATCATCATCGTCATCGTCATCATCATCGTCATCACTACCACCCTCGGCTGTTGTTACATCTGAACTGTCACTAATACCAGTATCTTCATCATCATCACCATCATCATCGTCATCATCATCACCATCGTCATCACTACCACCCTCGGCTGTTGTTACATCTGAACTGTCACTAATACCAGTATCTTCATCATCATCACCATCATCATCGTCATCATCATCACCCTCGTCATCACTACCACCCTCGGCTGTTGTTACATCTGAACTGTCACTAATACCAGTATCTTCATCATCATCACCATCATCATCGTCATCGTCATCACTACCACCCTCGTCTGCCTCATCTGCCTCCTCTACAGATTCTACATCTGTGGTGTCAGTAGCTTCCTCAGTGGCGTCAGTTTTGCTGTCTTGGTCATCAGTATCGACACTTGTATCACCAAGAGACAAAGGTTCTTCACCAACATCAGTAGCAGCCACCTCACCCTTCATCAGCTCAGTGATGTCATCATCCTCATCATCATCATCATCATCATCATCATCATGATCATCTTGGATTTGGTCATCCTTTTGGTCATCATCGATAGTAATGTCAGTATCATCATCATCATCGTCATCATCATCTTTAGTGTCGTCGTCATCATCTTTGATGTCCTTACTTTCAGTACCTTTTATGATGATGTCATCATCTTTGCTGTCATCATCACCATCGGTGTCATCTGAATCACCTTTGATTTCAATTTCTTCATCTTTGATCTCATCAATACCTGTTGTTTCAACAGCAATATCTGCAGCAGAATCTATTTCGTCATCATCATCACCATCATCAGTAGATGGTGCAGTTGAGTCTTCATCCTCAGAGGCAGCTGCAGGAGCCTCTTCTTCATCACCATCATCATCATCATCATCAACTTCGTCTTCAGCAGCCTCGGCAGCAGGCTCCTGAGCCGGTGCCTCTTCATCTTTTATTTCAACGGCTTCAGCTTCATCATCGTCCTCATCTCCGTCCTCCTCCACGCTGGCTGCTTCCTCTACAACTATCTCCTCAGGAGCAGCATCAGCTTCATCTTCATCCTCATTGTCATCATCATCATCAGCGTCATCATCGCCGTCGTCATCGCCGTCGTCATCGGCAGCAGGTTCTTCGGAGGCAGGATCTGCGGAAGGCTCTTCTGCCACTGGTGCTTTACCAGCAGCGAGAGCAGCTGCGTCAGCTGCGGCGGCCGCAGCCTTAATTGCGGCGGCGGCTGCATCGGCTGCGGCTGCAGCAGCTGCATCAGCAGCGGCGAGGGCGGCAGCTGCAGCAGCCGCAGCATCAGTGGCCACAGCAGCAGCAACAGTGGCTGGTTCTTCTTCTTTGGCAGGTTGGCTTTCGTCTTCAGGAGCTTCCTCTGCCTCCTCTTCTGGTTCCTGCTCCTCCTCTTCCTCCTCCTCTGCCTCTGCTCCGGCAGCATCTTCATCCTCCTTATCCTCATCATCATCATCACCTGCTGCGTCTGCTGTTTCCTCCACTTCTGCTACCTCTGCTGCAGCTACCTCTTCATCACTCTCCTCCTTATCCTCATCCTCACCCTCACCCTCTGCCTCAGCAACAGCTGCTGCCTCACCCTCATCTTCATCATCCTCATCTTCTGCTGCTGCAGCCTCTGCTTCTGCTTCTCCTTCCTCGTCTTCCTCTGTTTCTTCTCCTTCTCCCTCTTCCTCCTCACCCTCTGCCTCAGCAACAGCTGCTTCCTCACCCTCATCTTCATCATCCTCATCTTCTGCTGCTGCAGCCTCTGCTTCCGTTTCTTCTTCTTCTTCTTCCTCTGTTTCTTCTCCTTCCCCCTCCTCCTCTTCTTCATCCTCTTCTTTTTCCTCATCCTCTGCCACTGCCTCTTCCTCCTCCTCCTCCTCTTCTTCAACCTCTTCTTTTCTTCTGCCTCCTCCTCTTCTTCCTCTTCATCTTCTTCATCATCTTCATCCCCTTCTTCATCTTCCTCCTCTTCCTCCTCCTCCTCTTCATCCTCACCAAGACCTTCACTGTCTTCTTCCTCTTCATCATCCTCATCTTCATCATCATCGTCATCACTCAGCAGTTCTGTAACTGTATCATAAGACTGTTTATCTTAAAGAAACGTGCGCAAGAAAGCTTCAGTGAAAGGTAGGGGAACAGGCCAAGATGAAAACTCAAGAAAAAAATTCAAGATATTTCCATCCAACAACCAGTCCTGTGCTGGCATGCCATCGGTTTTATCATTCTTGTTATTGTCAATCATCATTGTCATTACCATCATTCATGTTATTAAATATTTCATGACCTTCATCAATCAAAGTTAAAAATGATGATTATACCAAGGCAGCCTTTTTAGGATTGTGTTTGTGTTTTGTGTTTATCGGCCATTGGGTGTATGTATATTAGACCAGAAATGTGTTTACTGTAAGTCAAAATCATGGCCTTGTGTTTTCTACAACACCCCACAACTTCGTCTCACATCTCTACATTCCCTATTTGTGTGAGCATATCATTAATGCAGATTCATCTGGAGTATCACGATAATTAATGCTAAATTATGCAGTGCAAAAACTGACAGAGGGTTTATTGCCAGCATAATTCCACAGATCCACACACTTTGAGGGTTTATGTGTGTGTGTGTGTGTGTGTAGTGTGTAGATGTACCTGCAGTTGTGTGTGGGTGTGTGTGTGTGTATGTGTGTGCACGCCTGTGTGTGTGTGTGCTTGATAGAAGAGGGTCTGTGTGTGTGTGTATGTGTGTGTTTTGGTGTGGCTTTTATGAACGTATTTAGTGATTTGGCAGCTCTTGGTATAAACATCTTGATGACATTTTGTATGGAGATGGGGGTGGGCTATGGATTTAGCCTCACATCTCAAGAGTGGTAATGGGGGTCTCACATGCAACTGCTGCACGTGAAATGAAGTGTGAAAGAGATGCAAAGATGAGTTAGAGATTTCCATGAACCACAAGTCAGTCAGTTACTGATGAAACATCATTACCAGTGAGGTAACGAAACTCACAGTGGGACCTTGGACGTCTCGCTTAATGATTCAATATAGGAATTTTTCATGCTTACTGTAGGTGATTAACAGTCGTATTATACAAAACGGAGCAACCAAGGTATGCAACGCAAAGACAGGCATGTCAGGTCAAACTGATATATCAGTCAATTCCAGAAAAACATAAGGAGAATTCAGAATTAGACAGAAATGTCAAACCAAACAAACTTGTAGAGAACTCTATGCCAAAGGGAGCAAACAGGATATGTAACAGAAAGAAGATGATCATAGGGTCAGATGGACGGGCATGTCAAGTCAAACCCATGTCATTAATCGACGCCAGGAAAATATGAAGACAAAATTAGACAAAAGATCAAACCAAACATTTCTTTAGCTGTGAATTATTGGCCAAATGAAGCAACCACGATAAACAACAGCAAGACAACAAGTGGGGAGGACGGGCATGTCAAGTTAAACCAATCAAATCAATCAACGCAAGAAGAACCTCAAGACAATTCCAAATTAGTCAAAAACTTAAACCAACCAAATGTAAAATGACATTCACACATAGCAATTTTCAATTTAAATTTTCAACACTAGAAGCACAGAGAGTATACAAATTCTACACAAATATATGCAAATTCTAAAAAGAAAAGAAAATTGTGGTCAAGAATGTAACTATGAATGGTTCAATGCAATTATGAGTGTCCATGCTGTAGGTTTTGTAACATGCTAATTATCTTTACTGTGCTTTGCTCAAAAGCACGACTATATCTGAGAGGTGTCCAAAAATATTATTATTAATGATGCAATGATGAAATCAACCAACCAAGTCATCAAGCCCACAACTGTGATACACCTAGATGGAAAGCTTTTAAAATTAAGTGTGATTTCTGGATGCTTCCTAAAATCATGGCAACAACCTCTTGAAAGCATCTAATGTTTCTGTCCGCTTTTAATGACTGTTAATGTGTGTGTTGTCCATCATCTGATTATCACTGTGATTACTAAGTCCAAGGGAAAATGGTGCCACTGACAATGAGCAATGCATAAATTTAATGTCCTGGCAAATCCAGCATGGACAATTAATTTGCACTGAAAACCAGTAAATACCATTTGTTTCCTTGAAATTTGAGAACATGTCCACAGAGAAAAGAGGTTGCACAGAATAAAGGATCTAAATACAAAGATCAGTGATTTTTTATGATTGGGTTTTTGTTATGATCATTTAACTGGAGTTGCCAGGCCATTTGAAGGTAAAATAATGCGCAAATCTACTAAAATGTATTTGGTTAGTGGAAATTAGTGGGTATGTGTGTGTTCAGAGAAGCATATCTCATATGTTCATGTTTAACGGCTTGAATGAGAAGAAATTTGAGAGAAAACAACAAACCTTTTTTTCGAGGTGGAAGAAATTCACCTGGAATAAAAAAAGACAGCGCACGAGAGAAAGAGAGAGATGTTGAATAGTACATTGAGTGTAGTTTATAGAGAGATTTCAACATACCAGAGATGACATAGGTTAAAGGTGGCACACTACAATTCATTCTAGCATCCAGCACAGTAGACAGAGCGTTAGTTTAAAAATAAAATTTACTGCAAACTCTACAGAATTATATTACTGCTCTAGTGCATGCTCAAGAACAGCCTGTGTGTGTGCGTGTGTGTGTGTGTGTGTGTGTGTGTGTGTGTGTGTGTGTGTGTGCAGCAGTGCCGCTAGAAATTTTGGGCACTGTGACAGAAAATTATTTTGGGCCTCCCAAACATTGATTATAATATTAGAATGTTCTCTAGGGCCCCCATCAGTGTCAGGCCCTTGGAATCATCCCCTGTGTATGTGTGTGTGTGTGTGTGTGTGTGTGTTTGTGATAACAAAGATGTAGAAAGAGTGAAGATATACCTTTTGTACCCCTCTTCTCTTCATCCTCTTCCTCAAACCACTCTCTAGTTTTTGGACTTTCAACTTTCATGGTAAAGAATTAGATAGTTTAGGTTCAGGTCCTCCTCTAGTAACAAGGTCACTTAACCATATAGAATTTAGCCTTATAGAATTATTGTCTTCAACAAAAACAATCAGATATATTTTAGCATAGCTTATCCTGCTCAAATGGAAGATGCAAGCATCATTTGGAAGCCAATAATAAACCAATGCACAAAAGGCCGAATAAGCATGAATTTGATTTCTTTCTTTCTTCTCTCTCATTTGCAGTGATTTTCTATCAACACACTTAGGAGGAAAAAAAGGTAATACATTAAAAACATTTGTGCATTTGGAATTAGTGGTGAAATTCATCGAACTAGGAAGATTGCCGTTGCTATTCCTGCTATTTCATTTTGCAGAACTAGAACTCACATTCAGTCCTATCATTTCCCTGTGATTAATGGCAATGAAAATTCACACATGAAAGTGCAATCAGCCTGATGACAAGCTGTTGTCCAGATATGGCATTTTCTCATTAGTTCCCTACAGTCTTAGACCTTGGATGTGGGGCTGAGGAGATTGCTATTAAAACAAGGTCAGTGGGATCAGGTGTGAGTAGAGCACTCAGTGGCATGGAGAGAAGTGTTTTTTAAATGTTATCAGCAGCTATTCACACTTTGGGATAAAAAGGATGATTTATTTTTTTTTAGCAATAAAATATGCTGAATGATGACAGGCATATTATTCAAACCATTAAGTCCTACAAAACCACGCTGTAGGTGTACCATGACAGATTGAACACACAGTCCTTTACTTACCACAGCAGGTGTTATGCATGTGCTATGACCAATACTATGACAGATTACTATTACTACCTTTCTGCCCTGGTTGTCAGAATGGTCTGTATTATAAAACCTATAATGTGGTGTAAATGTTACATCAACTGTTTTGACAGTTGTCATGAGAATAACTTGTAACAGTAAGTACAACATTACATCCCTGGACTTAGACTAATTATGACATTAAATGTTTGTGTTAGTTCTGTGTTGTAAAATTCAGGTAAAGTGCTGCTCTTGATTTTTGAATAAGTCTTGACCTGAATTAAGTCTAAAATGTCTTGTACGTTATTGAGTGACAAACATTTCTTGTGGTTGTAGTAGTATATCACATTTTCTAAAGAAAATGCTTTTCTGCTATTATGCTATATGCCTGCTATTTCTGCTATTATGCTATATGCCTTCTTATGCTTCTGCCATCTCTTAGGACAGCAGATGTCTCCATTCACTGAAGTTCTATTGCACATCAAATGCATGCACTTTACTTTGTGTTTGGTCTTTCTCTTTCAGATTAAATCAGCCTTGAACGCAGGTGCGTTTGAAGAAGGGAGAAGGGGGGTTGCCTCTCAACATCTCATCTTTGATCTCGCCCTCTGATAAGAAGCTGAGCAGGTTGACCACTTTGCACCCGTCCATCATGTTTTATGAATCAGAGCTTGAGAGTTCAGCCGAGTGAGTCAGACTGGCACAGTGCTACTAAGACTGATACTAAGCAACTGATCTGATCACTGGTCTGGGGTCAGTTTTCTGTCACAGTGGACGGTTTTGTTAGTGACACTGCCATTTGTGGAGTAGTTTGAAGGTCATAGGATATTTAATATGAGTCAGTGTTATGGAAGGAATGGGTGGAGGGGTGCAGGTCATGCATTCTGGAGTTGCAAGTATGCTTCATGCAAAGTAGAAGCATTCTTTATGTTAGGTTACCAGTTTGCAAGCACTGCTAGGGAAATATTTTTAGGCATCACTTCTGTAAGACTTCTATCATGTTCTACCCCATAACGTTCCTATAGTATATAGTCTTATAGGGCAATAACATGTTCCAAAATACTGTAAGCATCTAAAATATCTATTCCTATAAGATTCCTATGACAAAATGTCCCAAAATACTATAAGATTCTTATAGTTCTTAATTGTCCTTTATTTTAAATTAAGTAGTAAATAATATTTTGCATTCAAAGATTACTATCAGTCTGTCTGTTAGGTCAGTCATTCTTGTCTGAAAATATTTGGTTTTAAGTCTTTACCTCACTCTGACAAAAAGGTATCATTAAGAGTGAAGAAAGTCAGGTTAGTAGGATCAATGCAGCAAAGCAAATGCCATACATCCGCCAAAATCATGCTAGCGCATTTAATGGTCCATTCGGTTGCAGGTAAAAAACAGGAACTTGTTCAGTTACAAGGGAGTAATTTTGAGTCTTAAATTTGGCAGGGGTATGTCAAATGCTCTGGCACCATAAACACTCTCTTAAAAAGTGGGTTTATTCTAGTAGAATCTGGTAGGGTTATTGTACATGTAAAAGCCTACTTCTACCCAACATTCTTCTTTTGTCATCCTTCAGTTTTCAAACATGTGTCTGGGCCTTGATGAATTCCACCCAAGAACATCAAAGGCAGCACAGGAGCCCTTAACCTCAGCTGTTTCTCAGAGCAATAGGGCACTGTACTAGACTAGACTAGACTAGACACTGATCTAGAGCTGCCCTCTGACTAGACTAGACACTGATCTAGAGCTGCCCTCTGATTTTCTGCTTTTGTATAAGAACCGAGTTGTGCTACACATTCAGAGATTTCAAACAAGTTCCTGATGATTTACACCCAAAGTAAGGAAGTAAGGAAGAGTGGTGGCTGCTATTGCTACTGGTTGGAAAAGGACAATAGAGAGTAAACTGATAAAAATGGAGAGACAAACCTTTTTTTCTCACCACATGATGCGCGCCACCTAAATTATAAGAGAGAGAGAGAGAGAGAGAGAGAGAGAGAGAGAGGGAGGGAAAGAATGGGTAAGAAACGACCTCACAAAGTAGATCTCATGAAACATTGATAATAATGAATTATACATGTAGAACAGAAACACAGAGCAAGAGAGGGAGAAAGAGAGCAAAAGAGGGGGAGAGAAGAGGAAGAAAAGGAAAAGTAGAAAGTAGGAAAGAGAAAGCCTCCTTCCCTTGTAAACAACTCAAGTTTCCAGGGCATCCTCTTTCTTAAACTCTTAACACACCAAACTCCTCAGTCAAGCAAAAATATCTTTTAATTAAGGGATTCAACTCTGCATAAAATTTGTACATTTTGTTATGCAACCTGTGAGACCAGAACCAGCGTATAAAGCTTTGAAATCCTGTGAAGAGCTCTCTTGTCAACTGACAAACCAGGTTTATATATGCTCACAGGAATTAGAGACAGCAACAACAGAATGGTGTAATTCTGTGAGCCAATATGTCATCCTGTGAAAAAAGCCAGAATTTTAATTGGTGTGGGCCCAAATTGAAAATGGAGTTTGGATACATGCAAGCGTTTGATATTTTTGTAGAGGGGGGTGTGGATTCGGGGGGACTTGGAGATGAGTCAGTCAAAGCACAGTGTTGATTCAATCTCATCAAAAGAGATTAGCCTAAAGCATCCCATCCAAATTCTGTGACTACAAATTTATTTTAGCACTGATTTGGCTGAGGATGAGGGATGAGGGATCTACATATTTTTCTCTATATATCTGACAACATCTGTGAGTATGCCTGTGCTTGTATGTTTGTGTGGACATTACCGGCCCTCTCTACATCAGCCTAAGAAGATAAGATTATTCATTTTATTCACTGCTACACCGCATGTGCATCTCATACACACATCTTTCCCTCCCTCCCTCTCTTACTCTGTGTGTGTGTGTGTGTGTGTGTGTGTGTGTGTGTGTCAATGCGCTTAATGCTTCTTAGTGTTTAATTTATATTAGTATGACAATAGGAAATATGCACATTGTGTGTCTGTGTGTGTGCGTGTTTGTGTGTGTGTGTGTGTGTGTGTGTGTGTGCGTGTTTGTGTGTTTGTCTGCACCTGATTTATGAGAAATGTATATGCGTGAGTGGTTGTGTTTCTAACATGATGCTCAACCAGTACTCAACATGAATACCTATCCAAAGATGAATGGGGGGGGGTTATAAGTTGTATGTAGACGGCCTCATTCGGGGACATGTCCTGAAGTTAATTAAGAGTGATATTTAGACTGACATATTTTGAGACCATGGTAACATGATTGATGGCAGCCTTGGGATGTCTTTGTGGCATTTTGTATGTATTTCAGATCCATTCATTGTGTTCATAGTCCCCACCCCTGAGCTCTGTCAGTATGACTAACTTTCCCGCTACATCATATTTTAAATTTATTTATTTATTTGTTTATTATTATTTTACTCTCCTCCTCATCTATGCACATGATCTGTCTCTATTACCATCCGATCTGTCTCTCAGTGTCTCTGTCTGTGTGTGTTGGTAATCCTGTATTAAATCCTCATCTAAGAGCTGAATTACTTTAACTGAAATAATGAAACAAAACTAATTGTCATTATCATATCTCATCTCAATATTTTTTTTCATAAAGAATGAAACTCTAATGAGCTGAAAATCTCAGTTTGTCAACATCTGAACTGGACATTTTGCCCACCAGCATTTTCTAGTCTGTTCTTCACCTCATAACTGCTGCTGTGCTTCAGATCATAAAGGCTTCCTTAGAGACTGGCAGTTTTCCTGTGTCCCTGAAAAGAGCAGTTGTAAACCCCCTACTTAAAAAAAGAATAACCTGGATGCTTCAGACTGAACAACTACAAGCCAATATAATATCCAATCCACCATTCATTGGGAAAATCCTTGAAAAAAATGTCTTTAATTAATTAACTGCCTTCTTGACATCAAACAGCTGCTTTGATAAATTTCAGTCATGATTTAGTGCAAATCACAGCCCCGACGTAGCACTGATTAAAGTTATAAATGACACACGTCTTAATACTGATGCAGGCAAAAGATCTGTGCTGGTGCTATTGGACCTCAGTGCAGCTTTTGACACTGTTGATCACAACATACTACTACACTGACTTGAACACTAGGTTGGGTTCACTGGTATAATTATGAACTGGTTAAAATCCTATTTACAAGACAGAAGTTTCTATGTTGTCATGGGAAATTATACCTCAACATCAATGTCCTTGACCTATGGTGTCTCCCAGGGGTTGATCCTTGGACCATCAGTATTCAACCTTTATATGCTCCCACTTGGACAAATTATCAAGAGCAACTCTATCTCCTATCATTGCGATGCTGATGCCCCCCTTGAATGTCTATCTGTGTATTGACCAAATCAACAAGTGGAGGTCACAAAATGTTCTTCTGCTGAACGTGGATTAAACAGAAGTAATTCTATTTGGGACAAAAGATGAAAGACCCAGAATTTCCGCTATTCTTGACACAAAGGGGATTAAAACAAAAGATTCTGTTAAAAATGTTGGCGTTATCAATGACAGCGAGCTAAACTTTTACAGTCACATAAAAGCAATCACTAAGTCAGCATTTTACCACATTGCCAAACTAAGAGGACTAAACCTAACCCAGGTTAACTACTGAAATGGCCTTTTAACAGGCCTGCCAAAAAAACTACCAAACAGCTTCAGCTGATTCAAAATGTGGCGGCTAGGGTCTCTACAAGAACAAAAACAACAGAGCAACAATTGTAAGGTCCCTTCGGTGGCTCCCAGTAAGCTGTAGAATTGACTTTAAAGCACTGCTGCTTGTGTACAAGTCTCTAAATGGGACAAGTCCTAATTACCTCTCTGATATGTTTCAGCAATATAACCCAGTCAGATCTCTCAGATCGCAGCATAAAAATTTGCTGGAAAAATCTGTTGTTAGAACAAAGTGTGGTGAAGCAGCCTTTATCTACTATGCAGTTCAGCTATGGAACCAACTCCCAAGGGCATCAAAAAGGCTCCTTTTGTTGGCAGTTTCAAATCTAGACTAAAGACCAAGCTGTTCTCAGATGCTTTCTGCTAACTGCTGTATTTTAAACTTAAACTTTAATCATTTATTACTTAACTTTTACTTTATTTTTATTGCTTTATTCCTACTATGTGTATCAACTTTGTCATTAATTACTTAAATGTTATTACTTTTTTGTACAATTTGTATCATTTTCAATCATTACCTTTTTTCATCTTATTTTCTTTCACTCACTTATTCTTGCCTTTATTGTTGTAAAGCACATTGAACTGCCTTGTCTGTTTGTAACAGGTGTGGATTTGGTTCAACATGGGTTTGAGCTCTGTTCTTTTCTGCCAAAAAGGTGGTTCCACAAGTGATGGGTGTCACAGTTTGTCAGGTAAAGTGGGCTCAGTGACATACAGTAGCTGGTTGTGGTTGCTCTGGAAACCACAAAACCTAATAACCTAAGCCTTAGTTGTTCCAGGGATTGTTTAGTGTTCAGTTGGTCTGACATTAAAACCCATCATTGCCCCACGTGCTGTCAGAAGACCTAGCTGACTGTTTTCCACTGACTTGGCCAGTGAAGTTTGATGTGAAATCGGCTCTTGCCCTTGGAACAGGGAGATTGCTGTTAAACACGTTTGTAACACATGGGATTTGGTCCAACGTGGGTTTAACCTCCTTTTTTTTTAGCTCAGTTTTTTTTTTTTCTGCGGAAAGGTTCATTAATGGTCTACAGCTGCTTAATTCTATAAAAATTATGTTTATATTACTTATTGTTTTTCTTTTTGTCAATCGTTTTTCATATCATTTTAATTTCTATTATTCACTGTTCCTTGCCGTTATCTGTGTAAAGCACATTGAACTGCCTCTGCGTATAAAATGCGCTATATAAATAAACTTGCCATGCCATGTCAAGGTCATTATGCTGTCTGCATAAGATAGGAGCTGCTTAAACTCCTTAAGTAGGTATTGGGAATAATTAGGTCTGCCTTTAGGAAATATTCTTGATGCTGATCGCAGTAATGCTTTATGGCAGTTAGAAGCTATGGGTACTTTTAAATGGTCTACTGTGTGAGATGCAATATCAACTCCAAACATTACGCTACTGTGCCATATATCAACATGACATTTTGGCATTATCTGCAAATAAGAACACGAAGATTGTAAATTATTTTTTTTGGCTTGCCTTGTCTGCTTAATAAACTAGTATAACTTCTAGAGAGTGCCATGCAAAATATGGACTGAATTCAAAGCCATTTAATCTGTATTTATTACAGTCATTTGGCTGGAGATCCATGGATAGTGTCCAGGCTGACTTAATTCATGTACAGAATCAATAATATTGTTTATCTGATGTTCATACCATTATTTTAATTGATTGCCCATTTTGTTTTATAAAAAGCATTACTATGCCAACTATGCTAACATTGCCATCCATGTGTGTCCTAGATTTTGCCCCCCACCCCCCACCCCCCTTTCACACACACACACACACACACGCACGCATGCACACAGAAAGAGAGATCACTCACACAAACACTCAAACGGGTCTCTCAGACACTCCAGCACTAGACCCCTATCATTCAGTATTCACACACACATACACATACACATACACATACACACACACATACACATACACATACACATACACATACACACACACACACACACACGCACACCATACATACACACATACTGAGTGTTTCCCTCTCCCTCTCCCTCTCTTTCTCCCTCCCTCTATCAATCTTGAATGGCACACTCTACTCAAGTGTCAGACATATGACACAATTTCATAATGAGGTCCTCTCTCATCTGTGTTCAGCTGGTACTACTCTGACCTTACATCTCACAGCACTGCTCTCATAGGCACTGATGCTCTCGATGGCCTCTGTAGTTGTTTGGAAAGGATCGTCTTTTTACAAGGCAAGCAAGACACACTTAACCACCATGAGGGAGTTTTTAAGAAAGTGACAATTATGAGTGAGACAGAGAGTACTGATTAGCTAGTAATTTCCTTATGCTCATTTTCCTTGAGTGAGTCATCTGTGTCTGAGAGAAAAACATCTTTTTTATAAGTAAATGAGCAGGATATTTATAAACAAAACAAAATCTCACGAGGCTTTGGGTGTTTGCACTACTTTACACTGTGACAGATTCTCTGAACCTTTCTCAAAAAAAAAAAAAAGTTTTGGCCTCCTTAATGACCTAATACTGTACTTGCAGCTGTAATGACCTAATTTAGGATTTTATATATAATCCTCTTTTGAAGTTTCTGTCTGTTTGCAAGCAGGTGTTGCTCTTCCCCTGTTGCTCTCTTTGCATTCTTGCAGGTGTTGCTTGCTCTGTGTTGTTCTTTGTCTGTCTGTGGAATATGATAGCTTGTAGCTTTTGTAACCCACATACAAAATGTTATCTCTCTACCTGCACTGAAATAAACTTTTTAACTTAATATGTGTTCTTTTTATGTGTGACTGTTTATAGGTATGTTATATCTGTACTCAATGGGGTTAACATGAATGGTGATGTGGTTCACAGTGAACATACAGTATGCAGTGCAATAACTGAGGGACTGATGAGAGAGATCTTGCAGTGATTTTTTTTCTGGCTTGAGTTTTATTGGCAATGATTTGTCATACAGTCGTCACAAACACTTGTCAGGAGTGTTAGGCATCGCACAAGCAGATACAGAACTTCATTCCCGTCCCATCTCAAAGGTCTTCATTGATCATAGCTGCAAAAACAGTATCCCTTTTAATGAACGTTTTATGCTTGTCTCTGTTTATGTATGTATGTTTGCATATTGTGTCATAACATGTGTGTGTGTCACTTGCTTCAAACATCACCTTGACACCCTACTCAGAATACTACAACATAAGAGTAACATAAGACCCTCTTATGTTACATAAAACCCTCTTATGATACTCTGTCAATGTGTCTAATCAGGCCTAATAGTGGATTTTAATTAAGCATTTTATTTTTTTCCCCTGCTGTGGGTCACACTTTAAAATGAGACCTACAGCTAAAAGTTGTCATGGATTGCCAGGGAGTTTCTTGGCTAGATCCAGAGACCAGCTGTGCAGGGTGCCATGTTCTCCCCATGGCTCACGCTGAGAAGAGGGGGAGGGGGATCAGGAAGACAGCTGATCTGATTTCAGTGTGCCAGCAGTGTCATGTGTTTCTGTGCTCAGTGAAAAGTGAATGGCACAGTCCTTGGTCAAAAGACATTTTTACTGTACTTTCTGAAGTTGAAAGAAAATCATTTTACATGTTGACACAGTTTTATTTCATTTGAGCTTGAAGCTGTGTTCTTTTCCATAGGTGAAGTAATTTGCTTGTGTTGTCTGATCTATTTCTAACAAAACCAGAAAAAAATACACATATCAGGGATCACCTGTGTTCTAAATTCTGAACCTCAGAACTGTGACATCTTTGTCTCCTGACTTTTTATATCATTGTGGTCTGATTTTGTATGTCTGTGTAGTCTGACTTTTTATATCAGTGTAGTCTGGCTATGTGGGGGAGGTAATTGAACTGCCCACACAGCAGGGAAAGAACAAATGAGGCAGTAAAGGCTGGGTCTAAAGCTGTTTGACTGTATACTGTACTGGGAGCCTCCATTTAAAATACAAGGTAGTTCTGAACTCACTTTAGTGATGTGTACAAACCTGGCCTTGCATGCATATACTTAATCACAAGGCATCAGGTCCTTTTTTAAAGCAACTATATTTTTGTGTGGCGATTCCCTTAAAAAAACATAGTTTTCTATTAACGGAAAAAAGGTAACTGTTTCCAAACGTCGGACTGTGCTTTGACTGATCCCCTGCAAGTCAAGTATCTTGAGGGATTTGAGCATAATGTTTTATTTTATACGTTAGTTCTTGGGTTGTGGAAAGCAAGTGAACAAAAATGCGTGAATGTCAATTAGTGCAGGTGACTCTGTCAAATCAAACCATGTGAGCAATGGATGGGGTGAGTTGGTAGGTGATGTTTCAGCACTTCAAATGTGTCACAATCTAGCCTTACGTGTATCATTCCTCACTTCACACTTAACACGTTCAGTGAAGAGTATATACCTTCATCCTCCTCCTCTGGTGCGAAGAGGCTCGATACGACACCAACAAATGTGTTCATCCAGTCGCCGGACTCCTCCATCGCCTCGTTCATTGCTTTCACTGGGTCGGCGGCTGTGATGTCAGGAAGGCCCCCTATAGGTTCACCATGGGGAAAGACCAACATAAGCAAGCACCTTGCATGCAAACCAATAGCCTCCATTTGCACAAGTCTCCCTTCAAAGTAGCCAGTAAATGTGCCAGATTTCTTGTTTTCCCACCCTCCAGTAATTAACCATCTAGTGCGACTGGTAGTCTTGAAAATCAGAATTTGGGGTGGGGGAGGGGGTTATTCTCAGCTAATCTAGGCTTAAAATAAGCCCTATTCAAAATAGCACAAACATACTGGCTCCTCTAAATTGGAGCAGTGCTCTGGGGCCAAACAGGATCAGGGCTCTCTGATCATATACACAAAAGTGCCAGAGAGGCTCCAGGCCCCCATTCCACCCAGTCTAAGGGTCAGTAATTTGACCAGCTGTGTCAGAGCCATGTTGGATCTGTTGGATCAAGCAGCCGGGCTGCAGTGGAGCTGAGAGCCTGGAGTCACAAGTGGCAGGTTTGTGGATAAGGTTGGATTCCTTTGCCCACACTAAACTGTCAGCCATACAGAACTGGGCATTCTAACTACAAGACACTAACGAACTCACAGACAAAAACCCAAGTAACTCAAAAGTTGGGAGCAAGTGACTACATACATATAACACTACAATTGTACAGACAATATCAACTCACTGAAAAATGTCATATCATATAAATTCAAATCAGAACAACACCAACACAGAGTTCAAGAATCTACCAAACCATCCATACACAGGTCAAATATTCACAACGGATTGTCAATGCATGAATGACAAACATGATGATATGACAGGTCTACAACTAGCACAACATAAACAGAACTAAGAAACGGCCACAAGTAAATGTAGACACCAACACACAGAGATGAAGTATGCAGAACAGACTACATGGAATGTTTATCAGGACATGATGTAATAAATCCTTTATTCAAGTGAGTGTGCACCTGTGTGTGTGTGTGTGTCTGTGTGTGTGCTTTCCTTTATTGATTTGATCAGAGGTCAGTAAGGTGTGTCTGCGTGTGTGTGTGTGTGTGTTTGTGTGTGTGTGTGTGTGTGTGTGTGTTATCCATGTGTCCTCGCTCTCTGAACATGGGGAAAGCAGTGATGCCACCGGGTGGGAGTTGTGAAGCTCCCCCCCACCCCCCAGTGGGTCAGTCTCTCTGCCTGCAGTCGGCCGCAGAACAAAATGGCACAACCACATTCCTCCGGCTTTGTTTATCTGCGGCTGAGGTGGCTGAGTCAGAGAACATACAGCATGCAGAAGGCACCAAATAAACACACCAATTATGCAGCCACCTCATCGCTGCCCTTCCTCGTGGACATAGCAATAAATGCAAAATGGTGGCAGTATAGCCTCATTCATGACCAGGCATGAAAGGTGCAATTGGATAAGCGTCCTATTCCTGCCATTAGTTATACAGTGTGAGGGGGCACAAGCAGTACAGACAGCAACATAAAATGCTAAATGCTAAATGCTGAAGTGCATGTTGAGTGACAGCAGTACAGACAGCAACATAAAATGCTAAATGCTAAAGTGCATGTTGAGTGATCGAATGAGAACGGATGCAACAATTAACATTCAAAATGGCCACTTTAAAAACGTGAAGGTACAGTATCACTTGAATTACATATTAAATATTGGAAGAAAATGTGTACTTAATGCTTCAGCAAACAACAACAACAAAAAAAACATGCCAGTTGTCAGTCATCACAGGCAATTTCAGGCATTCACTGCAGGCAGCTCTGGAGCATTTCTTGCAATCCAGGTTACTTCCTATGTTAGTAAATGAGAAGACTACTGCAAGCGGTCTACACAGCCCCAGAGGGGGCACAGCTAAACCTTCACCACTGCAGAGGAGATTGGGGGGGGGGGGGGGTTGAATGCACAGGGGAGGGGGAAGGTGGGAGGAAGGGGGGAGTGGCGGGCGAGGTGTCTTGCCTCTGCTGGCTGCCTTATGTGCCTTTCTGACAGCGGGGGCGCGTGGTCCTGTTAGGACGAGAGAGACGTGAGAGGAGCAGAGAGGGTAAAGGCTCAAACACACACTTACACATACACACTCATACAAACACACACACATGCACGTTCGCACGCACACACACACACACACACACACACGTGCATATACACACATGCATGCACACACATGTACACACACACACACACACATGCACGCATACACACAAACAGACACAAATACACACTTAGATACACACACACCAACATAGACATTCAAAACACACACTTGGATTCATACACATACACACACACACACACACAGCTGTCACTGTGCTTGTTCACACTACTTGTGTGCAGTGGGTGAAATGGATTTGAGGGGAAAAGTTCTGTCTTTGTCCAAGGTAAACATTACTGAGTGGGTGTGGGAAGTGTGGCATTAAGTGGCTCCTCATGGAAGGCTTGGTGTTATCTGTCTGGTGATAGGGCATGATGGTTCTCAGCACTGGCACCTGCCTGACATGTGAGAGACTCGGCAGGCCAACAGAGATGTCATAATGTCACTGAGAGTTCACTTGAGAGAAAATAACCTCTTCCATACAGTGAGTGTTGACATGCAACACACAACAGCACACAGCAACATTCACACACCACACAGACACACACACACACACACACACACACACACCACACAGACAGGTAAGATGAAGTATGAGAAGGCCAGCAGTCAAACTGACTAGAAGAGAAGCAAAATGACGATTAAACGATTGCTTCACCAGATGAAAGATGAAATGCAGAACAAAAATAACAGTGATGTGGTTCACTTTCATTAAAATGGTTGCTAAGGTTTTTTACTAGCCTCTTTTGTAAATAATTCAGCCTACAAGAGTTAAAGTATTGTCATCATTTTAGGGTAATCTAGAAATAAAATAAAAAACAATCAAATGTATGAATGAATGTATGAAATGTATGAAAAAAAAATGTATTTAACAGAATTTTTGCATTTGATTTTGGTTTTGTTTTGATTTAGATTTGTGAGTGTCTGTGACTATCCAAATTTGATTTTGGTTTTGTTTTGATTTAGATTTGTGAGTGTCTGTGACTATCCAAATTTAGAGTGGTGTCTTGATTAGGTAAATTAGCCTGCAAGTAATGCTGATGACACACCAATGAATTCAGTGGCATTGATTTGTCTGCCTTTGTAACTCTCTCCCATGAAATCACTTGTTTTCCCCTACTGAGTCTCTCTCTCTCTCTCTCTCTCTCTCTCGCTCTCTCTCTCTCTCTCTTCTATCTCTATTCCTTTGTTTTGTCAGCCCTTTGACTTGGCAATTGTTTGTTTGGCTCAAGCATCATAACAAATGCCCAAAGTAAAGCAGAAACAGAGTCAAGTCCAGAAAGTGTCTGGCAATAACAAAGTCAAATGGCTCCAAATGTTTCTGTGTGTGTCTCACACACACACACACACACACATGTGCGTGCACGCACACCTCTACACCTGCACAGGGATTTGCTAACTGTAATGAGGAAATTCTTGAAGTCAGGATAAATGGGACCTTGACCAGATGTCACCTGGCAACAGACTTGTGTCCAGGAGTCATGCAAGCCTTCTGCATGTTTGCTTTCACAGGTAGTGGACAAAGGCATTGGTTACAAATAACTGTGGCAGCTGCACATCTCACCATTATATCTCTATTTCTCCTTTGTTGTTTTTCTCTCATTCTCCCCTTTGCTCTTTGCAATCACAGACTCTGATTACAGTTAACTTTTGATCTTGATTGTCCCTGATCGAGCACCCATGAGACCTGTTTTTTATGATTTAGACCCACATAAATCTCTTGCAAAAACCTCATGAAGAGGAGGAAGCTTTGCTTATCACTATTGTTGCTAACTATTTAAAAGCTCTCCAGGACAACTGGCTGGTCTGTCGCTTCAGCTGACAAACAGGCTACAGCATTCAGTTACTAAAAATAAAAAGTCATGGCGCTTGTGTGTGTCCATTTTTCCTCTCTGGCACAATTCAAAAGCATGACAAGCCATGATAGAAAAAGAAGCTTGAAGAAAGTATTTGTGGAGCTACACAGTTCATAGTAACATAGTAAAGGTTTATATTGTTTATTTTAGTTTTACTATTATTATTATTATTATTATTATTATTATTATTATTATTATTCTACAGGCAGTCATTTCCATGGATATAAATAGAAATTAAAAATGGGTCTGCCCGTCTAGTTAGTGGACCTTTCACATCCCTTTCTGGTCCTAAACTAATCCCTCCATGTTCAAGCCATCTCCTGATAATTGCTCTTTCCCTCAGGAATGCGCCGTCCTTGTGTAACACCTACTCCCGTCTGATATTTTTACCTCACAATTAAGCCTGGTGACATCTGGCCTGCTTGCCCATTTATTCCTGTTAATTCCAAATTTGTCACTGCCAAAATGGGGGAAAAAAGTTGTGACTGAGTTTCACGGAGCTATGTGCAGATTTTAATAATAAGATCTACAGCAGAGGCATGTAAATATAATGAATACATAAAATATATAATTTACCGAAAAGCTTCAAAACAACTGTATTCAGAAAATATTTAACTTCCCTCTTTTTTATATGTAAGATGGCAGTATTAGTGTATGTCTGGTGAATGTGCTTTACCAAAAGGAGCATTGAGATGATGTTCTCTCAATATGAGCATGGCATCACTGAGGAAAGCAGGTGGATAAAATCTATCTAAAACTACCATGAAGTAGTCAGCGAATTGCATTTTACTCAAGCTTTAGGGTAATATCATATAGGCCATGGTTTCTGCTTTAGATTAATATACAGGGTTGCCAAGAGGTTTCTCTCACTGCTGCACATCTTAAACATTACAGGGATGCTGGAGGCCATTGTACAGGCACTGCTGCCTTTTTGGCAACTTGTGTGATGGCTGCACCCTACATTAGCATTTGTGCTACTAGCATAACGATTGCACATCAAAAAGATGTACAGCCATAAACAAGTGTCTGGTATGCAAATGAGGCTTTCCTAAAGCATGTGGGGTTTGGGGGATTTTTGTTCTCTGATCCTCCATACATGTGCAGTACAGAGGAGTTAGCGATCTGTGAAGATAATCACAGCTATCTTTGCTCGGGCAAATGCAAAATCTATCATGCTCTTCAATCCTCTCTGAGGGGTAGAGCAAATCAGCTCTGCCAACATGTCATATAATGACTTCTTGTAATATTAGCAATTACTGCAGTGTAAACATGGAGATTTTGGAATGTGAATGTATCATCTCAGTATGTGACACACAGAAACAATTATTGAAAAGACTCGTAGTAAAACAAATACCATGAGGTTTGTACGAGTCAGTTCTTGTCATGCAGTTCTGGGATATTGCCACTGAAATGGGTGTTCTTGTTGTGCCTAACAAAATGTGTGTTGTAAACACTGCTTTATGGTGGTTCATATCCTTTTGAGGCACAGTTTTAATATTGTTTTTTTTTTCCTTGAAAAAGCTGCAGAACTAACTATTCATGCCAATACCAAGCCTGCCTCTGCCTACAACAATGCCTACAACTTTCAGTGCATTTTAGTCTTGTAACAAGTGGTGTCTGGTAAATCTGGTAACTGACCAATCATTGTGCTGCTTGGTCTTTGACAACGACATGAAATAACAACATAAAATGCACAGAGACTTTGAACTCTTTAATTATGATTTTCATTTGAAAAGATGGAGGAGGACATGATGAGCAGAACTGCTATTGTAATCCAGAGGCTCTAAACAAGACACCTGCAGTGACAATTACAGTATTTTACCCCAATAATGCAGAAGAGTGTCAGGGGCAGGAAACTATAAGTATCTCTGCAGTGTGACATAAAACTGCATTTCATCATGAAAACGGCTTTTTGTTCTGCTGAATTCTGGATGCAGCCCTTACTGAAAGCATTCCCAACCAGATTAGCATTTTAGCTAATCCAGTCATGAAGTAGTGGCACTCTCAGTAGGCAAACATGCACATTTGCAGCATTTCCACTGACAATTAGCACACAAACACATGCAGACAGACAGACAGACAGACAGACACACACACACACACACACACACACACACACACACACACACACTCAAGGCCAGATAGAAACACAAAGACACAGAGACAGTCCACTGCAGGCAGAGAGACTTTACCCGGTGGCAAACAGGGGTCGTCACAGGGTAATGTATGGGCTATGGGTGGAAATGGGTGAACACGGGATGGCAGGATGGAGAGAATGATGGGCAAGGAAAGAGTGGGAAAGAGGAGGGAGGGAGAGCCATTAGAATGAGACAGTGGGAATGTGTCTGCTAGTTTGGGGAAGTGAGTCAGTGAGTGACTGGGTTGGTGTGTTGGGTGGGTGAGTTTCTGTATGCGTGGTTGGTGAACGAAGAGGTGTGTGGTATGGCACATGTGTGTGTAGTTTATTTCTTTTTTTCTTCCCTTTTTCCACTGCCCAGTGTATGGTTAGTGGCAAAGTCAAGAAAGAAAAAAAAAAGCCATTTCCTTCTGATAGGAAAGGCATGAAGGAATGAAGATGCTGTGGGTGTGCGTCTAGATGGGAGGGTTGAGTGAGTGGGCGGATGGCAAAAAAGGTCTCTACTTTTTTGAAAGTGCTTTTCAAAAATGTTCTGTTCTGAGTGACAGGCCTTGGTAATGGACCTTTTTTTGTGTTACATCAATGAAATGATAAGTGGTGAACAAGTGAACATGGTTGACAGTGACCGTACAAACATGACAATTTTATGAAAACATTGACAAAACTGTGAACAATAACCACGCCTTCTGGGAAAAAAATAGATATCTTGAGACAAAGCCTGCAAAATGACTTCACACACTGCAATATTTCTAAACCCATGTATTGCTCCCATCAATAACTGACCACCATGGATGTTTTCAATGGAACGCCATCGTTTATCCACACAATACAGCCACAAATGTCTGTGGGACTGGTGGCCCTGTGTGACTGTCTGCAGTCCCATTACAGTGTGTAACTGCTGAGAGTGCCCAGTGAATAAACCACACTCAATCTGTCTCTGTCACTAACAGCGCTATCAGGAACCAGCCAATCAGCTCTGCCTCAGCTTCAACAAGCTCACACACACACACACACAAACACACATCTCTAGGTTCCTGTCCTACACACACACTCTCTTACACACACATACACACTCAAACACCCATTTTGCTCACAAAAAACTCACTAAACTATACCCCGGACACACACACACACACAGTACAGTCACATTCCTGATGGACAGGCTGAGCCAGAAACAAGTACTCGGCTTAATCATATTGTCTCGCTAGCCCGCTCTACAGACCTCAACTGCCATTATAAACCACAGTGATGGGTTATGTGATGGCATGGATTAACTGGTGGTTATTGGTTGGCCCCAGTTCTCATTCTTTTTAGACAACCCACAAATTAAAACAACCAAATAACTCATCTTAGATTATATTAAAAAACAAAAATCACACACCAGTCAAAGGGAAAACACTGCACTTTTTCCCTTCTCTATGTTTTGTACTGGCTACTATAAGATTAAAAACATGAGGCAAACACCAATTCCAGACCAAAAAACAGCCCTCTATAGACAATCCATTGGAGAGTAATCTATGTTAGGAATCGCCCCACTGAAGATTGCAGCCCCCAAAGGTGAACGGAAACCAGAGCTCAACCTACCTTTTAGGCTTTGGGTGTCAAGGAGGTCAAACATGATGATGGCCACACCGGACCAGGTGATTATCAGAGCCAGAACCAAGACCCAGGCCATGGGTGAGCTGAAGGTCGTGTAGAAGTCGTCGGTCATGGAGCGTTTGGAGACCCGGACAGATGAGCCCATGGCGTCGCCATTCTTGCTCTCTATGACGGTGGTGGTGGTGGAGGAGTATCGAGCTGGAGGGAGAGAAAGAAAAGGAGGTGTGGGGGGAGGTGGGGTAAACATGAACAAATGCTTGATGCGGGAATTGTTCAAAAACCCAACAGCAATCTTTGCACAAAGAAGTCTTAATGTCCCCTCCAGTGGTGAAAATGCATTTTCAGCGCTAATGAGCAGTAGCTTGCCCCAAGGAAACTGTCTGTTAAAGTACAGTGTCTGTAGCTTTGCTCTTTGGCACCAGACCCAAACTCAGCAGCTGATATGCTATCAGTTTTGGATCAAACAAAAACAAAAAAACTTGGCAGTGTCCCCCTCTCTTTCTCTGAACTAAACTTTTCCTCTCATCTAGATCTCAGATCATCAGTCAGAGGGGAAAAAAAAACATAAAACCCTTCTGTCAAAAAAAAAAAAAAATTCTGCAAAGTTATTTTTCTTGTTCTGTCTTTTGGTAAGATATTGATCCGTGCATTCTGTCAGATTCCTTTCTAAATGGATACAAATCCCTGTGACTGTGCAGTTTCATTTGCCGTTCAATGGTACCTTACACAGGCTACATGTGACCTTTATCCACAGAGTTCGTTTTACAAGCCTCACTATCGATCCATACCCAAAAATGGCTGACTTTGGCCAGGGGAGGTGATTGATTCCTGGCTAGAGCGATTGCCATGCAGGTGTATGGTTTCTTCAGAGTGATGAGAGGTAGTTCGCCTTGCTGTGTGAGTGAGTGGAGGAACAAAAGATAGCTGTGGCTGCTGTTGCTGCGTGTGTGTGTCTGTTTCTGTATGTGTGTGTCTGTGTGTGTGTGTGTGTGTGTGTGTGTCTGTCTGTCTGTGTGCCCACTATGTGCATGTGGTCTGCATGTCTGGTGTTTGTGGTTGTCTTGTACGTGTGTGTGTGTGTGTGTGTGTGTCTACATTTCTTAGAAAACGTATTGTGTTTGTATATGACTTAGCTGTCAAATATGTGTATATATATATATATAGGTATATGTATATATTAGGTGTGTGTGTGTGAGAGAGAGAGTGATCTAAATGAATAGCAAGTCTGTGCAACATGCCCTGTCTGGTGATATGGGTGTACAGGGTGAATGGGATCTACTGTGAGTGTATATGTTTACGTGGGTGTGCAAACTGTATGAAGGTGTGTGCTTGTTTGTGGGCATGTATGTGTGTGTGTGTATGTCTGTGTAAGTATGTGTGTGTATTTGTGAGCCTGTCAGTTTCCACCACCTGTTGGGACTCCTCAGGTTTTGCTCACCTGTCAGACTGGGGATTATGAAGACTCATTTTAGTGCTGGCTCAAAGAGCTGGCATCACACACACACACAAACACACACACAAATAACACAGTACTGGATTTCCTTCCTTCCTCCCCCAGTTAAAAACAATTATTTCCTGTGTGTGTCCATGGGTGTGAGGGTGGTGTGTGCATGACTACGTGTGTGTATGTGAAGTGCAGACAAAGATATTCACCGACAGTTAAGTGTGAACACAAAGTGAACACACATCTATGTGTGTGACTTCTTGTTCAGTGTACACCAACCAGTGGGTATCATCGTGTGCACGTATGTGCCCATCCCATACACGTGGTGTCAGCTCACTTACAGGCACCTTAAGGAGAGAGCGCTGCGCTTTATATTTCCGGTCTGAATAAGTAGGAGTAGGAGTGGGAATTGATAGGATTTTATCAATATCATTGTCATTGTCAATTCTGGTTATGGGTCCAATTTTTTATTAATTCCCTTATTAATTCCTTACTGTTTAGAAGGTATTCTGCTCAGGTTTTCAGTATCAACACATAGGCCTGTAACACAGCCTAAATTACTAAGGTGACCATAGCAGCTTATTAGAATCAGGAAACCCTGTAGAATTGTGTTATATATTTCAATTTTGTATTCAGAAAGACCCATTGACTATGGGGCTGAAAAACATTCTGTCATTGATATGTCAGAGCGATGCGATTACAGCGAATTGAAGTGTTTGATTCTCGGTTCTACTTGATTCTTGGTTCTCGATTCCTACCACTAAGTGGAAGTGTCACATAACGTCACAACGATCACTTTCCAATGATCTCCTGTGTCAGCATATGAGGGCTCAACGCTGGTCTGTACTGTATAAAGGGGGATTTTCCCCCCTCTCCCCCTTACTGAAATAGAACACGCAACATAACGAACGTTTGTGCCTCTTGCTCCTCTCTTAAGCCTCTCTGGCATTGTTTTGTCATTTTCCACAACAAAGGCAAAACAAAGTGCATGTCAGGCCTCCGGAGGTGACGCACGATGCTCCTGCTGAGCCGGGTAAGATGGTGGGTGTGGTGGTGGGATGGTGGGAAAGGGGGTGTGGTGGTGGGGGCTTAGACAAGTGCTTGGTGGAGCTCCCACTCACTCATCACAAACACACAGTGCAATGTCATCATGGCATGCCCACCCCCTCCTTGACAGAGCGACACAAAAGCACAGACGAAAATAGCAGTCCCCTCGTTGCTCTTCTTAAATTGCTAGCCAGGGATCAGTATCCCATCTCTCTGCTTTATAAATGAATGTTTATCAAAAAGTGATGGAAATCAACCTGATCTCAGATCAGTTATCATACCCTGGGAGAGATCTATAAATACAGTCTTGGGTAGTTGTTTCAGCGGGTTTCAGCCTGTCTTTTTGAAAAATAAATGAATAAAAAGATAAAAAGTCCTCTGAACTTTTGATAGATATCCATGGTAACTCGTATATCTAATTGTAAGCTGCATGGATTATTTTTTTTGTTTGGAACATTTGACAGCAATGGCATGCCTTGTCTAAATAACATTTTTTGCGTGTATTTATACCAAAGCCACACAGTACACATTCATATTCAGAGACTAGAGAGGACTGTGGTTTTATATCAGTCAAATTCAATGGATTTGAGACCATTTCTCCAAAACAGTAAGAGCTTACTGGAAATATTTCCCCTGATTTTGGGAAGACAGCCCTTGGTATTAGTGAGCCATGAAAATTCCACCAGGCTTTTAAACTTGTGATGCTAATCCACCAGTCGTGGGATGGAGTCGTGCTCGAATATGAAGAAAAATCCATTCTGGCATAGTAATGCATTCCGTCTCCCTCTAGCTCCCCCTTCAAGTGACATATGCTCTGAACCCTATTTACACACCACACAGACGGAAACATCTAACTGGAAGTTGAACAATTAATAAAACTCTTTCTCTTGCTATTTTTCACAATGTCTCTCGTACAATGGGCCTCACTCACCAATATCTTCCTAAGAATTTTCTTAAATTTGTTCTTTAGGTCTCATTTAAAAAACCTGCATTGGTGAAAACAAATCTAGAAAACTGCGTAAGTGGGTTTTAAGAATAAAATTCTTCGTAGGAATGATTGGTGAATGTCAATGTCTCTTTTCTTTCTCTTTCTCTCTCTCTCTCTCTCTCTCTCTCTCTCCATCTGATTGAAATCCAGTTCAGTTGAAGACATTTTCTGGAGATCCTTTAAAAAACACCGCTAACATCACAAACATGCCTGCAGGCGGTAGAGACAAGTGGCTATAGGGATACATGATACCGGGGCTATTTTTAGCCCTCCTCCATCATGGCTTTCTCCCACTAAGAGTTCTGCCCAAGTCTGGGAGACAGACTGTTGTGGCTCGATCAGCATAGTGCAATCTAATGTTTGACACATTGTGAAACATGAAAAAAAACATCTATTTCTAAAAATGGATTGGGCAATACAGCTAACCATGGACAGACCAGCACATGTAGACTGTCATATTTACAGAAGGAGGATACATTACCTTCAGCCTCCGCCATAGTGAGCTTTGGGACCTCAGCCAAATGAAATAATCCCTCTTTTTCTGTCGGATAATACAGTTACACCAAAAAATAAAACCAAAATGTGTCTTTTCTTCCCTGCTTCAGTCCAGAGCTAGAGCAAGGAGGTCCAGAGAAAGAAGTGAGCCCCCCACAAGGAAGCGAGAGAGAGTGAGAGCGTGAGCTCCACACCTGTTGCCTGTCCTCGTCCTAATTTCAGTTCGGCTAGTATACAAACTTAGCCTTAGTCAGCTCAGGGCATGGAGCCTGGGAGCTCCAGCAGTGGTGATCGTAGCCGCCAAGGGCCTGGACGGTTGCACTTCCAAGTGGGGCGCCGACAAATGAGAGCTGGGGTAGGGAGAAAAGCACTACGGGGCCCAGGCAGTAGCTGGAGGGTGGGTGTTTGGAAGCGGTCTAGGGGAGGAGCGGGTGGGCGGGGAGGGGGGCAGATACAATCCAAATCACCCCTGTCCCATCACGAGGATAGCACAAGAACCATAGCATCCACACAGGCTGTGTGTGTTGTGTGTGTGTGTGTGTGTGTGTGTGTGTGTGTGTGTGTGTGTGTGTGTGTGTGTGTGTGTGTGTGTGTGTTTGGAGTGGGGTGGGGTGGGGGGGTCGGTGTTAAACTGGGGAGGGTGCGGGTGCTGCTTGATTGAAGGTAACCTTACCCCTTAACTGCAGCCTGGCCCTGTTATTCTTAGAGCCTCTGGATGGACTCCCAGCCAGCTACATTCTACCTTGCCTTTTAAGGCCAGGGGTGGGACCCAATATCTAGAGAGTGTGTGTGTGTGTATGCTTGGGGGTGTGTGTTATGTCATACTGTCAGTGGGGTGGTCAGAGAGGACTAGCACGGAGGGGAAACAGTGCACCAGCAAGGGGAAGGGCTAGCACCACCATATATTTACAGTGCGCTCAACACCCCAGAGCCCAGCGCCTGGCAGGCCTGGAGAGAACAGTGCCAGGGACTAAAGATGGAGTCTGTGTGTGGAGAAGTTGGATAGCTTCGTGGTGCACTTCAATTGCAGTTTGAATGACTGGAATGTGCTTGGAGTGCAGGGACTTTCTCAGGATAGTTGTGAACTCCTTTCCACTCATCTGTGATACTTAGCAAGAGAAAATAGCCACTGCACATGAAGGAAGCAGTTTATAATGACTAAGGCATAAAGTTTCAAATCTTATGAAAGTTTCAAAGCCTCGTCTGTTTTTTGTTCCACTGACCAACTTATAATATTAGCAGATCAGTGGTTTTGTTCAAGTGTCTATTTGTACATGCCTCTATTGGTTTGTTCTAGCTAGGCACCCATTCTGTTGGGCCTTAATATGCCTTAGCCACTGAGGTGTATAAGAAAATATGGGACTTGACACATTGGTTTTGCCATTTCACAACAGCAGAAAAAAGAAAATAAATGCACTCTTCACACAAATGCAAAGAACAAGACATCTCTCTCTGCAAACAACAGCATTCTGGCAATCCAGGATAAATCAAGGTGCTGAAATGAAAGTAGCATTTAAAGTGCCAAATTTGACCTTTTTCTGGCAATCAGATTCACTTGCACTGCTAACCTTTGTTAGTATGAAACAAGTGACAAGTGGGATTTAAAACAAGGGAAGTGAGTCTGATATGCACATTTCATCAGAGAGCTGTTAAAAAGGGCCTCAGGACACTTGCCAGAGGTGGGCCAGAATCTCAACAATAATGTGGACACATCAGAACCAGATTCATTTCAGAATCTGTTACGATCTGCATCAATCAACCAAGAATGGTTTTGGGAAATGGTCAGAGAAGATGTTCTTAAGAAGAACTTTTGTTCTTAACAACTACTTGTGCTTAAGATGCTTTTATCAAACCTGACTCTGGCCCAGACACCAGCCATAAGTGGGCCAGAATCACAGCAATAACATGACACAATCTGCATCTGTCCTCATTCCTTTCCGTTTCCACCACGTATTGTTCATGCAAGGCTTTGGAAGCACTCCACACAGAGAGCATGTGGGGAAAAAAGAGGAGAGCTCAAGTAAAAGTTCTGGCACATGAGAGTGTGTAATTATGCAGACACACTTAGTCTTTGTTTAGCTGGCATGGTAACAGCACAACAATGCTCACAGCACAACGCACCATACAGAGCTCTGACATCACCTTAAAATAAAACAAAGCCACCTTCAACTAACCAAAAGAAAAACCTACATGTGCATGTGCATGTGCATGCATGTGAAGCATTAATTTAAAATTGAAATTTAACATTAGGGTCGGGCTTCAGACACTTAAGACAGTCACATTTTGATATAAAAAATTCCTCCATTCTTTTTGTGTAATGACTTCCCCAGAATCACAACATTGTGCCAGAACCCTGGAAGCTCAGTGCATGGTCTCAACAACATCATGAAGTGAATAAACGCAAATTTAATTTGGAACAAATTCAGTGATGCTGACAACAAACATAAAACTCATCCTCATCCACATCCACACTTCTCTGCAATTATCACTAGGAAAAAAAAAACAAGACACAAGCCCTAAAGTCTGTCCTATCTCTCACAGCTGGGCCTGAAGAGATCATTTCTGCTCCACGCTGTCAGTGAGCTGTCGCTCTCTGCAGGTTTTTGGGATGAAGCAGAAAGTGATGAAATCAGGTGCAATCATGGCGAAGAATGACTGGCGCACCGAGTCGCAACGCAATTGCTGTGTATGCCAGTATGTTTGTGTCTGCATTGTGTACACCAGTGGCTCTCTTCTTGGTGCGCGCTGTTGTGTGAGAGCTAAAGCTTTGTGTTTTTATGTATGTGTGTGTGTGCATGCATGTGCGTCGTGTGTGTGTGTGTGTCTACATTCATTACGAATACTGTTAACCATGAATATAGGGTTTGTGTGTAGATGTGTGGGTCATGTGTATGTGTATGTATGTAATTGTATGTGTGCATGCTAGCACATGGCCAAACAAGACTGACACCGACATGTGTGTGTGTGTGTGTGTGTGTGTGTGTGTGTGTGTGTGTGTGCGTGTGTGTGTGTGTGTGTGTGTGTGCGTGTGTGTGTGTGTGTGTGTGTGTGTGTGTGCGTGTATATACCAATGTGGATGTGGAGGTTATTGCACATTCTACTAATGAATGAGTGTGGATGTTATTGTACGTGTGCATGCTCGCAGACTTCCAAATGATACAGTAGAATGTGTGTGTCCTCATATCTGGGTCTAAATGAATGTGTGTGTGTGTGTGTGTGGGCGTGTATTATTGTGTATGCAAATGCTAGCATGCTGCCAACTGAGACTGACAGTTGTATGCATTCTCAGGCTGTCCTGGTTTGGGCTCTGCCATTCCACCTGAGGGCTCATCACAGCATATTACAGTGCTTCCAGCAGACAGTGTGCAGACAGACAACAGAGAGGAGGATGGCACCTGACTCATGCTGGGGGGGGGGGAGGGGGGTTCACACGGAAATAATAATTGTTCATAATCAGTGTTGGGAAAGTTACTTTGGAAATGTAATGTGTTACAAGATACCCTATATAAAATATACTAATAGTGCAACTATATAAATTATATTAACAAAGTAATATAACTAATTGCATTTGATTACTGTTCAATTACTTTTCTACATTTTGAATGAATCTCAACTGTCAACCATTTTCAGTTTTTGCATTCTCAAAACTGCTGTCAAAATCCTTTTAACTCACTCAACATAGCCACAGCAGTTCGAACTTTAACACCTCAACACCGCTTTACTGTGAGATCACAGTTCGAACACCTCAACACTGCTTTACAGTGAGATTATACTGATCTTTGAGTAGTTATGCCAGCTAAATCAAATATTTGACATTTACATTTAACATGAGGTGAACATCACTGAATAAACAGTTGTCTATTGGTGTGGGATCGATTGTGTATATCGATCTGCTCATTTTTATTTCCTGCAGTGAACTAGAGGGGTGGTGGTAGCGTACTGGTTAAGGAACCTGGCTAGCGTGTAAGTAGCCTGAAAGTTGTGGGTTCGAATCCCGGCTGCCACCGTTGTGCCCTTGAGCAAGGCACTTAACCCTAAGTTGCTCTAGGGGAGACTGGCCCTGAATAATTGATAGTTGATGAGTTGTAAGTCGCTTTGGATAAAAGCGTCTGCTAAATGCATAAATGTAAATGTAAATGTAAATGTAGACCTAGTGGACTGTAGTTTCTATCTGGCATTGCAGGCCTCCTTGCATCTACAGACCGTGGGTGGTGTTGCCAATTCAAACATGATAGGAGGACCAATTAGACATATCAGAATAGTATCAGACTTTCAGCAGTAAATGGAGGACGTTGAGCACAAGAAAAACATAATTAAATAAATAACCAATGTTTCTGCAGAGGATATTCAGATGTAACTAGGATACTGACTATAATTCTAAATATTTTCTGAAAGTAACTGTAATTTATTTACACATTTTTTCAAAGTAATGTAACTTTTTACTGTTACTTTTATTTTGTAATTAAATTACATAATTGCGTTACATATAACTCATTACTCCCCAACACTGTTCATAATGAATGAAGACGTTTTATTAAAATTACATCACTTTCCTATGCTTCGCTATAGATTATATAGTGTAGCACAGGACTATAGATTATACTACAGTCACTTATGGAATCCTGAAATGGAATACTGATTTCTGATTGGCTGGCAGGGTGTGTGTTGATTCTGTGTAATGCACACCTATTAAGTAGAGTTGGTGAAAAAATCTAATCACTGTTCTATATCAATGCTCTTAGGAACTAAGGTACTTTAACAACCATAGTAAACGGCAGTTAAACTTGTCAGCAACAATGGAATCAGCTTTTACTAGCAATAACCACAGTTGAAAAGAAAGTAGTACAGGTTAATTTATAACTGAGCTGCATGCTTTTGTGTGTTTTAAACTGATGTCTATTCCTTACATGAGTTGCAATCAGGTAATAAGCGGGATAATGACCTTTGAGGTGTGCTGTTATAAGAACTAAATGAACTTGGCTGAGTTAAGGCATTGTGAAGTTCTTTGCCTCAACCTCATTCATTAATTCAGTATAACAGCACAACTCGTCGGACATTGTACCTTACAGAATCTATATGTAACATAGAACTATAGATTTTAGTGTAGCAGGTACATGTTGCACTGTTTCATTACAATGTACAATATTTTAGGATGCAGCATCACTATACAGATGTTAAATCTATATTGTATGGCATGCCACTCATCTCTTCATTACAATACACATAAAAGACACAGCTGTAGCTAGATACAGATGTTATCTACAGCAAGCATCTCTGATGTAGAGAGTACTCTCTTTAGTGTGTCTCCATATTTGGGCCTTCTTGTTGTTAATGTTTTTCTTTACGCTTCTGACTGATGTTAATTCAAAACTGGATTTTACTGGTATTGTGTCTGTGCTACCTGCACAGTGACAATGTAGTTGTATCACATCTAATCATACATCATGGTTGGTAAGACCTTGCACACCAAACACAAGAATGTCTTCTAAAAATTATAATAATGGCAAAACTGTTGATGATCAGTGACACAATGACAATCCCACATTCAATAATTTCCAAAGTTCAAATCCTGTCACTGACTTCACCTACTCAGGTAAATGAGTCAGCACATAAAATCCGTCAAGTGTGACTAGGTTTTTCGTCATAGGCTACACAATTCCTCCTTGAGGTCAGATTAACCATAAGATGAGAAATTTGAAGCAGTTTTTGAACTTCAGATGTCCTTTCTTATGTGGTGCACAAGGGCCGACGGCAAAGTAAAAATGCTTGATAGGTGTGATTGACTGCCTGAGTTTGTACACATTTCAGGCACAGTCGAGCAGGCACAGCTTCAGGTGTGTGTGTGTGTCTGTGTGTGTGTGGTGTGTGTGTGTGTGTGTGTGTGTGTGTGTGTGTGAGAGGAGAGAGAGAGAGAGAGAGTGTGTGAGTATTCCACTTCTACCCAGGAGGCAATGGTACAATGTCAGTTATGAATCACAGTACACTCCGAGGCTGAGATACATTTCAAAACAAACTCATCGCGATAAACAAATGAGTAGAAGCGAGCCCAAGATGAAATGTCTGCATTGCAAGATAATGAATCTCTCTCTCTCGCACACACACACACACACACACACACACACACACACACACACACACACACACACATACACACACAAAAACCCACACATATACACACCTACTAGATTGTGAGAGGAAAAATGAAATACACCAGGCTGTCACTGTAAACAAGCCATTTCATTACATTACCGATGTTTTACACCCCCAACAACAGAACACTCACTCGACTCCTCCGGCCGCCCCTGGCAGACAATTAAAGCTCTAATCTGCAATCTCCATAGAGCACCCCCCCCCCCCCCAACAGCATGTCATAGTACTATCAGTAAACAAAAACGTCAAGTGCAGGAGATGTCAAAACTCTCAACATCACTCACCTGCCATTGAAGAAAAAGCACAGCACTCAAAATTCCCTCGTGTATACTATCTTTGGGCCTGGAAATGCCATTGTTGTGTGGAAACTAACACGTTTTGAAATAGGCTATGCGTGGTAGACTGGAAAAAGCGCACGGTTCAGTCTCACTCACAGCCAACAGACTCTGAGCTCACAACAATTGTTGACGCTTCAAACTGAAACAGGGAAGGGGGGGGTGTTTAAAACGGCATCTGCACTTGCAATTTACACAGAGTGCTGATGTAGTCATTAATAGTTAAAAGGACAGCAGAGTCTGCAGTGCAATTACTACTGTCCTGACTGAAGGAGGCCACACAGGGACTACAGGGCCTGAGATGGATGCAGGAGGCAGGATGGGGATCTGGGGAAGGCAAATGTGTCAGCTGCTTTTGTCACTGCTGCAGCACAAATGTTTCTCTCTTTCTCTTGGGCATTTTTAAAAGAAATGTGTAAAAGGTGTATGTGAGTGTGTGTGTGTGTGTGTGTGTGTGTGTGTGTGTGTGTGTGTGTGTGTGTGTGTGTGTGTGTGTGTATGCGTGTATGTCCTCTGCAACCAAAGCAAGTGGTTTGGACTGAGCAATGAACATTGAAGATTGGGGCTGCTGCTCATATATCAATGATCTTGCACCGGAATTTAAAACTACTCTGAGCAGAATGATAAAGAGATCATTTTGAGCTATCTCTCTCTCTCTCTCTCTCTCTCACTCTCTGTTTGTCTATCTGTCTCTTCAGTTACACTCTGGAACCTCTGAGGAACAGCTTGTCATATTTATTGCTTTTTAGGCTGATGTTATTCCTCTGTCAGTTATTGTCGTGGAGTGACAATACGGCTGCTGTTGCTGGGGTTGTTTGGCGAGCGCAGCCAGAGAAAGATAATCTTCCGGCAAGAGACTGGTCACGTCACCCTGTATCACTGCACAGGCCCGTCAGCTTTAAGTGGCCATCTGGCTCCGTGTCACACACACACGAGCACAATGTGGAGGGGCGAGCACATGGCGCGTCTCTAAAATCATAGCAAGAAAAGATCATATGAATGCACACATATTTTAGCTCACTGACAACAAGGTTTTGGCAGGAGGAGCAGATGGATTTTTTTTTTTTCTAAACAAGATCATGCTTTCATATTAAGGGTCATCTAGGGCATGCTACTATCAGGTACTTGGTCAAATGTGGATTTATTCACAAATCTGTTGCCATGTTTATATATTAACATAAATTAAGATTAATTGAACTCCCCATATAGGATTGTCTTTTTGTGCCTATGTAAGTCAACCTAGCTCTGGTAGTCTCCTTGCAGTGTACTGGAATGGCAGACCTTAATAGAAAAGTTACTCATCACCATGGAAACCAGTTCCCCATCCCTTCTGTCCAGCCTGTGGCCGATGCTGCCACAATTTACTCTCAACACATCTGATTCTCACAAACAGCTGGGGTACTCGTGTGCAAAGGCATTCCTGAGAAAACACTGGCAGAGGCTGATGTAATTTCCTCTGTGTAGATATCAGCACATTCAGCACATACAGTAAACTCTGTCAACAGAAATCTATCCAAAGAAATAATCTCTCTTCAGCAGTTCATGCAGTTTATGCAAAACAGAAGCTAATAACATTAATGGTGAAAGACCTCATTGCAACACAGGACACTTGTGTATTAGTGATCATATTTTATCTGTTTATGTACACTTTAGTATTTATCTGCACTACGTCACCAAATCAAGGACAGTGTGGGTAATTGGGAGACACAGGAGATGCAGGATATATAGTGTGCCAGTCTACTTTCACCTCCCTTTTGGGGGAAAAAAAATTCTAAAAATGATTTTATCTCAAGTCAAGTCAAGTGGGTTTTATTGTCATTTCGGCCATATACACTGTATATAGTGAGACGAAACAACGTTTCACCATGGATTCAAGTGGTGGCACATTTGAGATATACAGAAAGACATTTGAGACAGGCTACATTTAGTGCACTTAGGCTACATTTAGTGCACATACATTATACGTACACATAAAGTGCGTCAGACAACAGACAACAAGACAGGGCATAAGTAGACTTGTAACAGAGCACTGATTGTTGTAAGATAGGTTCACAGTGGGGTGGAGGTAGAATATATAGTATTTAGCAGCATAGAAAAAGTGCAGGTGTGCATTCAATTCACTGTGAATAAACATGTCATATTATCTTCTTCTATGGGCGTTGGTAGTGTTGTGGTTAAGGAACCTGGCTAGCGTGCAAGTAGGCTGAAAAGTTGTGGGTTTGATTCCCAGCTGCCCTTGAGCGAGGCGCTTAACCCTAAGTTTCTCCAGGGAAGACTGGTCCTGAACAATTGATAGTTGACAAGTTGTAAATCGCTTTGGATAAAAGCGTCTGCTAAATGCATAAACGTAAATGTTCTAAAGTGAGCATTCTCCATTTATCAGAAAATGCAACCTCAACATTGCAATACTGTAGTTCTAGCTACTATCTGAGGAGTTCTTCCCTCCTAAATGCATTGGTTGGGCCTACGTAGGTCATCTTCTCTAGCTATATGGTTGGGTTTGGACATAAACTCTCAGTCTGAAATAGGGGCCCACTCTCTTCCTGATCCGCACCATAAAAGTGCACACATAAGAAAAAAACATACCAGTCTTAGACCAACACAAACAACATCTTCAGTATTGTTCCGAGCTTTAAGACTAGGCAGGCTAGTGTGGAAAATAGAGGACAGAGAAGATGGCAGAGAAAGTTTCTCCTCCCCTGCTAATACTCAAGGGGATTCATGACAGGAACATTAGTGTGGGATTAATTTGAGAGGACTCAAGGTCCATTCAGCTGTGATGATATTATCCAGATCATGCAGGTCGCGTCCACAGCCACAATCCATGAGAGCCTTGTCTCAAAGCCAAGAGAATATCAATAGTGACTTCACTGGGATCCCACCCAAAAAGCCCTGGGGTTACGCCGAGTGGAATCTCTCTATTGCACTAAAGGCTATGATAGAAATGCAAAGTTTAGAGTGGGAGAGAGAGAAACAGAGAGAGACTGAGAGAAAGGGGTATGATAGACAGACAGAGAGAGACAGACAGACAGAGAGAGAGAGAGACAGAGAGAGAGAGAGAGAGAAAGAGGGGATGGATAGACAGAGAGAGAGAGAGATTTGGCTGTCTGTGATGAACCTGGCACCATGACCCAGCAACCACCACAGAATGCCATCCACAAAAAATTGTGTTTGATGTATTCAAGTGTAATTGTTACTGGCAAATGGGCACTATGATATTTTTCATTAGCATGGCTGGCTGAACTTGGGTGATTAGCCAGTCCATAGAGCTTGGTGAGTTATGGTCAGTGGGCAAAGGCCCGACAAAAGGGTCCCTGTTATGGGAGACAATACATTTCAGTCATAGATGGTCCATGTTAATCAAGTGACCTACATGGCCAGCGAGGCACCATGCCATGTCTTACAATATTTCCATACCATTAAAGCAACAGTTCAGAGTACTTCCTGTTGTTCAAACTCACCGAGGGCTGTTGGTAGGAAGAATGACAGAATTGTTATGTATTATAAAATTAGATTATTTGATATATAAAATTATTATGATATTGTATTACTATGTAATATTGACTGATTAGCAAACTTGCAGCTAACGCTAACTGAATGGAGCTATTGGGGCTGGGATGAAGCTAAAAGCCAGCTTAAAGCCCCATTCAGTTAGCATCCACTGTTGGTTCACTATCTGTCCTATGCTGTACCAATTTCAGTTAGACTGACGTCATGCTCTGCCACTCTGCCCCTTCAGCTTGAGAGCCCTGAGTGCAGTGTGATGCTCTGAATAAACTAACAAGAATCCTCAAATCCCTCTGAATGTAGAAAGTTTCAAGGTACCAGAGCATGCTCAGAGCACTCACAGTTTACGAGCACACTCTGAGTTCATGGTGGGTGATGTGTGGCGGTGGTAGTGCAGCAGTTAAGGAACCTGACTAGTGTGCTAGTAGCCTGAAAAAGTAGTGGGTTCAATTCCCCGCTACCACTGGAGTGCCCTTCAGCAAGGCACTTAACCCTAAGTTGCTCGAGGAGAGGCTGGCCCTGAACAATTGATAGTTGACAAAATGTGAGTTGCTTTTAAAAACCTCTGCTAAATGTAAAGAAATGTAAAATGGGTCTGAAGTCAATTTATTCACTTCCTGTCCTTGCTAATCAATGAGACCAGCTGAACTGTTTCCATAATTAATGTTCATGACATGATCTTTTTTTTTAGTGGGGGCAAGGGAGTGTTAAGCTAGGGTGAACCCAGACAGACCTCTTTGAATTTGAATCTGAATTTGCTCTGCAGATCCATCTGGCATCAAGCCCTGATTTCTGAAAATTTGACACAACTAACTTGTGTTACAACATAGCCAACACTAAATGAAGGAGGCACAGAAACTCACTTTCAGTTTCATTTTCCAATGTCCCATTCTGTTAATGCTAGTTGCTGGTTCGCTCTATTGTATCAAATTTTCTGGGGGTTTTTTCCTACAGTCAGCACCCGGTGACTTCGAAAATCAGCTATGGATCCATTCACAATGGATTTTCCCTGAAAGAAGAAACAACTTCCATATTGGGTTAAACCTGAGCATTATCTAAGAAAACTGTAGCCCACACCTGCTCTGGCTATTAGCTGGATATCTGTGGCTGTGTGCATGTGCACCATTTTATATCTCCCTTTAAAATCACCAACTAGTGATACTTATAACACTAGTAACGTTCATCTCATTGCACAGGGGTAGTCTGCTGCCTCATATAAGACACCAGCATCCAGAGAGAATGGGGGGGGGGGGATAGAAGGAAGGAGAGAGAGGAAGAGTGAAAATATGGCACATGTTCTGGTGCCTAATGAATTCTGTGGGCTGCAGTGACTGGGCCTGGGGATCCCTGGGGTACTGTGGGATTGTAGCTGCAAAGCGCATGCTTGCTTCAAAGAGAGAGAGAGAGAGAGAGAGAGAGAGAGAGAGAGAGAGAGAGTCAATGTAGGACCACCTGCTGTGTGTCATATATATATGTACATAGTCATGTTGTCCTGCTGTAGAATGTAGTGTGTTTGTGTGTGTGCTTGTAAGTTTAGTATTAGGGTGTGTGTGTGTGTGTGAGTGTGTGTGTGTGTGTGTGTGTGTGTGTGTGTGCTTGTATAAACTGAAATATCCACACCTTTATGTGCCCACATGCACGCTCTTTCCCATTCTTTGGCCATTTAGCCCTGCTACATACACTGACTCTTAATGTCTCACACACAAACACGCACATACAGAAATCAAGTACAGACACACTCACTCACACACACACACACACGCACGCACACACACACACACACACACATACATGCAAGCAAACACATGCAACTTTCACTTTCTCTCTCATACACACGCATACACACAATCACTGTGAAGAAATTGCTAACCCTCGATCACTCAGCAATCTCTGGCAGAAGTACTTCAAATGAGGTAAAACATGTGCAGTAGAGAACTGAGGTGAAGAGAGAAGAGATGGGAGGAAGGGAGAGTGCAGAGGTGCTGCAGCCTCCCAGAGACAAACTCGTTTGTGACAGAAATGGTGAAGGCTCACTGCAGAAATCCACCACATTAGCAGCTAAAGCTCTCCCTATACCCACACACAATCTCTAGCTAACCCCTCTCCATCTAATTAAAAGTGACTCCACAGAAACATGGGTAAGGCAAAACAGCTAACCCCTAAACCACTAGGGGGCACTAGGGGCGCCCGTCAGGGGCCTGTCACGTCCCTTATTAAAATATTAATTATTGAGCCGTTGCACCAAAGGCATTGTTGTTGAATTTAATTGCTTCATTAACCGTGCTTATATAAGCACTTCACCACCTCATGTGCCACTGACACAGACTTCCATTAGGATCCAAAGAAGCCAGACAGGTACAGGAGATAGTTATGTTGTTCCTTCATTTGATGAATGTCAAGCTCTTTTCAGTTATTAGCTAAAGATTCAGGGTGGCATCTGCGATTCCCTGACTGAAACCATAAACAGGGCTGTGTCTATGTTTGTAGACTGAACCTATCCAATATGGCTGCACAAGTCAGGGAATTCGCCGCTTGTGCAGCCATATTAGTTAGGCTCAGTCTTCAAACACAGACACAGCCCTGTTTATGGTTTCAGTCAGGGAATGCCCCATATCTGTGATGCACAATGGAGAGAGACACATAATGATGTTCAGAGTGCTACTGTCGCTTGATGCTGCTAGATTTCTGAGAGGAGAAATGTAATCCATGGTCTTGGTCTACAGAATTCACTGAGTGTTCACAGTCAGGACTGAGGATTCAAAGGGCAGAACACATCCTGGTGTAGCCTAACACATATCAGTGCAAAGCAAGTTCCAATTCCTCAGTGACATGAGCCTGTCATGAACATGACATGATACGTATCATGAACATTGATGACACTTCATTTGTGTCTATGACTGTCATTGAGTGTCTTCCGGTTTCGTAACATCTGCAGCCCACCAGCGTCAACTTTATGTTACAAAAACCAAATGACACTTAATGACAATAGTCAAGTGTCACTAATGTTCATGATATGTGTCATGTCATGTCATGTCGATGACAGGTTCATGCCACTCTTATGTTGCCCCCATTAAATAAAGTGTTACCCAAGGAGTTAAAAAAAGTGTCTTCGAGGAAGGTTTTTACATGCTTGCATTATTTCAGCTAGTAGCGGGTTGCTCCCGAGAATAAAACATTCAACATTACGTCTGCTTATTGCCCGCAAACCAAGCCAAGCCAAGCAAACACAGACATAAGGTGACGTGAAAATTAATTGACACCTCCTAGAATGACAAGCAAACTAACAGCACAAACAGTCCGTCAGTGCAAGTAATATCTATCACCTCCACTGAGCTCTGCTTGCTCTGTTTGCATGGTGTGCTTCGACTGAATGTTATTAAAGTCATTTTCTCTGTTGACATCCTTGTCTCTGAGATAATTGATGCTATACTCAGTGGGAATACATGCCTGACTCTGAAATGAGAAGGCTCTATAGCTCAGAGGATTCTACTATTGTATGCTCATATTCTGAACCATCGCTGCTCTCAGTGACAATGAGTCTTTAAATTCATAGGCCTGCATGCCACTACAGAAAATAATTACAAGATCTCACAGCTCTATGGGGGAAGAGAGTATAGGCCTTAGTTTAGGGTGACAAGATGACCCCAATTGCTGGGGAAAGTTCCCGTTTTTGGTGGTCTGTCCCTGTTCTCAAGCAAAATTCAGGAAAATGTCCCTGAATTTCTTCTTAGAAGTCTGGTCACCTTACCTTAGTTTAACATGCAAGTTGTTTCAATTAGGTTGTGATTTCATGCAACTTTTGTGGAATAATTTCGCAAATTTATACAGCTGTTGCATTTTATATTTGCAGCCTGTAGGTTTAATTCTACTCAGTACCGGCAAGATGACCAAGAGTATGTTTAGGCTACTTTGTGTTTCTCTAACTTAGTATTCAATACAATTCAGATGTAGATTCCTGCAATTTAAGGCTTAAGTGAAGCATATTAGGTGAAGGGTAGTTTATACATCACGATAGTGTCGTAGATGAACAATGCAGTAACAGTGTCTATATTAACTTACAAAAAATTCCATGCTGATTAAATCAATCATGGAAAATCATAAGAAAATGTAGCATTGTTTTGCATCAATCTGTTTCTGAGTATCAGCTATTCACCGGCAGAAATTAATTCACTGTAAACTAAGACATCTCTCGGTAACCTTTTCATTTGAGAATCTTCCCCAAGGCGGAAATAGTCACCACAATAGCTTAGCGTACTTCACAAATGACAGGCAATAGGAGGGAATGTCACCCTCAAAGCCAAGTTATCAGCGGAGGTGAAAAGCAGGCTTCAAAGCGCTGATAACTTTATCAGTCCTTCGAATTAAGACAAAGTCAAAAAGTTCAATCAATACTGTCAGCACTCGCAGTGGCTTGTCACCAAAGGCTCTCATCCAGACACTCCGCTAGAAGCGTTGCCTTTGTTAAATTACAAAGCCGACAGAACAATCAGACTGTAGTCAGTGGCTGCCCTATAAGGCTTTCCATATATATAGGTAATTAAAATTCTAAATATGATTAATGACTATGATTCAAATGAAAGGATTGCAATAAAACCACTTAGATCAAGATTTATTTTTGAAAATATTATAATAAGGTATCTTGAGAGAAAGAAACACACGCAGTGTAGGAGGCCTATAAAAAACAAAAACTAGTTTCCTAAACCACTTAATCTCTAGGGCTACTCTGGGCAAGTAGGCTAAATGTCGATCAATTTCTCCACCTTGAACATGCGACTCTCCACAACAGCCAGGCGATATTGCATAGGCTATAATCATTAGTTCAGTATCAAATGACAACTCCCGGGAAATAAACGCCCACTGAGAAACGGAGCAGAAAGCTAATCCAGTGGATTCAAAGGATGCACGAGCCTTCAGCTGCGCGCGGTATTCGCCTCAGCTCCAGCCCACAGCGTGAGAAAGAACCCTAGTTGTATCCCCGCGGTGAGGAACACTGCGCGCGGCTTATTCAATCTGGAGCGTCAGATGGTAGAGCTGGCGACAAGACGAAGTGCTCCTCGGCTATTGTCCTCCTTTGGATCTTGTGTCAGTGTCTGTCTCAGGAAAAATCTTAGGGACAGCTAAACAATTGTCTGTTTCAAAGTGTCGGGCAACTGAGAATTGAGAGAGTTGGCAAACAAGGATGCTCAGGATTTTCAAGACACTGTACGTTTGTTTCGATTTCCATCAAGGGACCGATATGTCGCATATTCGGAAGACAAAGATATAGCACGTAACGGGTTTGAAACGTTGCCCATTTAGCCAACGGCTTTGGTATGTGTGCATAATACATTTCATTGCTGTTTTAGCCGGGTTAATTCAGTTTCACACAACGACCCGTGGAGGGAGGAGCGATGAAAGCAGCCCCATCGCCATAAACAACACTGGATTGCTTTGTCTCAGCGGCAGACCGTGGTGGAGGAGAGTGACATTTCTCATCACAAATTTGGGCTTCACCCACTGTTAGGGCTTCTGCTAACAAACTAACATTTAAAGCGGACATTTTCTCGTATAATATTCAACCAAGACGGACATTTCTGGATTTCAGTTTAATTGTCCACTCACACAGTTGGGTTTTGGAGCATACACCTAACAGTTCTGAGAAGAGCGTGGAGCCAACCAGGAGCAAACGGACTTTCAGAATCTTCAACTGGGAAGGGTCGCTGTCATCATCGCTGTTCAAATGTTTGTCTAATTAAAATTCTGAGGCATTTTTTTCATTTGGCTTCAAATAGCTGTTATCGTCTCTTTGGGAAAAGGTAGATGATTGTGGACGTGGAGGTATGCCCGCAGCAAGAGGATACGATTTAACATATTGATATTGCCTGGAAGTGTACCAGGTGTTAACTGCACGCCGCGTCGCTGCTGCTGTGGTGGTCCGGTAGCCACATCCCGGTCAACAACAGTGGTGAATTTCAGTCAGTTTGGAGGAATACTGACCCACGTGGAAAGGGACAACCAGTGTAGCGTTCATCATGGGCTGTTGCAGCGGACGATGTACGCTGGCTTTCATTTGTGGGATGCAGTTGGTAAGTTGTTACAGCGCTTCTGAAATTAGGTGTATGAGTGTGTGTGCAGTTGAAGCTGCATGTTGTGCGCAAGGCGGCTCATCTAACCCCAGATGTCATGAAAAGCCTTAAGGCGTTTCTTTCACGCTAATGTTCACTCAGATACCATTGTGTGATGAGCCCAGTTCACGGGTTAGTCCAATTGTTAAACAGAAGAAAAATTAATGCTTTTTCCATTCACGTGTAACGGAAGATCCCTCGGTAACACAAAGGACTTGCATTGCTGCTCCTCCCGATTTTTGCCGCTGCACGCCACTGTTCCTTCTCAACGTAACCGTGGGAGCGCTTTCCATATGGAAATGTGACCATAAAGAAGGGTTATAGGTGTCAGTGGTTACTGAAAGCTTTAGGAGAAGCGTAAAGACGTACGCTCTGCGATGGTTTCGGTTGCCCGTAAGCGTAATCAAATAGTCGTGCCTATAATGTTTAGTTTGAATCGTTCCACAGTGATTACAGTCAGGCCTTGGCATATAGCGCTGTTTCCCTTAATGCGTTGTGGTGTTGGTGTACGCAGCTGCAACTCTTGTCAGAATTTTTTTTAAATGACTTAAGGGTCCAGATAAAGAGAGGGTTTTGTTCCATGCTCATAGCTGGAGCATAACTGAATTAGGAGAAGTGCGGGGAAGGAAATTTAGATAATCAGGATCATCAGGAAACGCTCGGCTTTAGAAATCAATTTGATTCCACACTCTTGCTAAATTTGGCAGTGCATTTATACATATTTATACAAGAATTATCTCTATCTGTTGTCCTTCTTTTCTTACACACACACACACACACACACACACACACCATTACAGTCAAGGTTATTGTTGTACAGAAGTGGATATCTTAAAATTATTATTTTTTTAAACAGTGTCCTTCCTGATATGGACTGTACTTGACTTCTATGGTCGTCTCTGTGATGGTCTTTCTTCATAAACACATTTACCAGTAAAGGCCAAAACACACAATGTGGCCTCGAGTCTCCTTTAATCAAATCTAATCTCCGAGAATATCCGGCTGACCAGCAGTCACCAAACCATGTCTAATCGCTGCTGGGCAAACAGTCACACGGCACATTCCATAACTTAGCTAGCGGACCCACCCGCTTTCATGAATCATGGCCGTTAGGCGACTTGTTACAGTAGGAGCCCAAGCTGCAAATCTCTCTCTCTCTCTGTCCCCACCAGCTGGCAATCTGAATCATGTTTGCGTGATGGGCCACGTGATACTTCATAAGGATTGGCACAGCACAGTCCTCCACCCTCAAGTCAACCGACCCACCCACCACCACTACCAAACGAAATGGTCACAGATGGCAGTTTTTTGTGTGGCAGTCACCACAGTCACAGTTCGTTCAGTCAGACTGGGCGCCTTGCGTGTGATGTCACCCCCCCCCCCCCCCCCCCCCCGCCAACCCCCAGAGTCAGTTAATTAGATCTTGCTGAGATGTTGTCAAGGGGAGCCTTCTAGGGTGGCCCCAATGGCAGGTTGCAGGTTAAAAGGCAGCCATACCCATCTTCTGCCAAAGTTGTTCTCTCTCTCTCTCTCATTTTTTCCCTTCCTTTGTTGTACAGCTTGAAGCTCATCCAGCAGTGTTGCTTTTGTTATGAACTGTAAGGCACTGTGGCACTTAAAGCGGACTCAAAAGGAACAGCATGCTGCCAGGGTTGTGTTGTACTTTTTGGAAGCTGTCAGATGGCCTTCCAACTGACTACATTCAAGTACATGCCTTAGCAAGTCTGATCCAGTTGATGGTTTCCCTCTGGTTTGAAGCTGTTAAGTAAACAGGAAGTTATCAGCAAGATATCTTGGACTTTGCATTTGTAGGTTATTGCATGACAGTTCCAGGAAATGTCCAAGCTGAGTATTGTTTCATGATAATATCTCATAATTGATACCAAGTTCATTGGTGTGAATGAGTTATCTGGGTGGTCTGGAATGAGTTAAGTAAGATCAGGATACAAGACTGTGTTTGTTTGTTTATTTAATTAATTAATTAATTAATTAATTATTTTAGTGTAAGCACTGAACAGCATGTGTTTGCATGGGCTAAGTTCAGAACCTGAGGCAGGAGATCAATCAGCAGTTGAGTTAATATTCAACTTTTTAATGTGCATTGCATTCAGTTCAAATAAGAAGTCTCGGCTGTAAGCACTTACAATCTATACAGTTCACTAATGTGCAAAAACGCTTGATTTGTCAGGAAGGGTAAACATTATAGATTTGCACAGGTATAATTCAGGTAAAGTCGATAGAAACAGGGTCGCAGGGCGAAGCTGGCTACTGCACCTGTACCATGAATGCGCAGGTGCCAACAGGGACACAGATTTGAGTCTCTCTTCCACTCGCCTCTTGAAACGTCCATGCAGACAAACACACACACACACATATGGGTGACCTTTTCACATCTTAGAGCACCACACCCTGCCTCCTACCGTTTTATCTTATTGTCCATTCAGTGGACATTCAGGCTTCAGCATTGGTACACACACACACACACAGAGAGAGAGAGAGAGACAGAAACACACACACACTCATATACAGTTTGCTCATACAGAAGATCAGGTATACTTAACACACTCAATGTGCTTGTGAACATACACATCTGTACAAACATCTGTAATTTTGCTTAATCACACTTCAAATACATATCATGTACACACGCGCGCGCACACACACACACACACACACACACACACACACACACTGAGCTCTTCTCAACACTCTAATGCCTTTGTCTCCTCTCTGTAGTTTGCTAAATGCTTGAAGCACTGGTATTTCTGGACTCACTCGTAGGCATGCTATGTTCTTACAACAAAATAGCCTATCCTCTCATGAAAGAGGGGCTTGTTAGAGAGTCACAGTACATCTCTTTAATTACATTCAGGCCGCTCTTTTACCTCAAAGTGCTGACTTGACCCTGCAGAAAGTAAACCGCAACAAACAAAACTATCCTACTGTTTTAAGAGCAAATTAGTATTTCTAAAATGATATAACACAAACCGGACTACTATTGATTAACTACCACTGAACTGCAAACAATAGTAAAGCACATATTTGTACACCTGCACACACCCAAACTCACACACACACACAGCTTTACCTAATAGAGTAGCATGTGGTTTAACATGAAGCACAAAGATGCTGAAGATGAACTGATAAACTCACTCATCCCACAAAACTCACTCACCCGAGTGATTTGCATCTAAAGCTGCTGGTTACCCCCTCATCACAAACCGAGGGCTTGTCAGCATAATGTAATAGCACTAATGCCTTTGATCTGATTATTTGACTAGAGGGGCAAGTTGTATTGCTTTATTCAAGCTTTTAACCCCACTGCTGGGTAGTGTCTGCCAGTGTGACAACACCCTGAGAGCATTGGTCAACATGCCCATTTCCTTTGGAAATGGAAGTGCATGCCAGGCTAATAGAATGGTGAAGGTGAAGGGCTGCTTGCAGGAAAATAAGCTTAGGGTTGTTTGGTGCAGTGTGGTCAACATGCTGTCATTGCCAGCCCGCTGAGGGCAAAGCACTCATGGTCATGGATGGGTTATATTCATGGATGGATCTTTTTACATTTTTTTTTCTCAGTTGCATTAACCTATACCTAAATTTTTTTTTTCTAAACTCTTAACACTGCAAAACACTTACATTACACAGTTGGTTCGTTTTCTCATCAAAAGCGCATTTTGTTAACAAAACACTAAGAAAACACTAAGATACGTTTCAAAATGCTAAAAATCTCTCTATACACGTTAACACCACAGACTATCTGGCTCAAAATCAAATAATTATACCAAACACTGACATGTGTTTTCTTTACACAGTGAACAGTTTCAATTGCAACTGGAGATGATTTGTCTATTTTTCCTTGTTTTTCAGTTATCTGTTCTATGTTTTTCAAGAATTATCATCTGTGTAACCACTGTGCATCTGTTATTGCCAAACTAAGGGTTTTGTATTGTATTTAAGGTTTTGGACATTAGATTTCCATTTCTGGCACACTGCATGTAAGTATTTGCAAATAAGACATGAATAACACAACATTTTGGTGTTGGGGTGATCCTGTCTGTAAAGAAAATGTAAGCACTGTAGACACATTTATTGACAGCACATTGTGTGAAAACAGCAAGAAATGTGTCAACTGCATGGCTACAACAGACCGATGGTGTGTTAATTATATTCAGAGTTTTGGAAATGAGGCTAAAGGTCTGACAAAAGGCTTGTTAGCGATTGAAAACAAAAAAAAATGCAAAAGACTGATCTGTGCCTTTTCTGTATACTCCTGTGCCATGTCTTTCTCCAGTAGATATACTATGGGGAAAAAATTGTAGAAACTTGTTCACATGCAGTGGGAAACCACCACACCAGCCAACATTGAGGTTCAGTTGCCTGTACTAGACACTGAGACACTGAATAATAAATTTTCATGTTTTCATGTACCTTGGTCACAGAGAGTAACTAAGCCATTTGGGTCAGATGGCCTGTTCAAAGCTTTATCAAATTGTTGAAATGCTTTTATGCTCCCGTTGATTTTCAGACATTAGGTTTCAGTAATGATCATGCATGCACCACCTCTCAGAATGAGCTTTTTGTTGTTGTTTTTTTTATTGTTGCCGTCGTGTTCAGTGCTTGGCTGTAATAATGTCCACTATTTCTGTTCGTTCTCGAGGCACACATAGAATTGGGAAATTGTAATTTTCTGCTGCAGTCATCAGTCTGTTTGCAGCGTCTACATTGGCCCAGTGCCCTTGAGAAGCTTGGCTGTGTTTGCTTGCCGCACAAAAGCCAATCTTTTATGTTGTCTGTTAATTTGGTCTGAGGGGCAGACAACAAAACCTGCACTTAACACTTGACACTCAAAAGAACCATTTTAATCTGAAAGGGACACCTTGAGTTCAAATGGACTTTCATTTGTGTCTTTCAGTTCCCAGTCTGATTCTGTAATCAGAAACTGTGTCCCTGTAGTCTGTGGTACCTATGACTACCTCTCTTTGTATTGCAGCATATTTAATTCAGTTCAGTTTTATTGATTTATACAGCGCATTTTACAATACTTTTGTCTCGTGGCACTTGACAGTAAGGAGCACTCAAGAGCAACAGGGGCAAAAAAAACTCCCTTGTGGTATGACATGGTTTTAGCTGAGCATCATAATAATTGCAAAATATTGTCCCACAACATTATATGGAAGACAAGCCATAGGTAGATGTCAAAAGTTATGGCAGCCATAGTAGCAGCCATACATAATGTTAAAGTCAAGGAGAGAGATTGATCAGGGGGGTAGCATTTGGAGGGTCCACTGTGAGGAGGGGTCAGGAAGGAGAGTCAACCCTGGCATGGGCATCTAGAAGGGGCCTCTAGAGAGGAGAGTTGGTCCTGACATGGAATTCCTATGAAGTAGGTTGCAGTCCACTCAGGTGGAGTTGGTGACAGGAATCTGCAGGTGGGAGGCAGGGATGACACTCAGTAGAGATGATTGTGAATAAGTGGCCTGTGAAAGAACTGCCATTAATGGCACTGATGTTAGTTTGCTTCAGTGAAAGGCAGTGAAATGTCTTCATCTATGAGGTTAATAAATGGGTGAGGGCTATATACAGGATTGCATTTCTAGTCAGCATTCTACTGTCATGAACTCATTACCAGACTGTGATTCGACAAGTCTGAATAAAACGCTGACCTCAGGTTTATGCATGGTGTGGCTTATGTATTTGGGAAATTACTGTACCAAAGCACTGCAGTACTGAAATAGTAGGCCTGTGTCTCTAATCATGCTGTAACGTGAGGGTAATTGTGGAGGTATGACAGAGTTGTATGCAGCAGTTTCCCCACTCTCTCACCCCGTAGGAGTCAGTACTTATTGTCCAGATACTTGCTGAAATACTCTATGTCTCACAAGCAGAGAGAGTCCTCAGGTAGACACTTGTTTTTTATGGGGCTCACAGTTTGTCTTGTTGCGACAAGAAAGCTGAGCCATTGTCCTGATTTTCTGAAGTTCACTATCAAATGCCTTTGACAATATTGGCATCACTTTGGCCCCAGAGGGCTCCATGTTCCAAAATAGAGAGGGAGAGATGGAATGGTCTCTCACATTAACTCTCAGCTCCCATCTGGTTCTCCTGTGCTTTTTTAATGATTTGAATAGAGTTCAATATTTATGATGAGCCAACAGTGCTCATTACAAAGCATATTGATGAGAGCTCTATTGTGCCTTAAAAATGCCTTCCAATTTGAGCTGTTGTCTGTTCCCATTGTTCACTTATGGCACGGTGAAACAACTATTTTGTAGGGATCAAAAGTGTTTTGTACAAATTGACAAGGGAAAAATACACAATTCGTTTTCTTTTTCGTATATTTACCTCCTAACTAATGAGATTCACCCTCAATTGATTCCTTTCCCATCCTATCTCATTTAATCTCCCTCCATCTTGTTATGCTCCCTCTCACTCTCTCTCTTTTTCTCTCTTCCCTCACTCTCCCCCTTTGTTTTCCTCTGACTCTTCTTTCTTTTCAGCTTGATGAGATGTAATGGTTCACAGTTATTTCTTAAGCGTTGCCACTTAGCTTCGCAAGCGAGGTGTCAACCAAAGTCAAATGTTCTCTGTGTCTCGGTGCACGTGCTTCCCATTTTCCTATTCAAAAGATAAATCCAACCATTCTTCTGCAGCGACAGTCACATGATTGACAATACATTCCAACAGCTGTGTGTTGGAATCATGTTTAGCTGTGTAATGAAAGGTTGTTGTGTAGGTGTAGCGGGAGTGTTCTGATCTCGGTTCTGTGTGGTGTTTTAAAACAAAGAGGTTCTTACTGAATGTTTGTTAATTACTCAAATTACTCAAACATACACAGGCACTCTCCTGTTGCGCAGTACCAGAAGAGAGTACCTGAGAGTTGGGGAGCCCATGCCACATCCTCTTCTACCCATACAACTATGGGAAAATACCGTAAGAAAATACTGAAAAGCACTGAGGAAAGCGTGATGAAATTTATGGAAATATTAGCTCCGCTATATAGGTATCTCTTGACAAAGAGGCATATTCACACGGTAGTGACAAGGATTGGTAGTGTATAACATCTAACAAACCAACATGCCCAAAAATGATGTATGGATGGATTAGGAGTAGAAGAAACCTTTCAGACACCCTCTCAATTTGTTCCACAAGCTCCAAGTTAAGTCAAGTTAAGTCAAGTTAACACAAGTCTACGGTGAGGCTTTTATTTGGGGACAGTGGTGGTGTAGTGGTTAAGGACCCTGGCTAGCATGCTAGTAGTTTGGGTTCAAATCTCGGCTGCTGCTGTTGTGCCCTTGACCAAGGCCCTTAACCCTAAGTTGCTTAAGGGGAGATTGATCTAGTTGATAGTTGACAAATGTAAGTCACTTTGGATGAAAGCATCTACTAAATGTAAATTTGAATTCCTTATCAGCCTGATGTTTATTCTCTACAAAACATTTATTTTGGTTTAGTTTTCATTTTATTCGTTCTTTTTCATTTTTTAAATGTATGTGTTTTTAAATAGTTTTTTATTGTTTTGTTCTACCAATCATATATTATTCTCATGTTTTACGGTATGAATTTACTACAGTTACCTTGACAGGAAAGCACTTTGATACAACCCACGTGGTTTTCAGTGTGCAATGTCAGTGTAAATTAACTTAAAAATAAATAAATAAACGTATGGTCCTCCTAAATGCACCCTATAAAAGAGCAGGTATAACTTAACACCCCACAAGATTCCTATCCTGAAAGGTGAAAAAACAAAACAAAACAAAACAAAACATATGAATTGGGTTTCCCATTAGGGCTTTGTTTCATTCCACCTACAGCTTGAGCGTTCTCTCCCTCTGTCTCTCTCAGCAGGGGAGAACTTGCCCAGATTTGATTGTGGATTAGAGGTACTACAACATCGCTGGTTGTCCTTTTAAAATCTGGTCACAATGTCGAGCTTCACTTTTCAGAGGTACTGGATGGGTTTAGAAATGTCAAAGTTAGATAACTCCCTGAAATCCTCTAGTCCTACCTAAGCTCCAGTCATTACCAGGCGTTGTCTCCAAATGTATTGTTGTGAAACATATCTATGTCAGAGAGACTGTGTTTCATTGAAGCATACTTTTGGTCTAGTTAGGGAAGCCCCAGGGCTCATTTTAGACTATAAATGGAGAACACACAATGCGTGAGTGTGGAACGGCAAGTTATTTACATCAAAGTCAAGCTTTCATTGTGGTTCATCTGTTCTTATAAGGCCTCATGTGTTCAAGTGTTCGGGTCTCTTCCTGTTTCCCTGCTCCACCATCTGTGAGTCTAAGCGCCGCAAGAGACAAAATGAGCTGTTCTCAAATCAGGCACACAGAGCCACATGCCCTATTGACAATTTGCCATGTCTTTGACAGGCATCTACCCAACCAAATTGGCCTGAGGACAGAACGTAGAGACCCTATGAGATGAGGGGTCCAGAGAGAGGTTGTATCCTGCAAAGGCTCACTGCACCCGTCAGTGGCTGTGTACTGTAATTGTGCTGCCATTTAAATCTCTCTCTCTCTCTCTCCCTCTCTCTCCCTCTCTCTCTCCCTCTTTCTCTCTCTACTGCTTCCATCGCTTTGAGAGGAGTCAGGTGGAGGTTTACTCCTGACTGTGGAGCCTGTGGATTTTTTCCCTAAACAGAAGTCACACTTCTCCACACACACACATGCTTACACAAACACACACACATGCATACAGACACACACACACACGCACACACACACGCAGTAAGGGCACCTGCTGTGCGCTCTAGTTAACATACAGCATGAAATGCTTTGCAGTGTTTTTTCCTTGCCAATTTTTTTCCTACTGAAAAACATACAGACACTGTGTCTGTCTTTCTATTGTTGTCTGTGTCTCCACTGACACACACACACACACACACACACACACACACACACACACACAATCTCTCTCTCTCACACAAACACACGTACGTGCATAATCACAACCACACCCACACAGATAGAGAGGAGAAAATGAGAATTTACACAAACATACACACTCAGACACATGTTTCACTCATACATACACATGTTGCATGCACAGAGTAACAACATATTGCTTTTACATAATCCCATTTGGTTGCTTTACCAAATTTGCAACCTGACGAGGTCGTGTTCGGTCCCCCAAAAAATCATAATTGATCCCCGTTTCGGGAGAACAAGACAGGTCTCTGCCGTCCTAACAACAGGCTGTGAACATACCGACTTGTGCCATCAGCACAGCTCTGGAATGACCTTAGCTCTGCCCACTCTGACAGATGGCAGGGAAAGGCGTCTGGCCAGATTTCATCAAAACATTTACCCACATGCACAAGCCAGTGCAGAGGGCTCAGTGTTAACCAGTTACAGAGAGATTTTTTTGCCTCCAGCAAAAACAAACAGGCTACGTCACAAAACTGATTTGTCTATAGGTGGATTGAATTTATTCTGATTCAATGTTCCACCTGAACCATTCAATCCGTGTTTATATGTCTTAAAGCTGTCAATCTGACTGTCCCCTTTTGACATGCACAATGGTTTCTCACATTGTCATTTGTTTACATCCATCTGATGTTCTTTACCTAGCTGACCTTCACCTGCTGTCATGGATCAAAAGTTGCCCATAAAACAACTTTGTAACAAATAAACTTAAACTTAAAAGAGCCATAAGTTTAAGTTGATGTACAAGGTCTGTATTGTATCCCATTACCATTATGAGACAGCAGCAGGCATTGTAATCACAGTAACGTTCATTTTCACCTGCTTGGCTATCTAACGTTAACGTTAGCAAGGTAACTGCTAGGTAATACCACACTTAGCAGCATATGGAAGTATGTTGGTTGGGGTACTTGATAGCATGCTGGCTAGGTTTGTATGGTAAGATAAGTGAAAATACAAACTCGTCTGTGGCTACCTTTGTGGTGCTGCTACTACTTTTAAGGAACATGTGTGTGTCACCACGCAATTATAACTACACATCTAGTCGATGATTCTGATTGCATGTTTACATGTGTTTTTTATCCACCTCTCTCAATCCAATTCAAATTTAAATCTGATCAATCGTGGATACATGAGGTACTTTGAGTTCGATTCTGCCGATAATCGGATTAAAGTTGTGCATGTAAACTTGCCCAGTTAGGTTAAGACCAGTCATCGCACTACCAGACTCTGATGTAAATTAATCTGTAGGCTAAATCAGTTGCTTCATAGTGAGAAAGGAGAATATTTTTATGTTATGTTATGTTATCTTTTATGTTTGTCTTTTTATCTTTTTGTTTTTGGTTCTTGTGGCAAGGACATACCACATTTGTATTAATCAAAGGTTTTTGGAGAAACCAAACTCCCTTGGTTAAAGGAGAAATTGGGTGAAAGTCAATCCATTGCCCTGTTGTTTGGTGACACTGAGTGCTGTCGGGAGGAAGAAGAACAGGAGAATTTGATACAGAATAGTCCAGATAGTGAACCAGTGGCTAACATTAGATGAAGGGAGAACAGAAACTCACTTTCAGTTTCAATTTCTATGCTGCATTTCAATGCATTCAATTTCTATGCTTCTATGCTGCATTCAGTCAATATTAGCTGCCTGTTTGCTATTTAGCCTAAGTTTGTTCTTTTTCCTACAGACAATACTCAGTGACGTCAAGCAACAGGGCTATGGATTTCACACTGGATTTCTCTTTTAAGCATGGCTAATGCTTTCCTTATCACAGTCTTTGCCTCAGTAGCCATGTTGTGTGTGCAGTGTAGAGAATAGCTCCTCTCCGTCAGTGTTTGCAGAACCCTTAGTAGAGATGAAAGGCAGGGAGCGCAGAGCAGCGAGTGAGGAGCGAGCAATATGACAGAGACCTGCCAGAGGATGCAGCCCGGCGCCCTGCACAAAGTCCTTGATATCGGCGAGAGTGGCTGCGATGAATCATCGGCTTCCCACATCGGTGTTGGATATGGGAGATGGCAGGGAGATTTAATGACTCTTCAAAATATTATAAATCAGTCAGTGCTTAACAAGGCCAATAAATACAAGTGCCAGGGGTGAGAGTGTATGTGTGTGGTGCGTGAGTGTGTAAATGACTCATGTGAAGTAAAATGTGTGTGTGTGTGTATTTGTTTGTGTGTGTGCGTGTTTGTTGGTTTGAGACTATGTGTTCTTAGTATAGGACTGTGTGTGTGTGTTTGTATGTTTGTGTGTGTGTGTGGTGCACTAAAACATGCACAATGATGTTTGTGGCTATGTACTCCGAGGGGTTTGTGGATGTGTCTATTTGTGTGCCAGTGTATGGGTGTATGTGATGTGACGTCTGTGTGTGTGTTGAGTGCATATCAGCGGCAAGGTGTTTACCTACGGTACTCTCAGCCCCCAAAGCATCAAATTAACCTTTTCTCTGAGGTCTGTGTCTGAGAGGCGCTGGGAACAGGCGTTTTTAGGGCGCGCAAGGACACATCGATGACACGGGGCCCAGCCCCGCAGCTGTGTTCCTGAGATAAGATTTCCGCCAAGCCGAGCCGTAAAGGGACATAGGCTGGCAGAAACAACTCGACTTCTCACTCCCATCGACGCAGGTGTGTAGCCGAAGAATCGAAAGGCAGGCGGGCGGGCGGGTGGAGAGGTGATGGCGGTGTGGTGTCTATGCGATAAACAAACATGGAAGAATTTCAAATAGGTAGTCATCAGTTTTAGGTCTACCAGCAAACAGGGCAGATAGCAACTGTCAGGACCATATCATTTAAGATGTCATGGTCTGCTGAGTGTTCGATGCAATGTAATATACGTACTCAGAGACACTTATACTCTCGCCAGTGTCTTAGACTCTCTGTGTCCCAAAAAGACACAAATAAGTGTGAAGCTCTGACCCATTAGCGGGGCTGGTGTGGCCTTGGACTGCGTTGCAACATCTGCATGTCTTGGTCCTGAATAAGAAATGTTGAAATGTCATGTTTGCAAATGTTTTTTTTTGAGTTGGAGTTTTTTTTGTAGTTGTTTTGTTAGGTTTTTTTTTTTATCTGACATAGCCCTGTCTGAGATTGACAGCTTTTCTTAATTAACCAGTGATCTTGTTCCAAAATGCACCCACCATCATTATTTTTACCTTTCATAATGCAGTTGAATTATTCACACGTTCTCGGAGGTGTAACAGCATTCAGAAGAATAAACGGGCATTTTTCTGGTTGGCTTACCCCCCTAGCACCTGGGAGAAATGCGTTTCTTTTTGGGCCCCAGCTCTGCGGAGCTTGCCAAGGTGTGTTTTTTTTTGTCGAGTTGCCTTGGTCGGTATTTTTAATAAACATCTCCCAGAGCTTTTGTATGTGGCTCAGAGACTACGACTACCCATAATGCAGAGGCTGTACCTGTCTGTGTACAGTCCCACAGCAGAGACGCTCTCAGACTGCGGAGACTCCCGGGGGGAAAGAGATAGAAGGCCTTACATGCTTCTGTCGGAAGAGCGCACAGACGCACCGCACCCGTGTAAAAAATATCTGATGCTCCACTGTTTTTTTCCCATGAGAATGCCTTTTGTTGTGTGTGTGTGTGTGTGTGTGTGTGTGTGTGTGTGTATGTGTATGTGTATGTGTGTGTGTGAGTGTATCTATAGTGGAACCAGCCTGTTTTTTTCTGCATCTTTTCTATAGAGATGTAGTTAGGAATTAATGTGTGCCTGGTGGGGAATGGGCATTTTGTTACAGAAGTAGTGTGTGTTTTGGAGAATGTGTTAGTGTAGCTGTGCGTGCGTGTGTGTGTGTGAATGTCTGTGCACATGTGCATGAGTGTGCCAGTAGTCTGCATTGAAGTAGACAGTGAGCCAAAAAGCCCCAGCTCCCAACCAGTATTGAGTCACCACAGGCCTGCCCCCCATCAGCCTTATCAGTAGGCGTCACTCTCCTCAAATGGAGATATTATAATGGCATGTCAGGTGACGACCTTTCCGAAGGCACACTTTCTCTTGCTCTTGCTCACTCTCTCTCTCCCTCTCTCTTGCTCTCTCTCCCTCTTTCCCTGACATGTATTGCTCCCCAGGGAAGAGAATGGAGTTATCTTGAGCTGTGCAGAGGAGGAAAAGAGTTCTGGGGCTGGAGAGCTATAGACTGGTGTGTTTGTGGAGCCTGTTTTCTCTCTCTCTCTTCTCTTTCTCTCTCTCTCCTGGTGGTGCTTCTAGGCAGAAAGCTGATGGAGGTGGCTGTTGCATCATGTGTGTATACTGCACCAAGGGGCCTCGAGTGGGTCTGAAGAGGGTGTCCAGCTCTGCCTGCCCCTGATGTCCTCTCAAAGCTAGGGGCTGTAGAAGAGGAGGGGAGTGAAAAAGAGAACAAAAAGGGAGGAGAGAAAGAGAGTGAGAGAGAGATAAGAGAGAGAACAGAGCGGAGAGTGGTGTGATAACTGGAGAGGAAAGAGGAGAGCGAGGGATAGAGGATGAAGAACAGAAGTGAGAGATGGAGGAGAGGGGTTTGGCCAAAAAAGGCTGAGGGGTGCTGAGAGGAGGAGAGGAGGGGAGAAGAAGGAGTAGAAGAGGAAAAGAGAGAGAAGAAGATAATAGCAAGTCTTTAGAAGAGAAGAAATGGATACTGAAGAGGAAAGATCACAGAAATAAAAACAGATAGCTAAAAATGCTAGCTAGCTCACTAGCTAGGTGGAGAAAATAGCAAGTCTGGCATAGAAGAGAAGAAAAAGGAAAGAGGCCAAAAGAGAAAAGATCAGAGAGATAAAAACAGACAAAAAAGCTAGCTCACTAGCTAGATGGGGAAGACAATATATAAATGTATTGGTGGATAGATGAGTACAGCAAATGGAAGGATTAATGGGTAAGATGGTGTGAGTGGGGCCCATCTAGCCCTGGTTGTAGGTAGTGCTCTCATTAGGAAGCACTCTGAGGAGCACAGATATTTTCTCTACTGGGCTTCTCACCATAAATAGCAGGTGTCTGATAAATGTTCCCATTTTCCAGCTACCGAGGCTCCTCCTCACTTGGAAAATGTTCTAGGTAGTACCACAATCAGGCATAGTGTGCTAGGAAGCGAAGTTTGTGAAGCAAGGGGTTGAAAGTCACTTCTTTCTAACTGCTATGAAACTCAAACAGCATTAATTACATACCACACAAGTCTGAGTATTCATTTGTTGGTTCAGTATTCATTTGCATGCTGGTTCAATATAGGATGAAGCCTTTTGAAATAAATGACATCAAGTGAGGAATGTGAGTCTCCATATAAATTATATGGGCTTCAGCCTGGAGCCATCGATACCACATCAAGGCATTTTTTATCCAGTGTTCCCAAACATGACTGAAGCCTCTGCCATTTGATCCCAGCCAGAATCAGATTGTGGATACAGTTTTATGACAGTGCTGTACATGTGAAATAGAGACCCCTCTCACCCCTCTCATCCTCATCCCTCTCTCTCTCTCTCTCTCCTCCCTCTCTTTCTTTCTCTCTGTGCTCTGTTCCCACCCTCTCTCTCTCTGTCTGTTTTAAAGCTGCTGCTTATCTATGGGCAGTGTGACAGGTTTCAGGTGGCAAGTCGGATGTGTGCATGTGTAATCTGATCTGTAATCTGACACTAAAAGGAAGCCCGATCAATACGCTGGGCAGACCAACAACAGCACTGGGACCAAATAAACAAACAGAGGACACATTTAAATGTGTTTAGTTGTGCAGCAGCGCTGTTTCCAAATTTGTGAATTTATGCGTTGATGTGGCTCATTTTGCATTCCTAATAGAAACAGTTGTGCCAAGCCAGCGCCTACTCTGTAGTGTTACACGTTTTGAATGTTAAAACCACAAAAAAAGTGACACATCTCCGTTCCATCACCTATCGCTTTTCCTCACACAGCCCTGGAAAACATTTAGTCACCAAAAAAATAGGCTACAGAAACTGTTTTTTTCAACAGCAGTTGTGATAATGGGCCTGGAAGATTGCATAAGGAACTAGGAAAATGCCTAAGGGCTGCTGCATAGGGAGGTTCTCCATCCGAGAGCCCCATGGTCCCAGGTGGCGAGGCCTCTGCCTAATACAGAGTGACCCAAGCCCCTGGTGAGGTCAGTGGGTGGGTGGGGGTATGGGGGAGTGGGTCGGGTGCAGCCCACAGGGACGGCAGCGGCCTGCTGCCATACATGACTCAGTCTCCCTCTTTATTAACCTCTCCCATTCAGCAGCCTAAGTCTCTTTCCTATTAGAGGTCAAGGTCTTTGTCAATGAGGGATGGTTTCTAAAGGGGCTTTTCATGAAGGGTGATTTGGGAATGGGGTGGGCAGCAGATGGTTCCCCTGATGTTGTTAAGGGGGGGGGGGGGGGGGGGTACTTTGATGTGGTGGGGGGGGAGTGAAAACACTTCAGTGGCCATCAGAGGGTCATTGCTCTCTGACAGATATTAAGCACGGATGCAGTCGGATTTAGACAGCTGCATCTTCATCCTGAGGACCTTTGTGAAGCCTCCAAGTCTTTGTTTACTCCGGGGCTGCTTCTTGTGTTCATTTGCACGTAAGGTGGTCTGGCTCTGAATCGACATCTCATAGGCTGTAGTTTAATGCCTCGGGCACTCTAATGAAGAGGGTGTAAGTATCCGTGGTATCGTATCTGAGGAATACATTTCTAGCCCCAAGTGCTCATTTGCTAGAGCAGAATTTGGCCCTGGCAGATCAGTTGGAAACCACCCACCCCCTCCAGCCAATCCCCACCCCCAGCCCCTTTATGATTGGATCAGGAGGGGCTTCCATCAAAGCAATTTTTCCAATTTCCAGAGCTCTGTTTCATTCCTGCCCTGAAGTGCAATGGTGGGCTAGTGAAACCCCACCACTTGCCTTCGTTCACAAACACATACACGCACAACACACACACACACACACACACACACACACACACACACACACACACATACATACATACACACAAATACACACACACACACACACATACACACACACACACACACACACACACACACACACACAAAAGCTCACAAGCAGATCTTTTTTCCACCTCAAAGAAAAGAGGTTACCGAGGAAATCGGAAGACTTCCCATCATCTTTCAGCAGCGAGGCATGACCAATCGCACACCGAAACTCCGATTTAGGGGACAAACGCCACTGCTGTCGCCTCACCCCCCCCACCCCCCTCATTAACGACTGGAGGAAACGTGATTACCACTCGTTAGAAGGGAAGGAAGAGAGGAAAGCCCTCAGATGAAAAACCTACAAGGAACATTTGGCAGGCTTGAAGCAAGAGAGCATGGAGTTGCTTCTCGGTCTTGTTGCCCGCTCTACTCACTTTGTGCTTGCTGACAGAAGCCAAGGGAAGCAGGTGTTGAAGAGTGAATGTCAAATTGATTGTTATTGTTTGAGAACCACTCCACTGCATGCGAGGCAGCAGTTGTGGGGTGAGGGCAGTGGGGTGTGTGTGTGTGTGTGTGTGTGTGTGTGTGTGTGTGTGTGTGTGTGTGTGTGTATGTGGTGGGGTTGTTGGGTTGTTGCTGAGAAAAAAAGGGGGTGCATGCTGTGATCGGAGCATCATGGCAGAAGCAAGGGTAGTCATACAGGGACGCTCACTCACTTGTGAGGCAGCTTTTCACCATTTGTTCTTTCCTCTCCAAGCAGTCGCACTCAGCCCCCCCCCCCCCCCCGTTTCGTTTGGCTGACAGGAGGGTAGACACAAGTTCACTGTCATAAAACATTTTGTTTCAGAGAATCTTGGAATAGCATTTGCACTGACGTTGGTCAGCCCTGACAAGACATTGCCTTGTAACACAAAACTCGCCATGCAAGTTTGTAATGTTCAAAATTCAAAACTTCGCACAGGCTTTGATAGCTTGAACAAGACTTGTTAATATTTAAGTAACTTCACTTGTTTGTGTGTAATAGCCCTTGAAATAAACATTTTATGCAAAGAATTCCCACCAGTGTGTTTGCTAATTGCGGCCCCGCTTGTGTCCTCAGCTTTGTTTGTGTCCCTCCACTCAAATCCGTCCGCTGCCTCCTGTGTCGCAGCTGCACTCACCGGGTCACCACTTTCAGCCAGAGGCTGCAGGTGGGGGGGGGGGGGGGCAAAGGGGTGAAAATGGTTGGGGGGGGGGAGTCTCATCCAGCCCACTGCTTGCCAATGCCTCCCCACCCACCTCTCCTGCTGCTCTTGGCTCATCTCCACCCCTGGTCTCCCTTCCATGTCCTCGCTCCATCCCAACTGTCCAGCAGGTCTTTAAGATGCACAACCTCCTTTCATTCTTCCACCACACACAGCACCGACGCCACCACCAGTGTCGCTGAGTTAAACAATCAGAACAGCCTTCTTCAGGCTCTATCGACCACTGCCCTGGGGGGCTAAAACAGTATTATTATTGCTATTGTTATTATTATTATTATTGTTATTTGTATTGATTTACTTTTATTGGTTTGTGGAGCTCATTGTGGTAGAGGATGAGGATGTCAGAGAAAGGAAGAAAGGAAGGAAGGAAGAGAGAGTGTGTGTCTGTGTGACTTTTTGTGATGGAGGAGCGATGACTGTTGGTGATTCATAAATATAATTTCCTTGAAACCTCCAGGCGGTGGGCAGTGGGGAGCAGCACTGATTGTGTTGGAGGGAGAGAGAAAGAGAGAAGAGAGAGATGGAGAGAAAGAGAGGAGAGAGAGGAAGGGAGGAGAGAGAGAGATGGAGGGGCTGATTCTCAGTGCCTGGGCATTTGCCTCCGTCTGAATGCTCGAGTGTGTGGTGACCTTGTGGGAGAGAGAGACAGAAAGGGAAGGAGGGAGAGAGGGAGCTGGAGAGGTGGTCAGGAATGATGGATCTGCTCCGGCTGGTGATGCTTTTCTCCCGACGCCCGCTGGGGAAAGACCTGGCTCACTGAAAACCTGAAGGCTTTTTTTTCTCTCTTATTCCTTCTTGCTTATCTCTATCCCTCTCTCTCTCTCCCTCTCTTTCTTTCTCTCTCTCTCTCTCTCTCTCTCTCTATTCTTTTCTTTCCCACTCCCTCTCTGTCTCCTAGTCTCTTCAGGGACCACTGCGCACCCTGATTCCTCTGATGAACCTTCTGCCTGAGCTGAGTGTGTATTCTAATGGCACCTCCTGCCATTGCCCATCTCTCTTTTTTCACAGTTGATGCCTACGTGTGCTTTTGACAGCAGCTGATTTTTGTAATCTGCTTAAGAACACCTGCCTTGGCGTCGCCCCATCATCAGCCCTCTAATGAAAGGCTGATAGCTGTTAGCGGTAGTGCAGCTACGCTATTGTATTGTGCTTAGCTGTTCTGCCGTAGCCTTCGTTTCTGTCAGTGTGGTCTGCCCCATATTAGGCAGGTCACTCCTTGTCTCATAGTTGAGGGAGCAGCCAGAAGCGTTGCTAATCATTGTTTAAAATCCACAATAATGGCTGTGTTTGTGTATGGGCTTGTAGTTGTGTGTGTGTGTATGTATGTGTGTGTGTGTTCATTTGCATGTGTGTGTGCTTGTGTGTGATTGTGTTTGTGTGAGAGACAGGCGAAGGGAGTGATGAGTCACAAACATCACCTACGCATGCCCACACTTAAACAGGCAGTCGCACACACGCACACACACAGATACACACACGCAAACACCACACACACACACACACACACACACACACACAGTTCCTCTCTCTGCCTTCCACACAGTGCAGCAACAACCACAGTCATCCCAGTCTGGCTATCCCAACAGAGCATAATGGGGAGAAATTAATTACCTGAACCCAACATAAAGATGGAAGCCAAGCTGAGACACACACATACACACACACACACACACACACACACACACACACACACACACACACACACACACATATACACATGCATAGCTACACACACACTCTCCCAATACATACATACACACACACTCTCCCCCACACACACAAGCCCCCATAAACGCGCGCACACACACACACACACACACACACACACACACACATACCTACTCACACACATATACACATGCATAGCCCCACACTGCCCCACACACACAAGCCCCCCCACACACACATGCACACAAACACACACACACACACACACACACACACACACACACACAGGCTAATGAGCAGAGAGAGGCCCACTTGCGCACAGCAAAGGAGCGGCACAGCTCTTTTAATGGGAAAGGTCAGGAGTGTCGGCCGCGTTATTGTGCCTCGCGCCTGCAGCCCGACGTGGCAGCCGGTCCACCCCAATAAAGATCTCGGCTGCGCTAATGGTCTCTGGGCTCCAGCGGATGGGGGCATTTATTTTGAAAACGTCTCCCACAATGCACGTTGCTCACATGGACGTCCAGTAGGATCTCAGACTATCCACACACTTTCACTGGCAGTGCGATACTGCCTCCTCCACGTCATCACTGTGTATGCTGTGATTGGAGTGGAGAGGGCACCGGTATTATTTCCATATGGTAGAGTAACACACACACAGGCAGACTGACACAGATACAGTTCACACACACAAACTCACACACTCACAGAAGCAGAAACGCACACACACAGGTACACTCACACAGATACATGCTACATACAGGTCACACAGACAAACTCACACACTCTCTGAAGCAAACACACACACACACACACAGGTTCACTCACACAGATACATGCTACATACAGGTCACACAGCCAAACTCACACACTCGCTGAAGCAAACACACACACACACACACACACACACACACACAGGTTCACTCACACAGATACATGCTACATACAGGTCACACAGCCAAACTCACACACTCCCTGAAGCAAACACACACACACACACACACAGATGTTCTGAATAGTACAGACTCTTCTCTGTTCTGTTTTTGTTTGAGGTTTTGCTTGTTTCTTCAAAGGTTCACATTTTTTATGTTTACTGTGCTCCTCTGACAACATCTCATGGGCTGGTGTAGCTCAGTACTGGCAGGCCATGTCTATGATGTGCTGTATTTGATTACATCAGAATGGGCTACTGCTACACCGGTATTGTCTTACACTCTTACATTCTTCTATCTTGCTGTGGGAGGCAGCAGGCAGGCTGTCCATGATGACGGATAATGATTGCGCTTCACCTGACCGCTTCAGAAGACCCTTTATTCAGGGAGTGCAAATGGGCGATGGTAATGTTGCTAAGGCCAAAGAACTCCAGTGGACTCTTACTTCCAGGAGAAAGAGCCATGGATGGATTTCTTTTTTCAGTAACCTCAGAATCGGTTATCATCAGAATGTGTTGCACAATTTACCTAGCAGAGATTTTTAAAAAGGCTTTTGTAGCAACTCAACCATAGTATGTCTCACATTGACTTTTCATTTAAATGTAACTCCTTTTGGTTTTGAGATATTGAGATATTTAGATTTTGTGGGCCATACTTTTGGGCCGTCCTCAGTATTGCCTTTTGAATGAAAGCAGTTCTGGAAATTAAGAGATATATTCACAGACTCATTAGGGCAGTATACATCGCAAGTACAAATAGACTGTACAAGAGATCACTCTAGACAAGTCACAATGCTACCATATCTCCATGCAATCTAGAGACTGCATTATATACCACTCCACAAGACTGCCTGTCTTAACTGGCAAGATGAATTTCCTATTTTTGTGCGTCTGAATTATACAAGCGTTCAGGTCTCATCAGGCTTGTAATTTGTTTGGAAATGGATTTTGACAGATGCTGCGTTTGTGAGACATAACAGTGGACAGCCTGGAGTCTGACACGGGATCTCCAAATTACCTAGGACAAGTCAAAGCTGACTGGCAGAGAAAGAGGGTATTAGTGTTTGTATGCTGTGCTATATACTGGGTCTCTGAATGCAATCCTACAGTTCTAATTAGGGCAATCCATCACTGACATTGACTGCCATAGGCTTGGTATTACAGAGAACATGATATGTGACACTCAGAAATTTCTCAATTTTTATTCCCCAGCAAATTATTCATAGTTATTAAATTACCTCCATTGTGTTGGTAAAATGCCAGCGTAACAGTGTAACGATTGCGTGATGGGAGAGAAGCGGTTTGAAATCTATAGCACACAGTTCAGATTTCTAACTGCTTGTGGGCTGGGAGAGTTTCTCACAGAATTATCATAAGCTGCTGTCTGGGGGTGGCAGCGCAGCACTGCCTATTGTAGGTGAGGAGTCCTCCCCTTCTATTGTGTCCCATCCTCCATGGCCCACGGTACTGCTGCCATGCTGGCATATGTAATTCATTCTGGCTCCCCGCTAAAGAACAGCTGCCCTCAAGTGCGCTGACAGTGGCAATAATGGTGGGAGCCACCCCCCCCCCCCCACACACACACACACATAAACAGACACACACACACCATCACACACACACACACACACACACACACACACACACACACCATCACTCTCTGTCTATCTGTTTCTCTCTCCCTCTCTCTCTTTCTTCCTCTTTATCATTGTTTTTCTTTTGCTCTTTCTATATGTGATGAATGCAAATGTTACCAGGTGGGTGAGTCTGCATGGGAGTGTGTATATTATGTGTGTGTGTGTGTGTGTGTATTTCAGGAGGCAAGGGATGGGGAGAGTGGTTAGCTAGTTAAATGCACATATCACATAACCCCCACCCCCCTCCGGTTGATAGACGGAAGACGAGCTGCTTTGCGCTCGACTCTTTAGATATTTATGTCCCCTTTGAGAATATTACTGAGCTGAGAAAAAAACGAGTGGAAAAAACAGACTCTGAGGCAAGCAATCATCATTTCCAGCATGTGACTATACCTAAATGATTGATGGGTGAGGGACCTTGTATGTCTTCCAGCAGGTCCTTGGTGATTATGCAGTGTGTCACATAGGATTATGCTACGCTGCTCCGTACCTTGCTGCAAGAGGCTTTTAAAGGCACCTATGCTCCAGTGGTTAGCACATCCCATCTGCTATTGTCTGAAAGGGGTCTGTAATAGGCTGCTCATATTTGTCCAGTCACATATGCATTTGCACTTAAATGAAGAGAGATGGATGGTTCCTCCTCCTTGCTATCATATGGTATCTCAAAGCAAGTGGAGTGTGCATAGTTGTCTAGACTTTTTTTTTTTTTTAAAGCAAGACGGAATGTAGATGGAAGTACGTACTGGGCCACTTCCTGTTCAGATTAGACCCAGGAATGACCGTAACACACAGAGTGCCTTTTTGTTCCTAGTTGTTTGTTGCACCGACTAAAGCTCGAAAAAGGTACTGCAAAGGCCCTGAATTGGCTGCTGATCCTGCGGTCCTGCTCTGTTAAGCACCCAGGCTTGAGCGCAAGTGAACCCCTTTTGTCAAGGAATATGTGTACATCTAAAGTTTGGAAGTTTCTTCTCAGAACTTATTTTTTCAGAACCACGTTTGATGATTTAATGAAGAGCTTGCAAGTTTCTTTATTTCCAGGAGAGAATGTCACACTGCTGCATATTTTGCCTGCTGGAATGTCAGCTAATGAACAGCTGTTTAGTTTCTGCTTCATGTTATGTCATTTTTTAGACATTTAACTATTTACACTGATGCTAGCCCAGAGAGACTAGCGTGACTGATGAGGCACAATGATGTAGATTCTTTGAATGACTAGGCTCAATCATTGTAAGGACACTAAGAAGGGTGTACTGCAGACCGGCCTGTATACTAATTTGGCAGTGTCCACCCCTACAGACTCACAGATATAAATGCACATTCATTTATTATGGTTTGCAAGGGTTTAGGGGTGGCCTGCTGTCAAAATCTCATGAGGGCTCAGTTGCACCCTTTTTGAGCAATTTTTTAGTCCAAGGAATTCCATTTCCAAGTTGTCATCGTAGTTGTAGTCAAAGTCGACTTTGCTAAAGAGAATTACTCACTGCTTGCAGCGTTGTGAGGCGAAACACTAGAGCAGGGAAAGGTCAAAAGAGCATCGGTAAACCACTGCCATAGAACAGAAATGTGGTTGCAACATGACTTAAGTGCTGTTATTAGAGAGATTTGTCACTGGTGGTGTCACAGTCATGCAAACAGCAAGTTGAGAACACAGAGCCTTGCAAACTCATTCACTTAGCAGTGTGAGTTAGTTAAGTCTGTGAAGGCTCAGGGCTTACGTTTCAGGGAGGACATTGCAACTGAGCCATTGTCTCTCTGCTCCTGCAGTGATGAATAGTTCAGGTATACTCTGAAATCAAAGAAATGTCCTTCTATACTACTATACTATGTTTGCTTTTCTCAGTTGATTGAAACAGCCAGTATTCACATCCCCTCTGTAATGGCGGAGTCCCATTTCATCACATTTGCCATTAGCTTGTGCCAGTTGTTAATCCCACATCTGTAATTGTCTTTGTCTTCAAGTAATGTGACATACTTCACACTGGCTTGACTTGCAGCTCCGTGTTTGTGCTACTGTAATGATCCAGACTATGGTCATTCATCACTGAATGCCCTGAGCACTCTTTATGCATATGCATACCCACTGAATGAGCTTTTCTTTCTGTCTTTCTTTCAGCAACAGCTTCTGTGAAATTTTTGTGCTCTCTTGTCACCAGATTGTCATGCTATGAATAGATACGTTGCTAAAATAATGCAACATGATAGCTAAGCAATTAAGCGAAGGGACTTTGTGATTATGAGCATTTAAATGTACTTGCCACTCATGGTTGCCTGCCAGAGCATTGGCCTTTGTGTGGATGCTCTCCAAACAGCTCCAGCCATGCTGTTCAGTACTATGAATGATTAATGGCGACCACACGGCTGTCATTTAGACTCAGTGTCTAAAGTTCATCAGCTCAGACACAAATGGCTCTATCGCATATTAGCTGCTCTTGATCGAAATAATTGGATTAATATTTTTCTGCACATTATGAAAATGGGGCTTTGGTTGAAGTTCTGGGTGATCTAATGTTGATGTTTGACATGGCATTCCTGTTTATTTCAAGAGGTTGGTGTTTCATGGAGGTTTGCACTGTGTTTGCTCCCAACAACTGAACCGAGTAGCAGAAAGCATTTGTATTACCAACTCCGCTGGTTAAGCTGGTTGTATCCTTGTTGCAGTGTTGTTAAATCGTAACATGCCGTTATCTAGCAGATTCCATTAGACTCCAGTGTTTTTGTTTTTCTCTTGGCTGATGAGGTGGGAATTAACCTTGTATAACTGGCTACCTAAAAATTTGAATCACCGTTCTATATCAATGCACTTATGAATGGTAACAATAACAATCGTAGTTGAGTATTTCACGCTGTACTTTCCTCCCCTTAATGGGTTATTTTCTGTAGTTCATGCACTGGATTCCTAAATATGAAGAAAGTTGTAGATAAAATTATATCCTAAATACAAACAGGAAATAACAACAAGAGAATAATGATTTGGTGAAGGCAACTAAGTTCTTCACCGCAACCTCGCCATTATTTCCATCGTACAGGTCAGCTTGTCGGCCATTTTCCCTTCCATAAATCACACAAAGACTTTTGAGTGGAAAGCAACCAAATCCCTCTCAGGTGAGTGTTACCACCTGGAAGGAAAAGACAAGTCAACAAATGCCTGGTGTTGAATTCATTTTCATTCTCCAGCTTATGAAAGGAAAGGTCACCATTGCTATTAGTGATTTTAGATTTTATGCCTCTTTCTTACTTTCTTTCTTTTTCTTTCTTCTTTCTTCCTGCGATTCATTCCTTTTTCCTGCCAGTCACCCCCCCACAGATCTTCTCATTTCTACTCCATTTGCTGTCCAAAATAAAAAGCACTCCATCTCCAGCCTTCAAGAAAGGGCTACTTATTTAAAAATGTCCTTTATTCTCCTTACTTTTATATGCAAAGACTGCTGTGAAGGTAATATTCATTTCCACTCTTGGTGTGTGTGTGTGTGTGTGTCCTTGTGAGACCAATTGGCACTCACCTTGTGAATTATTAGTCCCCCTTCCAATAATCAATACACTTTTCTCAACACCCCCCCCCTCCACCCCCGTCCGACAAATACATGCGCACACAGTCACACACACACACACAAGGTAAAAAGACCAAATCAAACTTTGTGTCTAAGCCTCCTTGACCGAAAATTAAGTTGTAAAAATGTCATATGTCCATTTTAGAGACAAAACCTATCAGGCCAATGTCATGCATTTTACCCCTGACAGTACTGGTCTGGGAGGAATCGTTAATGGAGAGGAAAGATCATGTACAAAATGTGTACAACTACTTGTACACATTTATGAAGGGAAAATACTGTATATGGGTTTGACTTGCCTTTTTCTGTCCTTTGTAGAGTTTGTTTTGGACATATTACATCATAAATAATTGACATTGTGTATGTCTCCACTTCACAAAGCCTGAAAAAATAAATCATTTTAATTATAAACAATAAACAATCGACATAGCCCTGTTCACTTATTTGTTAGTAATAATAATAATTTGTATATATATATATATATATATTAAGTGAACTGTTCACTTAATAATAATAATAATGTTTGTTTAGTAATAATTATAATAAATAGCTGAAATTACAGTGAACTCTCCATCACCGGGTCCATTGGATATAAACACTTAGCTACATGGCTCGGAGGAAATGGCTAACATTTGGCTTTCAGAACTGATCACTGGCAGGATAAAATCCACTGAGGCAACACATTGTAATACTCAAATGCAAACTTTAAAAGAGATAATTCATTAATATCTCTAAGCCCAATTACAGAGACAGAAAATACAGTCTAACCAGCCTATGTCCCCTTTTATTATCTGTGTTTACAATCTCCCAGGTAGTTTATAGAGTGTGGATGCTGGTTGAAGCCAATATGTGTGGTCTGTTAGCCAGCAATTGATCCACACCTGCTGCCTCTTTGATAAGATTCTACCATTATGAATCAGCACTAGAATCTTGTCTGTTATATCCTGTCCTATTGTCAGTGTGGCTACTGCAGACACTTGCTTTGCTGTCAGACGGAGAACAGAGAGAGAGAGAAAAACAAAGAAAGAAACATGGACCATGGTGAGGAACTGAAACTCTGTGAATGTTATCTGAGTGTGTGGACTTACCTGAAGAAAGGTGTTGATAACAAGACAAACTCTTGAAAAACACTCATCTTGTGGATGTTTTGAGTACCTGACTTGCAAACAAGCAAACTTTCTTTTTCTTTTCCACTTCATTCTCATTCCTCCTCCATCACTTAGCGCTGAAACAGAACTACCCTGAGGAGAGCCATTTAGAGTTCCCTTAACCCCCGACATGTCAGTCAGCAGTCGGTGATAGACTCAACCAACATCCCCCGTTCAATCCACAACAGTGGTAAAACAAAC